>JAWWMO010000083.1:45632694-45661283 GCA_035047845.1 Dendrocincla fuliginosa | reverse complement strand
GCTAGTCTGGAGGATTTCAATCTTAAATCTTAATTTAAATCTTAGACCTCGTACCAGTCTGCAACTTCCTCACGATGGGAAGCAGAGGGGTAGACACTGATCTCTTCTCTCTGGTGACAGAGCTGAGGGAATGGCCTGAAGTTGTGTCGGGGGAGGTTTAGGCTGGGTATTAGGAAGAGGTTCTTCAGCCAGAGGATGGTTGGGCACTGAACAGGCTCCCCAGGGCAGTGGGCACAGCACCAAGGCTGGCAGAGTTCAAGAGCACTTAAAGTGTTGTTTGACCAGCGCTCTCAGTCACATTCTTGGGGCTGTCCTGTGCATAGCCAGGACCTGGACTTTGGTGATCCTTGTGGGACCCTTCCAACTCAACATTCAGGGATTCTGGCATTAAGTAAAACCAAATCTTTGTATATGTTAGTTTCCATCACAGTAAATTTTCTGATTGCAAAAGCCGTACTTGCTGCTGGTCCTTACTTTTTCTGTTTATTAAGAAATATGAAAAAGAAAGTGCTAGAAATCATCCAAGTAGCAAACAAATACCAAAAGGAAGCAAGGGACTCATGCTCAGCACACAACCATTTGCAGGGAGAGTTCTCTACCAACAATTCTGTTTCTCCTGCATGCAAAGCTCTCACCACAGGAGTTGAGCTGCATGCAGAGCTGCAGACAGACAGAATCACAGAACTGTTTGGGTTGGAAGGGACCTTTAATCTAGTCCAACTGCCTGGAAATGGGGGCATATGTCCTTGTGTGCTCCTCATGATAGAATAAAATCCACAGGCACTGATGCCACAAATGACTCACGAGCAGTGGTTTCCTTCCTACACAAGCCAGTTCTGGAACATTCCCCTTGGTCTTAATGTTATCCTCCTGACGTTGCACTCAAGTGACAGCAGCCATTCATTCATTCATTCATTCATTCATTCACTCACTCATTCATTTATTCACTCACTCATTCATTCATTCACTCATTTCTTCACAAGGTAGGAAGACGTGAAACTATCAAAGAGAACTGGCAAGAGCCTGTAAGGCCTCATTAAGCTCTTTCAGGCTTTGGGAATGAAGCCAAGAGAAAAGCCATCAGGTTCTGATGTCTTTTTTTCGTAACATTTTGTTCATGTTAGATAAAATGCAACTAGCAAAAAAAAAAAAAAAGAAAGAAAATCCCTGTTTCCCTTTTCCTGCTTGCATTCCCTGTGGGCACTCTGGCAGGCTGACAAAATAGTAACTGAGAACAAGAGCTGCAGGGCCAAGTCCCAGCTGCAGCTGAGCTTGGAGCTGCTGGGACACCACGGGGAGCAGCTGGAGTGCTGTGCAGCCTTGATTCCCCAGTTACTCCCCATGGGACACTTTTTTGGGATCTTGCACACTCCAACAGCATTCAGGAGAGCAAGCAGCCTCCCTGGGGATAAGGACGGCTCCATCAGCCTCTTCCCCTGGAACCAGAACAACCTGGGGACAATGTGTGGTGTCAGGTCTGCTGTAATTAAATGGGAGCATGTTTCAGAAGGAGCAGAAAAATGTATTCAAAAATTTCACATCTACTTTGAAAACTAAGTCCTTGAGAGCTTTTTTTTCTTTAAATTCTGGAGTTTAAAGTTCTTCTTGCTTTTTAAGCACGTAGAAACTGCCATCCTAGATCAGACCAAGCATCCTTCTAGCCAAGAGTCTTCTGTCTGATAGCAGCCACTAACAGACACCTAGGGAAGTGTGAAAAATACAGGTCAAGGTCCACAGCTCTACTTTAGCCACCCGAGGGGCAAGAATAAGCAGCCTACCTGATTCACACAGAGGGAAACCAGGGCATTTTGTTTTGAACCCTACTCCTTTGCTAACAAATGTCACATTCAGTCTTCCCTTTAGAGAGCTACTGAGGTGCTGATTGTGCCACAGAGGTATCTATCTTGTTTAACACAGAAACAGCTGCTGATCAGTAATTGTCAACTCAGAACCCAGTACTATATTTGTAAAGTTAGGGCTGTTCTGTCCCGTGTGCAGCTTTATTCCCATCCACATTAACATCCTTTGCTGTTTTGTCATCGGTTGTTCAGTGTCCTGAGACCCTTCTGCAACCCCCTGAAGGCAGCTCTCCTCCTTTACTACACTACAGAGATCAGGTCAGCAGCAGCAAACTGTCTGTCCCTCTTTGCCCCTTTTCTAGATTATTTCTGAGCACAAGGACAAGTTGAGATCTTTGCAAGGATATGCTGCCAACCTTCTATCACTAGGAAAAGACTCAGACACTTTCACCACATCTTGCTTATTTGCTGATGAGAAGAATTTTCTCTACAAACTCAGGGCTGCTTAGTTTCTTTAGCACGTTGTTGGATGCCTATCAGTGGGATCTCTCTGTCCATTGATACAAAGGACTAGCCAACTGTTCTACCTCAAGAATTCACGTGCCTCCTAGTTCCATTTTTTAACACTTTCTATTAATTATCCCATTAGAGATGTCAGGTATACAAACCTGGAGATGCCAGGCTCAAGCCCATTAATAATGTTCTGTAGGTACCCATTCCAAGTCAGGACAAACAGAAAATCTTACAAGAAGTCTGAATGGAAACACTGTTTGTATCCTCAGCTTTGAAACATCCCTTCTTTTAATTTTGCATGCATGCACATATGCATGTGTATGTATATAAAATTTTCAGACCATTGAGCAACCACACAAGCCATTATGGAAATGAAAAATCAACTTCCACTCCAATCAAACTGACACTTAGGAACCTTATTCCTATAAAGCTGAAACTAAACACGATTTGACAAAAGAAATAAATTGTAGGTAATTTATGTAAAAACCGTAACTTCAAATTCTTACTGTTTCAGTGACACTTTAATTTTTTTTCCAGTTCATTTCCTTCTCTTTTAAGTGTCAGGCTTTTAGACAAATCCTTGAAATGGGGCTTGCCAAACCTACTCCAAAGCTGCAGCACAGAAGCAAATCATAAGCACAGCATCTAACACACCTCTGCAACCATCCAGGAAAAATACATATCCATTATGTCTCTTCCATCTGAATTTCAGCGTAATCTGTTTTCCTGCCTTTGTATTTCCTCTGGGAAGGCAATAAACGATTGCATTTCCCAACTATTTATCCTACCCTATCTCCCCCACAATACCATGCAATCCCTACTGGGGAATTAGAAACAAAAGAGGAAAAAATTAAGTAAAGCTGTATGAATCCAGCACTCTTCACCTCACTGATTGTGTCAGCAGTCCCTCAGCAAAATTAGTGTTTTAGAGCACATTGCTTACTGCATCAATATAAAAAAAACCCTACTTTCCAACCTCATCTACTTGCATACTTGTCATGTGGTTAAGCATAGTGGATATATGTTTATACAATTATTGTTTTTTAATATTATAATCATCTCATTCTAAAGAGCTTGGAATACACAGTATTGGTCAATAAATAACTACATAATGTTCAGACTGTTGATCATTTGGCTTTCATTAAAATGTTCATAATAATATTATTTGCATCAGGAAATGTTTAGTAAAATTAATAAAATTTGCTTGGTTTGTTTCCAGCATGAGGAGAAATAGGAATAGGCACGTATAATTACCCTGCTCTTTATTACTCAAAAGAATTATTCCTATTCTGTCCAGCCACACAAAAAGTTTGAGGAATTCTTATTGACCAGTGACCGCTAGTGGCTCAATGCTCATCTAAAATATTTCTGATAAAATTAGGAGATAACTTTTAAAAGACTGACAACATAGCGATGAAGAACAAAGATGTACTTCTAACGGACTATCACCATGCAAGAACTAATAATTACAGGGCAAACACGTGAAGTTCTGTATCCCCACCAGCTCTGTAAACATAAATATTTTAAGTATGTTATTGCCCTCCTCTAGTCTCCAGTGACAGCCCAGTCCCAGCCACAGCTCCAAGCTTTGTCCTGTCTTTAGCAGCCTAAATATGCCCTGGTAAGTTTTTAAAAAGAGGGAAACAACAGGATGGGAACCGCACCTTTGCAACGCTCACAGCAAGCTCCTCTCTGCTTAATGACGAGAGCACAGTCCTTGGAGAGCACTGGACACTTCTCCCTTTTGCATGTCACCTCCTTATTCTGGAAAAAGAAAAACAACAAAAAACCAAAAAACAAAAGCTATTGCAAGCAAGCCAAACCCAAGGCTACCATTTCTTGCAGTTCAGAAAATCAAACATGAGACTAGAAGTCTGCTCCTCCACTTCAGCAATGGTCCTTGTGATTCAATTTGTCTTTCTCCCCCTGAAGGAATGCAGTATAAAACAGTCTTTTAACAATTCAGGAGCCCAAGTAAATGGTGTTTACCCCACTTACACAGTAATTCATGACTCCTACCCATTCTCATACAGAAAATGTGCCCCACTGAAGAAATCCATGTTATTTAAATGAAAAACTACCTACACGATGCACTTGTTAAAATATCATCAGGGCCTTGAGGTGCTGCCCTATGAACTGCACAGCTCAGGAATTGCTTCTCACGGTGACAGAAGGACAAATGGCAGAGGAAGAGGTGGCAACCTCAGAGAAGATAAAACTCTGTCACTGCAGAAAATAAGTTTTAGCAAGTGGTATTATCCAGCCTACCCAGAGGTCCTTTAAAAGAGGCTACTCTATACTATACCAGAAAAGATGACTAGTGTAATTCATCTTTCTCCCCAAAATGCTGAGAGACCAGCGAAACGCCATGAGCAGATAAAATCACTGTACATTACAGTGTCATCCTTCTACGGCAAAAAGCCAGTGATTTCCCAAGGCCAGAGAGCATGCTGAGCACATTAAGGAATGTCAATAGAGGTTGTGTGACAGCAGGCAGCAGAAATATTCCTTTTATGGCCTACCTTGTCCCAGTGGTGTCAACCCTTCTGGTTATCCCTGCCATTAAATAGGGCCAGAAAACAAATACTTTGGGTGTTTCTTTTAGCAAAATTTTGCTACTTCAAATTCCTGACTGAGAGCAGCCCTCTGAAGTCACCTCCACCTATAATTAGTAGCTCAGTTCATTAAGTGACACAGGTGGCCATCTAGCTCATGCAAGCACCCACCTCACCCAATCTTATGACTTAATTAGAGAGCCAAAAAATCAAAGGGTTAGAAAAATGTAAATCATAAAACTAAAGGAAAAGAAGCTGTGTTTTCCAGTCTTTTTATTTCGCTCCCTGTGGCCTCATTCAAGGTGCCTGTGAAGGGTAACATGCAGCTTTTATTACACTCCAGCTCTTTGTCTAAAATCAGAGGTTTATTTTCTTCAAAGTCACTGCCTGATCTGATGGGAGCTATAAAGGCACTTCAGTCTTATCAGTGTAAATGAGGACTGCCTCTCACCAAGACACTGTGAAATCAGCAAATGAGGATCAGCCCCTAAAGCGCATCTGCAGCGACACAAATGACTACTGTAAAAAAGCCAGGTCACTGCTCCGTGCTGCCTGCTCTGCATCCCCCCAGCACTGCAGAGCAACCATAAATGCTCTTTAACTGGCAAGTTAAGCTGAATTTATGGCAGGTATGTAGCTCTGGACGGGCACAAAGCAGCCACGGTAGAGCATTACAACTGGTTCGACATCCTCCTTAAAGAGCACAGTGAAAACTTGATTCCCTTTATGTGAACACAGTGCCCCCTGACTCTGCTGTCATAAAGCTTGTGGAAGGGCAGCAGAACTGAGCTTACCAAATCAACTCCTGCCCACATGGTAAAGGGTTCTGCTAAGACCTGATTCTCTTGAATGAGGGTTTGCCCAAGGAAAGATTTAATAAGCCCACCAGCCCCATGAGCTTCACCTGTGGGACGATCTTCAGCATGGTGAAAGTGGGTGTGAAGGAAGGGCAGAATTCAGTTTAGAGTTTCCCTCTTTGTGAACATGATTTACCCAGCTGCAGCGTGTGTCCTGCACCTCTGAGGGAAGTGAGACGCAAAGTGCCCTGGAGAACCAACCTAGCTGGGCTGGACCCACATCAGTGGACTCCTTCAAAGGAAGAAATTATTGCTGCGGATGGCAGTGAGAGGGATGAGAAGCAAAAAGCAGCTCCGCATTTCTTTCTGTTCCCTGACTCCCAGGGGACTGCGGGGCCAGATGCCTCACACAGCTTGGCTTCCTAAGCAATTTCTCACCCTCTCCCTCTGCCTCCTTCTGCCCTCAGGTACATCCTGACAGGGCTGTTTCTTGTTGGCAAAGCAAGATGAGACCAAAAAATCTTGTCTCTGGTTGGCAAGCAAGTTCCTAAGGATGACCTCAGCATATATATTTCAAACAGGAGATCCTTGCTAATTATTGTTCCTAAGTAAAAGCCTCCTGTTTGCACCACATTGCTTAAATAAGCAAAATTCTCTGCCAATGACGAGCTTGGTACCATTGAGCCAACCCAGGGGGCAGCCAAATTTGGGTCTTACTCTTCCTTTCTTATAACCAGCAAAGCTGCTGGTTTAGCAGGCTTTCCAGGAGGGAAGAGCTTGCAGTTCATGCCCTGGTGCCAAGGGCTGGTGTGCATTAAGCAGTGATCCCCAGTACAGTGGCAGGAACTGAAGAGTCCTTCCCATCTGGGAAGTGTCTTAAGGAGTAGGCTACATATTCACATTTCCTTTCTCTATCCCAGTTAGACCTTGACCTGCTTGCTGCTCAGTGGCCTTGGCTTCATCAGAAAGGGGTTTGTTCTTTTTGCTCCCTAAAGTCACTGGTCCTCACAGCAAGGATTCTTGTGAGGAAAGCAGGAGCTGGATGTGGAGGGCACCAAACCTGGATCACTGTCTCAAAAGTCAGTTGTTACAGCACGATGCTAAAAGGAGGGCAGGAGGTGCCACACTCACCACACTCACCATTCTGCAACCCTTCTTTTTTTTTTAATTTTTTAATTAAAGAGGGAGGTCAGCTCTGTGCCTTGGAGGAGAAGCTGCATCCTCCTGCCCTGAAGGATAGCTCCGGGTATGCCAGGTAAGCACAGCCAATCTTTGCCAGCACAAGAAGAGCTGCTAAGCACTTAAGCAGGGTGGGATTTGCAAAGCTTATGTTCCTCCTCTCTGGTTTGTATTATAGGCAAGTCCCAGGCAGCTCCAAAAGTGGCTCTTTCAGATGTCATCCCAAGATGCCTATGTCCCTGCCTTCAGGGCTGGGCTGCTCTTCCAGGGTGTGAGGTATAGTATCACTCAGGGCTGCAGCCTCCACCACTCCTTTTAGGGCTTTCTGCTGCAAAAAGATATAGTAGAGTCACAATTGCAACACACTGCTGCCCTTGCACAGTCTTCATGGCAAAATCCCTCTTGTACTAAGAAGAGATGAATGTAGCTCCAGGGAAATGCATCCAAATACCTCTTGCTGTTTCCACTACTGGATTGAATTCCAGAATTCTTATACAAAATCCTGCTGTTTTATCTCAATACTCACACCTTGTGGAAAACTAGGCCAGCAGATGTGGAGGAAAGGGTTAATGTACCATGTTGATCTATCATAGGACCCCAGCAGATAAAGCAGGGCTGGTAAATCATTGTTTAGTCTATTGCAGTCAGGCATTATCCAGTGCTGATCTCCTGGGCCCGCTGGGTGTAGAAGTACAAATATAAAACAACGAGTAATTGTCATCAGAAGGATTTTTTTTTCCTTCACGCAGTTCACTCAGTTGCCCAAAACACTTCTCTTAATGTCTACTGCCCATCTGCTTGTTTCGATTTTGCTGCCTCCTTCCCTCCTGTTTCACAAGAGCAAAGTGGAGGCTGAGAGCAAATGGGACTTAAGCAACAAATCCTTTCCTTTCAATTATGTCCCCTCCTACCCCCAGTAATCATAACATTTCATTACTCGTCCCAGCCACACATTTAGAAAGTCACTAAGTAGCTGCATGCAGGAGACCTGTACTACCAAGCCTCCATCTGTGTTGTCAACAGCGTCTCTGAATCTGTTGAAAGCTCTCAGATCCTTTGATTTTTGCTGTCCTTAAGAGAAAACTCTTAGACAGCAACAGTCAGAAGCCAACAGTTATGGGAGGGTAGGGGATTTTTTTCCCCTATTGTTTAAAGGACATGCACTCTGGCACCAAGGAGTGCGGAAGAGACACATGGCTCATAAATACATAAACCGTTTGCTAAGTCAGAAACCTGGGAGTCAGTCAAATCCATAATAGGATCCCAAGATTCATAATAAATAACTTTTAATTATAGTCCTGAACAATAGTTATTTTAAACAGATGGTTTATAGATTCACATCTGGGATCTTTTTTCTAATTTTTTTTTTTTTTTTAATTTAGTGCTCAGGCACACATACAGAAAGGGAGAGAACCTCAGCTAAGGTTTTTATTAGCGTTGGAAAAATACGTATTTTTTTAAACGAGGTCAGGCTGATCCAGAACAATGCTGCCGCAGCTGACGCAACTCCCCAGTCGGCGCTCGGCTCGGCGAAGGGCTCGCACTGGAATCCCAGACTGCCTTGGAAATGAAAACTGAGGGAAGTGCTGGACGATCCCCTCAGACTCCTCTCCTGCATTCGCAGAGCCCAACTGCTGGAAAACTCGTGTTTTCATGCGCTTGGGGAAAGATCAGAAAGATTTGTTGGGCGCCCACGTTTCTCCCCTCTTCCACGCTTCGCCAGTGAGAACCAAAGGTCTCCTTAACTTGGCATGCAAAGGTGATGGCAAATCCCCATGCAGGAGAGATACACTAACCAGACCCGATACCAGCACTACTGCTTCGTGTTACCTTTACTACAACCTCCTCTCAACGCAATTTGTTCACCTTCTACGCACACCTCGTATTTTAACCTTCCATCAAAGAGCTCCACACAAAACAGCCCATTCCGGTGACAAAGTATATCAAACTAACAGCCTTAAACTCATGTGGTGCAGTTAAATAAAATGCCAACATGAAAAGAGGAAAAAAAAAAAAACAACTAACAAACTAAAAAGGAGTCTGAATATTTGGCAGAGGTTTTGGAGAAGGATACGTGCCAAACCACAGCTTGGAAGCCACAGCCAACTTTCTACAGGGTTCCCCACTGGGCTCCTGCCGGCTCACAGCAGCCACCAGAAGGACAGCTCTTTTCAACCTGGACTTGGCTTCAAGAGGAAAAAAAAAATAAAATAGGAGTCATTTTGGTTTCTTCAGAGCTGTACCAAGGAGTGCCTCCATCAGTGGCACCCCCAGCCCACTGCTGTGCTGTCACAGCTGGCTGCTGAAGACATTGCAGATGTGGGTTCTCAGGGGACTGGATGTCCACACTGATGGTCTGGTTTTTCCTTTTTATGTATTTAAAATGCTTTTAGGAGGCTTGTACCACATTTCTGATATCCTGAGGTTATTAAGTATTTATACTGAGTAGGAAAAATGTTGCTTAAATGTTCGTTTAACCAAAAAAATTGCTGTGGAGAGAAAAATAATAAAAGCAAGAGATAGAGATTAGGTAGAAATACCAACTACCGTTAATGGCTAATCCTGAAAACATTTCTTTTTTACCATTATTCATCATAGTCCCACTAGTAACTCTGATAGGACTCCTCACCAAGTAGTTCAGAGTGTCCTTAAGTTCCTGCCAGGGAAGCCTGTGGGATCATCTGCGAAAACAATAACAATTTTCAAACAATGGCACAAGCCACCCCTGGGGAATTTGGGATGCAGCTTTCAAACACACACATACGACCTTAGGAGGACAAAAAGCCATTTAAAATTCCTGAAACAAGTGCGCTCAATTGACACAGGCAACCTCCACAGGGCAAGGGGAAGGCCAGGCTCCAAGGCAGGCTTACACCATGTGCCATGATCCACATGTTCTTAGACCACGTGCTGGACCCTCTGCCAGGTGCTGCACATGGCCAGAGCATCCTCTCAAGGGCACACAGGGCCACGCTCGGTCCACACAGGCCACAGGAGCAAAGGTTTGGGCCAGCACTGTCCACAGGCTCTGCTCCTCAGCCAAGCGTGGCAGCACCATCCTGCCAAGCCTGTGCCTGTACCCATGTTTACGTGGAAACAACCCCGATGCTGGGCCAACTTGAACTCAAGAACAGGCTCAAACACGTGTGTTAACTCATGGTCTAGACAAATCCCGAGGCTCCTGCTGAAAATAGCACCCTTGCTTCTTTGGCACTCCTGCCTGGAACTTGCTGTCTCGGGTCCGGTTTACAAACCTCCCTTTAATTGGCAGGGTCGAAGCAAGCAAGCAATCCCTGCTAACGCTGTGGGGCTGCTGCTTCCCATGGAACTGCTGCTTTCCATGAGCATTTCTCTGCCTCAGCAAGAGCTGCACAATTTGGCTTCAGGAAGAAGACACCACTCCCTACGGAGAGATGTTTGCAGCCACTTCAAACCACTGTCCAGGGAGACAAGGGTAAGGTTTCCCTTGTTCCCCTCCAATTACCTGTTTGGTTTCTTTCCTTGCAAAGACAAATTTTGTGGGTGCAATAACAAAAATGCTTTAGCACACTAAGTAAGTTTTTTAATTCAAAAGAAATATTTCCTTACGAACCAATGTCCTCTGCACAATGACACCGTTCTCTCCATTTATCCACAAACTGCAAGGCATATGCTTCACCAACAGAGACAAAGGTCCTGTTATTTCAAGCATGTCTTCAGCTGCAATGGGACAGCTCACAGGAGTGAAGCCAAACTTATGCTTCGAGTACCTTCAGCATTAGGTCCTTGCCTGTGGCACAACACGACCGTGGTTTCGACATGAATTGCATTAGATGCAAACGAAGGTATTTTGGTGGGAACTGAATATGCCAGTTCAGATCACAAAGCCTCTCTTTCCTTTTTTGAGCAGAGCACTCAGTAGCCTCTGATTTGCCCCCTCATCCCTGTAATCTGTTTAGTTTATCTGGCCTCTCAGGGTGAGCTGGGAGGAGGCTGCAGCTTTCCCTGTGATGGTGCTCAGCCAGCATCAACCATCCCCCTTCATAATTCGAGCTCTCCCCGCTCCCCAGGAAAGATGATTAAAACAAAGGCCCTGCTGAAAGATGACACCGAACTTCGCTGCAAATGGGTATTCCCCACTGCTGTGAGGAAGACATGAGTATGTGCAAGTCATTCAGGACACATCACTCACAACCCCTTACAGACTGAACAGATTTTTTCACTGTGCTTAATGATGTTCACCAGCATGAGGAAGGTGACCCTGGTGGCCTGCTGCAATCCCGACAGTCCCCAAGAGCAGCCCTCTACACTGGTACATGGTGAAAAGAAAGCACTGTCTCTTCCTCTTACATTTGTTTGCATTAATGCTAAGGCTGCAGCTGGGATCAGGGTCCCATGACATCAGACACTGTATGAGCACATCCCTGCTCCAGTGAGCTTATGGACAAAGTAGACACAGCCAGACAAAATTACTGTAACCAAAGATTAAGTCAGTGAGAAAGCCAGAGCAGGGTCCAGACCACGCAGCTCTCGGTCCCCCTGCCTCCACCTCAGCCTCAAAGTGCCACTTGGGATCGGAGCTCTTCACTGCACAATTGCAGGCAAAATTCTTTACCAGTCAAAAGAATAGCATGAGGGTCTTCTAGCAGTGAGAGACTTCACAGCATCCCAGGAGTTTGTACTGTAGTCAAAAACACACCTACAGTAATGAAGGAGCCAGGTTTGAGGGGAGGTGTCTGCGCTGGGATTCTTGCAGGAGACCACACCTCTGCATTTCATAGATGTATGCATTTAAAGGTCACATCTTCTTACCCTCAGTAAATTCTAGTCCCAACAATTGTTGAAGATGGCACTGATGAATTATCGAGCTGATTTCACAGAGGGTAAAGCAGATTATGCCAAAGGTTTAAAATAAATTCTTAAATCACTTGAATTCAACAAATTTTAGACCAAGCCATGGTGTCATGTTCTGGCTCACCTCAGAAGTTAATCCATTCCCATCACAAGAGTGCCCTAAAAATACTCTGCTTTTGTTTCCTAACTAATGTCATCCTAGTCCTGTAGACCCTGTTGTTTATTTTTCTGAAGACACTGTCAATGAGAGAAAAACAAAACCACTGAAATAAGAAAAAGAGACATCAAAATCAAAGTCCCTGAGTTCAGAATTCCTATTTTTGGATAAGATAACTATATTTTCTATTACAGACTGAATACTGGCCAATAGTATTTTTTCATCTAATGATGTGAGTTAAAACTTCATTTAACATTTCTGTAAGAGAGATGCATTGACTGGGCTTTTTTTTTAATAAACATAATTTCATCATATTTTGATAGGCCAAATCTACAAATATATTATTCAAACAATAGTTACCTGTCATTGCATCTTTATTGCCTTCTCTGTCTGAAGTCTGCTTACTCAATCTACACTGGCCATTTAGGCAGTGGCAAATGCTCTAGTTTTGAGCTTGAGTCTGTTCTAAAAACTTTGAACAAAGCAGCCCTTGAGGCATCTACTTCTTAAAGAGAGTTTAAAAAGCCCAATGGGCCTCCTAACTTACTCTGCAACAAGTCATATCCCATGAAGAAACTCACTTCTGTACAACACAAAAACAGGGCTAGATTAAAGAAAAGGAAAGAAAAAAAGCAGGGTCCCCTGCTGCTCTGTCTGGCCAGAATCATGTCTTTTACTGCCCATATCCTCTAAAGAAACGATGCTCTCATGATATATTACCCTAATACATCACCAAGTGACAGTTTTCTCATGATACTGTATCCTCAAAGATGTGATGCGTGCCAGAAGCAGCAACAGGAGATCTCAGCTGGGGGAGGAAAAGGGGAGGGCTTTTTATTTTCTTTCAGATTTTTAATCTACACAATGGGTGTTTTTTAATGTTATTTCAAGAGGAAAAATCCCTGTCAATCTTAGCTTCATAATCCAGAGGACTCCTAGAAGTTTTGCAGCAATAGCAGAGCTTTTAAACTGGAAAGCAAGCACCAAAAAAAACCACCACTCTCTTCATTTAATTGCAGTTTTGAAATAGGACCAAAACGCTTGAGGAACAACAACCAAATAAAAATAGTAGCCCAAAAGAAAGCAACAGGAGTCTGTTTTCTATTATAAAATTATTCAGGCAAAAGGCCTCCAGACTGCTGTTTTAATGAACTCACAAGAAAACTGAGCACTGACCCCGCATTTGTTTTCTTACGTGATCGTGCCTGTGCTACACAGTGGTATTAGAAAAAAACCAAGGTTATTCACAGCAGCCTGCAGGGAGAAGGGGCAGCCCCCAGCTTGTCTGCCCGTGTAGAGAAAGAAGAGTGGGAAGAGACAAGGGAAAACAGCACATCAGGCAGGACTCCACGGAGGGTGCAAAAGCTCTCAGGGTCTTTTAATGCTGCCTTCAACTCACACGGGCTCTCTCATTATTCCTGCAACTGCTGCTCACTAGTAAAATACCATAGGGGCAGTGGCAATCCTATGGCATGGGCAGCTCAGGGCAGCTGTCACCCTCAAGAGGCCTTCATCCAGTTGGTGCTAGCCATGGAAGGCTCCAGGTCACGGGAGAATTTAGTCAGAAAAACCTCTGCCACCACGGTGTTTAATTTGACGCATCTCATTTCTATGTGTTTCTGCTTCATATCTAGCAAACGTCTGATGAATGCTAAGCTTCCATCAGATGCAAAGAACAGAGGTGGAATAAGCTTTCCTTTGTTGTGATCAATCACATTGCCAAATAAAGTTAGATTGTGACTTTCAAAAGTTCAGCCAACTCTAGTTACCAGGAGAAAAAGCATATTTTGATTTGTGAACTAAGCAAAAGCAATATGGAAGTCACTGAGAGAAATCTAAAAGCCAAAGCTGTCAAAGTCACTTTCACAGTCCTTGAGATGACTTTGACCATATTTTGTGGCCTGGCCATCGCTGCTTTTGGGTGAGATGCAGCAGCCCTCAGTCCCAGCAGTGATCACTTAGCCACACAACAATACCACTGCAGTCAATGAAACCACCCATGAGAGCTCAGAGGTCTGAGCTGAGCTTTTCAGTGCAGACACATGCACAATGCCCTGTGCTCTGGGTAGGCTCTGTCAATTAAACAGTTATTTTTAAATGTTGCTCTGGAAAGAAGTCTGCTGTCCAAAATAAGAAACTGATCTTGCACAACCACTTTCTTCTTGAAAAATCCAGTGGTTAAAACATGTTTTTGCATAATCATATCCCTGCAGGGACAGTTCTCACTTCTGAAAAGCAAATTCCCTTCTTTCTGTTTTGCACATGTACAAACCAACAGATTCTGGTATGTCCAAAGCTTGCAAATCTCAACTACAATAATACACTCAATAGAAGCCATACAAGCAGTTTTCTCCTCAGCCTGTGTTCCCGTCACTCCTTCCTTTCCCCTGCTCCACTTGCACTGCGGGAAGTAAAAAAAATACCTGTTTCTGACAAGTAAATGGAGCTGACATTAGAGCGAAGCTCTAAGGTGAACGGGGTATGCACAAGCCATTTGTCATCTTGACAAAGTGAGTTTTGGTCACCGGTGGGACACTTGAAAGACATCTGAACAGCTGGCCTTGACCACCAGCATTTCTTACAGCTCACAAAGGGACCCGTGGGGCCAAGAACACAACCTGCTTTTGGAAGTGACTCCTGCAGTGGTACCTCTTGATAGATGTAAAGGCAGTGTGATATATCAGGTGCCATTAAGGTCTTTGCTAGCAGGTTCTATTTACGTAAGTGTGGAGCACAGATAGCATCTTGTTAGCCCAATTAATGAGACTCAAATGTCAGGAAAGGGATTCCAACTAGCTTGAAGTCCACAGTGCTCTCAAGGCAGCCGGAGATGATTTCATTGTGTGGGACAGCACTGTCCTCTTTGAGCAAGAACTCAGGCAGCAACACTACTACCTGGGCAGCCAGGAGAGGCAGAAAGTCTGAAATCCAAAGAGTTCACACCTTTAGCACAACAAGGGCTCTTCATGATGAGAGACTCGAGTGCCATGTGAAACTGAGAACCTGGCACTGAATAGAAGAAAACTAAAAAGTGACCATTTGAGGTCTTGGAAACTTAATTTTTTTATTAACTGTACCTTCTTCTGCAATTAGAGAAAGTCCTCGTTGCCACAGCCCGGTGTGGGTTGGAAGAGGAACAACATTTCCTCCAGCCTGTCGACACTGCTGTATTTTACATGGGCCATTGAAACACAGTTGTCCACCCTAGAGAAGAGTGGGAAACTTCCTGAGCAGGATGAGATCAGTGCTCTCTGCATCAGTGACCCTAATTGCACTGTACAATAAACTGCTTTTCTCCCACAGCCTCCAACTACTGAGCTCTATGATACAAGGGCAGATGCTCCTGTCACCCAGGTCAGAGCAGTGAACCCTGAATGGCACAGCATGAGGTGCTTGGCCCCAAAACAGAGAGGGGGTTTTAGGGTACGGCCTTGTCCTCAGCAACTGCTGTCAGCATTCTGCTTGGCGTGTTGGCTGGAAGAAATTCCTGTTCAAAGTTGAATTCCCAACGGAGGAGACAAGACAATCAGCATGGGCTGCTTGGGCAAACAGCCCAACCTCAGCACCACTCATGGGGTTAACCCAAAACCTTTGATGGCAACAGTTCCTTATGGCCACAGTCACAAGTTGTCTACAGACACGCATAGTCATACTAAGTCTCCAAAAGACAGATTCCTTTTAGACCTCTTGTTCCAGAGTCATGCATAGCTTTCCTGGGGTCACATCACACCCATATCCTCTCCCACCAGCAGTTTTTGTGCTGTCTTGTATGTAAGAACCAATGTCCACCAAACTGGATGGAGATGCCTACTCATCCCTCCAGATGGCTGCCTTCCAGCAAACCCCTCTTTTGGTGTAGGTGATTTGTTTCCTTTTGCCCTTTTCTGGCTCCCATCTTTGTATATTTCCATATGTGGACTGCTTTAATTACATCCAAAAACCTGATGATATCAAAGATACTCATTTTATCCTAAAATGATTATACACAGTTTTAGGCAGTAAATACAAATCCTTCATGCAACAAAAAGTACATGAAACAATTCAATTTCTTGTTTATCATGGCCTCGAGTTCTAGATATTTTGCAAATTTCCATTTCAGATTGATTCGTGGGTCAAATGATTTTTGCTTGAGGATTGGAGACCTCGCCAAGTTAAACTCAACATATGCAGACATTTTTCCAGAAGCCACACAAATTGCATTCTTCTTCAGTTCCCTCCACATTTCCATGTCAAACAAGCTCTAGTTCACTACCAGTGCACTCTGCTGCATCTTAAATGTCCACATCAAGACTTTTCTCCAGAGATGCTCCATGTCTACAGATCATAGATGGACTACACCTCAGACATGCATCTGTTAAAAAGATTTCTGACACTACGACACTCTCAACGTTTTAAGGTATAATAATTTTAATTTTCCAGCATTATTTATCCACTGAATTTACAAACAACCCATCCACCAACCCTTGGCTTACGGGCTAAAGGGGTTGCATATTTTTGCATTCTGCCCACCCAAATAATTTTATTCATTTATTTGAATCAAAAGGATTTTCCAGACTGAATCACCAACCTAACTAACCCAGTTAACTGCTCCAGCTCTTCCCAGAACTGAGTGTTTGGTAGAAGGGTAAAGTGCTTAATGTGAACATTTTCAGTTGTGCACTGTCATATATAGAAAAAAAAATACTGACACAAGCAAATGATCAACAGCCTCCTTGTCACAGGAGAGCCTTCTGGTCTTATCAATATTGTAAGGTCCCACAGGCAATCCTTCAGCTAAGAACCTTATCTTAAACCCTGCCCAGCTCCTTCCTGCCCCACGGATTTCTAAGTGGCACAACCTCAAGGTGTTTCACTACCTGGCACAATCAGATCCTAACCACTACACAGCCTTAGGACACTCCTTTATCTGCTCTTCTCCATCTCTCCCAAACCATGCCTCGACTGTATATCACCATTCAGACAGACAAAAAAAAGGATGAGGACACAACCCCAGGACAACCAAGGCCTGTTATTCTTCAGCCACTAATAAACCCTAAGACAAACCAGAAAAACAGATACAAATGCATGACTCTAACTAGCCATCAGAACACATTTTGATGGTTCCAAACCTTGGGGAAGCTCTATTCTCCATTAAAGCCTCTAAATTTAATTGAATATAAATGAGTCAAGAGCCAGTTAAAAAAAACAAACAAACAAAAACAAACAAACAAACAAACAAAACACTCAAAAAACAAGAAAACACAATCCAAAACACACAATTTTTAGCTTATGAGCTGCCAGAGATCTGATTTTCCAGTCCATGGCTCTACAACATATTGGCTTGCATCCCCCTGGGTAAGGAGGAGTGCAGGGTGCTGCTTCCATGTCTCAAGCAAGATCTTTAGCTATGAAAGAGAAGATCAGCCATACCATGGCCATCTAGAGAAAGGGGCAGCCGACCCTCTAACACTGAAGCTTTGAGCGAAGGTTTACTTAAAACAGGGACTCACAAAAACTGGGGCCTCAGAAAACATCAGATCTCTGGCATCATTTTTTTTAAATGGCATTTTATTCCATTCCCACCCTTAGTGCTCACAAGAACAAATATATCTCGTCTCTGATGCTGTTTCATAGTGCTGCCAGAGCACTTCACAGCATGCACATACAGTGCTTCTCTCTGAAAAATCTAAGATACAATACAGAAGAGGAAAACTGCAACCAGCAGGCTGATGTGTAGAATGGCCGATGAAACATGTGAAAAGGATGCAAAGCACAGACAACGCATGAAGACACGTTATTTCCTCAGTGAGGTGGTGATACACAGCCCTTGTTTAATGCCATATTTTGGACCACTATCTAGAGCAAGTGGATTCCAAACTCAGGGGGAAAAAGAAAAAAATTAAAAAAACCCCATAAAACAGCAGGGGAGACAGACAGAAAGTATATGAAATGTAGGTCTTGGTACACAAGGTCGGCTTCTGGGGATGATGAGGGATGGGATCCATTCTGGACTTGGACCCAGAGCTCAGCACTTGGTTCAGCTGGATGCAGAACGCTGCACAGAGCTCGATCAGACAAACAGGCAGACCAGGAATTTTTCTGGCTGCAGCTTAATACATAAGATGAAGAGGCCAAGAAGCCTCAGAGGAAATAATTACAGCAGTTATTAGGTACAATATAAGCAAGTACCAGTGTGATAGTCATTTTAATAGTGGCAATACAGGTAAAAGCTTTTATGTAATATTGTTGGATTTTTTTTTTTCACAATGGCCTTTTATTTGACCATAAGCTCAATAAAAAAAGGTTGCATTTTCATTTGATTTTTCGGTTGTTGCTTAATATTTTTCTTCCCTCAAAATTTTCTATTAAAACATGATGGAGAAATAAAACCAATAAAATATTTGGTGGGGGAAAAATATCTCTTTTTTATATAGCAGCACAAAGCAGAACAGCAGAAGTACTGACACTGTGAGCCATTCACTTACAGGACCATAATTCTTAAAAGAACCATTAACAACTCAATGGAAGAAACTTGAAAGCTAATAAAAACTATATACAGGTAACTGTATGCTTTTAAAATGCCATTTTGATATTGGACCAGCTCTTTAATAATGTTTTTCTTATTGGCAATAAAAAAGTGCCTTAACTTAGACTGATCCATTTTGCACTTATTGTAGACACATTCCAAAGACATTTGCAAGTTACATTACATTTTTCCATTTAGTTTATGGCATTTTTGTGCCCTTCATACTTTTCCACATATTATTTATACATTTAAGATATATTCTTTTGTATCTGAGTTATCTGATCCTTTAATTACACCAAAGAGAATCTCATTTTCATACTTGATGGATGGGATCTTCATCATCATTACAGTGACATATCACCAGCTCTCTTCCAGGAGGGTTTTGCCAAGACCTATAATCAGTTCAGCACTGTGTGTATTTGCTCAGTGCAGCTGACTCTGTTCGAAATGTGCAAGTAGTGAACTCTTCACTGTCCCATGTGGTCTGAGAGCAACATGAAATAGCTTCTCCCAGCCTGCAGACTCCCCAAAGGGCTTCATCATAAGCTGTCACACATGACTGGGTACTGCATCTCCAAACTGATTGTCACAATACAGCAGGGCGAGCTGAAGGCCAACATACCTGTGCAGGGATGTCCCACACACTGATGTAGAATCACAGAATCAGAATGAGCCAGGTTGGAAAAGACCTCTGAGCTCGTCAAGTCCAACCCCTGATCCACCATAGTTACTAGACCAGGGCACTAAGTGCCACATCCAGTTTTATCTTAAAAACCTTCAGGGATGGAGAATCCACCACTTCTGGGCAGCCCATTCCAATGCCTGATTAGCCTCTCTGTAAAGAGTTTCTTCCTAGTATCTAACCTAAACCTCCCCTGGCAGAAACGAAGTGCAGAAAGTAGATATCAAAATGTTCACAGATGGAACAGACACAACACACAGCTATACAATCCATGGTCCTTCCTCAGAGGAGAAAATTAGAGGGCTGGGCAATCACCAACTATATGAACTCCAACAAGGGAAAGTGCTGGATTCTGCACTTGGGATGGGGCAAACGTGGATGTTGGTATGGTCTGGGGAACGAGATGCTGGAAAGCAGTGCCAGCGGATGGCAAGTCAAATCTGAGTCAGTCGTGCCCTGGCAGCCAGGAGGGCCAACCCTGTCCTGGGGGGATCAGGCACAGCATCGCCAGCTGGGTGAGGGAGGAGATTGTCCCGCTCTGCTCTGCACTGGGGCGGCCTCACCTGCAATATTGGGGGCAGTTTTGGGTGACAATACAGAAGAAAGATATTAAGCTACTAGAGAGCATCCCAAAGAGGACGACAAGAATGATGAAGGGCTTTGAGGGGAAGTTGCATGAGGAATGGCTGAGGGCACTTGGTCTGTTCAGCCTGGAGAAGACAAGACTCAGGGGAAACCTTATTGCAGGTACAACTTCCTTGCGAAGGGGAGAGGAGAGGTAGACATTGATCTCTTCTCTCTGGTAACCAGTGACAGGACCCAAGGGAATGGCCTGAAGTTGTGTCAGGGGAGGTTTAGGTTGCATATTAGAAAAAGGTTCCTCTCCCAGAGAGGGGCTGGGTGCTGGAACAGGCTCCCCAGGGAAACGGTCACAGCACCAAGCCTGACAGAGTTCAAGAAGCATTTGGATAACACCCTCAGGCACATGGTGTGACTCTTGGGGATGCTCTTGTGCAAGGCCAGGAGCTGGACTCAAAGATCCTTGTGGGTCCCGTCCAGCTCAGTGTGTTCTGTGATTCTGTGATGTTGCACATGGTCCTGCTTAACCAGGGTGGACACACCTGTATATGGGACTAAACTGACTTGAACATCACCTCAACACTGCTGGTGGCAATCTCCAGGATCACGCCAGAGTAACCACCCTCTACCACAGACAGTTTGTGTTTTTATTCTCACGCAGGTCAAAGTCTTGTCTTAACAGGTGTTTTGCATGAATTAAGAGCAAGTACAGCTGAATCTATTTAAATCATCTTCAGAAGATCCTACCAAAGCCATCACAACAGGCAATTAACCAGCTCTGGGCTCTTCATTCAAGTCACTTCTCTCTTTCAAGACGTTCTTCATATATGTGTGTGTGTATATATACATACACACACACATATACATATATATTTCTTTGCTCTCTATGACAAAGCACATATGGGACACCCTGCTGCACCAGACATGGAGTTATGTCTGTCTTGTCTTTTCAGGGTTTGTTTTTTGGGCTGTGCAGTGTTGGGTTTTTTTCATATAAGACATGGCATACACATCTGTAATAAAAACTAATAAAACTTTCATCATATCGGAGCATGTTTGTGTTTCAGGAACGCTTCATGCACCAATCAAAACAACATTCTTTTCTGGAGTAATATGGGGGTGAAAACTACGAGTACACTACTGTATCACAGGCTTTTTTCTCTCTCTGTTTATTATTTTTGTGGGTGAAGAGAAAGCTGATTGCATTATACAGTAATAAAGATCAAGAATATTTAAATTGAAAGAAGATGCAGTCTTGGTAGACTCTGCAGTCGATGTATGTAAACTATTGAAATTAAATTAAATAAAATAGGTATGAAAGAATTGTTTGATGATTTTTTTTGTTTTTTAATATGCACTAGTCCACTAAAAGTCATCTGGGCTGCATTATACCTTGATGCAACAACAATTGAATCCTCATGTACTAAAACACTGCCATCTTCACTGAACATGTGTCAAACACTTGCTCCCAGGCTAGCTACGTGCTTTTAACTTGTGTACTGTGCCACAGAAATCAGCCATGCTAGAGGTGAAGAATCCCAGCTCATCTAGTAGGTCTTTTGCTTTAGTCTGCAACGAGGAGATGGATTTTAGGTTTGGGGGAGGGTTCTCTCAGCTGGGTGTGTGTGTGAAGGGAGGAACAAGAGGAACAAGTGCTGAAGTTATTTCTTCTCTTTTCTGGTTTGTTTGCACTTGGTTTCACTAATCTGTTGGTTTAAGCTAGGTAGAATGCTAGGTCTTATAATGGCAAATTTAACATATTTTTTTATGAGCAAAGGTCAAGTTCTACATTGCGCATTTGGATTTAAAAGCAGAAATTTAAACTACAGAATGAAGCTTCATGCTGCATAAAACTTAGGCCAATCCAAGCCCTGATTTCTGGTTTCCTGAGCTCCTGTCTCCAAACTTTTCTCAGATTTCCGACACTCAGTTACACTTTCTGGCTCACATTTATTTCCTTCTGTTCTGGATTTAGGTGATAAAAGGTTGAGACATTTGATGGCCACTCCCCAGGTGCAATTGGCAAGTTTGGGGCACAGCCATGAGGGAAGAGGGGAGGAGGAAAGGTGGAGCAAATGGCTCTGGTTTAGATGTGGTTTGTCAAGATCACTATTGGCTTTTATCAGCTGTTTCTTGACACAACTCACTTTGTTCTAAAGTATTTTGGAAAAAAAAAAAAAAGGATTTTCTCCCCACAAAGAACATGCAAAAATTAAAATCCTTCTCTTCCAAAACTTTTTAAAAGCTCTTGCAGTGTCAAGGCCATTATTAGCTGGGGTGTACTTATCTATTTCCTTGCAGTTCCTCACTTCTCCCCTGTCCCTTTCAGCTGGCTTTTTTGGTACATTCATTTTGAAACCATATATGCCACTGGCCAATGGATACGTTATTCTTGGATGTCTGCTTGTGTCTGGCGAGGGGTTCAGGGTCCATGGAGATGATGACAAACGAGCACGAAACGACACGGTTCTCCACACCACCACCAGCACCACCTCCTGTCATCGTTGTCACCGCTGAGCTCCCCTCACCTTCAGAAAACTCAGCACTCAGAAGTTTAACTCAGGCTAAGTGAGTTCTGTGGTCTTTTTTACATTCCCATCCTATAATTATGCACAGGTTCCCATTTCACCTATTTCCGACGGGCTGTAGCGTTTTTATGTCTTTTCCATGCGTATGTTGAAGCGTGTGTTTCTTGAGAGCAAATGCTGTAATATCAGGTGTGAGCCCACTTCTATTTTGAGTTTTAGATACCTTCCAGCCAAAAAGCTGGACCAACAAAAACTCTGCTGTATTTGATCATTTACCGTACTTGTACCAGAGTTGAACTTAAATATTCCATGCCTGTTTTAAACACTGACACCCGTATAAAAGAAATCTAATCAAAAGTTCCCCCAATATTCTGTTAATAGCATTTCCCCCCTAACATTTCAAAATCTTCAATATACAGAAGTAGCCAAAACTTATCTAAATGTGGTAAGTTGTCATATTTATGAAGTTGTGTTTCTACTAACAGGAATTTACTCATACCTCCACTACCCTCAGCCCAAAAGTTTCACATCTGAAGTAGAAAGACCTGAAACTGTCACACATGACGTGTTTGGGCTCCTCAAACTGCACAAGGTGTGTGAAATGCTCCTATGGGTTCAAAAAACTTTTTTTTACACAGATGCAGGAGAATAATTTGAGAGGATAACTCTTGCAGTAGGTAGTGTAGTTATAACCTTAAAGCATTTAATAAGTGGAATCAATTCCTCAAACTGGATCAATATGACTCTGTTATGAATACCATCAAGATTATATATTTTTACCTATAATCATCATTGCCAATTCAGGCAAAGCTTCGTAATCCCCAAGTTCACTACTCGGATTTTCAGAAGCCAGCAGGACATCAGATTCTTTTACTATTGACCATTAAGCATAACAGAATATCACAATCACATTTTCTACCTTTTTTTTTTTTGTACTGTCAAAGGCCACACCATTATCTAAAATAATAGTTCCCCTTTTTGACAAGATTTTTATTTCACAGAGTTGGTTGACTTGGTCTTTGTTACTGCCCGTCACATCCATCACATTCCTTTCAGATGTTTAGATGTTTACCTCCATCTGATACAGAGCCTGTTGCAGCTGAGAGCACTTCCCATCCTCTCATCAGAAAAGCCTTCAGCTATAAACACAATTTTTGTGGGACACTCAGCCATGGCATTTCACAAGTAAGTTGTCCTGCAGTTATTACAAAACCTATCTTGCAGGAAAACAGTTTTCCAGTGCAGCTCCTGTATTATCTGTTTTACTCGTCAGCTCCAAGTGCTTTCTCTGTGTTTACCGACATACAAGGTGAATGCATTTGAAAGCAGGTCCTTTCAGCTGCCTTCAGCCTTCCTTGCCCTATTCCAGGACCCCAAATCCTAGGGAGAGCGAGGTGGTATTTTAGCTTTCCGGAGACAGCGTATCTCCTCGGGGATGCGGAACCACAGACATCCAGAGTGGAAGTGGGCACAACACCAAGGCACGCGAGCCCTAACAGCATTCTGCCAATAGCAAAAGCGAGTCATAAATCATACTTCCCAAAACCCCTCGATTACAAAGGCAGCTTTAATTTGTCTTTTGCCCATCCCTGGCTCAGAGCAAGCTCAGGAGAGCAGACACACCAAAACCCTGGAATCTGTACAGCCTGCTGTTGTCAGAGAGACACAAAGGAAAATGAGTATATTCCGACTGTGACTGTATCACCCATGTCCACTTGCAAAGTGCAAGTGCATGCTGTGAGAAAGGGATGGCTCTGTAGCCAAAGCATTAGACTAGGAGTTAGGAGACCTGAGCTTTCATCACAGTCCTACAAGACATTCCTTGTGGATAAACCACAGCCCGTCTTTGACTTTGATGTTTTTTCCCTAAAAAGAAAGAATTAAAATGGCCATTTCTTGCAGTCAGCTGTAATTAATGACTAGTTCTTTGGACATCAAATTCACCCATGTTTATACCATCGCTAAAGTGTGGCACTTGTGAAAGCTCACATTGAAACTATTTCTTACAGATATTAAAAATTACCATTTTTCTGGGCATTATTAAGACCATTAAATAGAGGCACAAAAATTGCAAATTAGGGAACTTCAGATTTTACCTGCAGTGGCTTGTTGAGATGGTAGTTTTTGCATACAGAGCATCACAGTGAGCAGGTACACACAGACACCTACACACCTTTATCCTTACCTGTTTCCTTATATTAAGGGCAAGCATCAGTGCTGTTCACCACACTCCATCACATTTCATTTTGACAAGCAGGGAAGTCCAAAGCAAAGCCCAAAGTTATCTCACGGTGCATGCAGTGAGTTTTTATTAAAAAAGCTCTACCTATACTTTAGAAGGGAATGACTTACTACGTGAAATCTCTGGCAAAGGACCCTCGGTCTGAATTCCCGTATCACCACAACTTCTCTTTCCACATGCTGCAGCAGATGCTCAAGAATGAACTAATCCTGTTTGGGAGATAAACTTGGCTGTGTCTTGGAGATCCCCACCGGTGTCACTCATGTATACAAGACTCAGGGGTTTGTGCTATTAATACACTCTAAAAAAAGAGCTAGAAGCTTCTGCCAAAGCAGTGTCCCCAGTCACCAGTCTGTGCTTTATCTGCTTTGTTTCTGTTCACGTTCCCACAGTGAAGATCTGTTCACCCTGTCCTCACCAACCTTTGAGAAAAGACAACTTTTGCTTTTCATCTTCCTAACAAGACTTCCCAGTAGTGTATAAGGAATCAATTTTGTAACTGCTCTTTGCAGTCTTTGCTGCATTATTGCAACTTACTCATAACCTATGAGCTTCTAATTTTTACCACACTTTCTCCTAGAGTACTACCTGTTGCTCTACCTTCCCAAATAATTCAGCCTGTTAAGAGAAAGCAAGTTGAAGACTGCTGCCTCCCTCCTTCCCCATGTTCCACAGGACATAGTCTGCAGAGTAAGCTTTGTGAAACACTGGATGAATCAATTCCCACATTTCAATTCTGTCTTCCTTCATTCTTTGAGGTGCAGAAGTCCTGGAAGGGAGTTTATAGAATCATAAAATGATTTGGGATGGAAGGGACCTTAAAGATCATAGAGTTCCAAACCCCCTACCATGGGTGAGGATGCCACCCTCTAGATTAGGTTGTTCAGGGCCCTGTCCAACCTGGCCTTGGACACTGCCAGGCATGGGACATCCAGAGTTCTTTAGATATTCCACCAGGGATGGGACATCCAGAGTTCTTTAGATATTCCTCTTCATCCCAGAGCTGTTCAGACTTCCATAACTTGTGCAGTCATTTACAGCAGCCAGTAGTCATGGAAGCACATCACCACTGGGGAATACCTGCCATAATCCAACCTGCTATTTCAGTTACTCACTGTATGGGGTTTTCAACACAAGTGCCTTCTGTTGAATTCTCTCTCTCTCCTAGACAGCAATCACTTCCTTCCTGTAACAGCTGATTAAGTTCTCTTTTTAGCTGCTCACTTCTTACAATATGAACATCCATCAGGTTTGCCCTTGAAGAGTATGATCAGTCTTCCAGAGAAAGTTCCTCACTGAATTGCTATTAAACAATCAATATTTCTAGCTGGACGTAAGGCAACCTGGTTCTTTTCCCCTTCCCCCCTCCCCGTCACCCCAATCACAAATCACACCATTGTTTCTTTTGTTTCTGTTCTCCCCAGACCTCTTAAAACAGACCTTTCCCCTTGTGGCGGGCCTGAACAAAGATTTCAGCAACAGGCTGTCCAATAAGTCAATGCTTTGGATGCTGCACAGCATTTAAGTCAGTATCTCCAGACTGGTTTCCTCCTCCTCCACCAAGTCTCCCAGCTTCCAACTCAAGAAACAGAGATCATATTTATCCTTTGGCTGAAATAAAACACAGCATAGCCAGAGCAGGTAACTGCAGTAACACACTGGGCATCTGTGCACTTAATAAAATGTGGTGTTCTCCTGGCATAGAAGGGAGCCAAATGCCCTCAGTTGCCATTTCACTGAAGTAAGCCCTACAAACCACAGGGATTTAGAGTCCTTACATCCAGTGCTTTTTGCAGTTCTTCACGGTCATGCACTAAAAGGGTGCTCATTGATTTAACAAAGCCAAGGTCTAGAGAGATCTATAAATACAAGTATTTCACCCTCATGCATTATTGCCCTGATGCCCAAGGCTGAACTTCTGCTCCTTCACAGATAAATCACTTCCTCCCTGGTTAACACCAGCTTCCATTAGCAAGAGTGGTGGCAGACATATCTGGGAAGGTGATCCATGATAAAACACAGCTTTGTCTCTTTTTTCAGTTTTCCCTTTGATTTCTTTACTCGCCACATCCCACGCTCCTCTTTTTCCCATCCCCCTTCTACTTAGAAGAATCAATAATGTATTTAACATATTCTTTATCAGTTTTATCTAAAAAGTTATCAATGAGTCTCACTTAAAATCTACTGAACTCAGTGCAGCGATATACATCAACTTCAGGTGGCTCAAGATGATCTTCATCCTACAGTTGCCAAAATCACCTTCTAAAAGGCAGTCTGAAACAATCCTTTACGTCCTTTATAGACTTATAATAACATTAATAGCCATAATACAAGAGGGGAAGAGGGTGTGTTGATATTTCAATTGTAAAATAAAACACATTCCGTACATTCAGCTACACCGTAAATTCCAAAATGTAAGACATAGTTATACTTCTCTTTGCATTCAACAGCAAACTAAGGTATACGGTGTTCTTTCAAATGTATCATAAGAAGTTTTATTTAGAACAACTGTTTTACAATAACTCCTGAGCCTTGGCTTGTCCAGCTGAACTGCTCCCAAAAACATCTAACTCCGAAGCAGAACGACAAGGAAACAGAATGTTTCTCCCCAAAACGTGTACCAGCTAGCAAGACTATTAACCACTGAATTCCCAGCACAGCAGGCAGTGTCATCTGTGGAACACAGCACTCTGAGAGAGCACCAGTTGCACTTTCACTGTCACCACTACAGCACATACAGTCACGCTACACCCTCTGCCCTGCACCCTCGTGGAGCTCCTCGCCCACTGGTGAGTGACACTGAGCACGTGGGAGCCCAAACCTTACCTTTCATTCCCTTTGCCAGGGTACAAGTGGTGCTTCTGGGTGCACCACTGAACTCTGGCTGAAAAGGGTTCTCCCCCCAAATTCACCCAGCAAACACGGTTTCACAGTGTCATATTAAAGTCATGGCCAACTTTGCACCCAGGTTTTAAAGTCTAAGAAATGCTTGCCAGATCATGGATTGGGTTACTTTCCATTAGCTCAGCCCTGAGATAACCTTGTGTTACATTAAGGCAACAGAGGCACCCAAGATTTGATTATGTGAAACATTTCCCGCTCTGTGCAGTTACATTTAGTACAGGTCTGAACATTCTTACTAGCTGAAATCCAGACTTACCAGGCAAACACACATTATACAAGGGTTGTCTGTGATAAATGGTATCTGCAGAACTTCCCCTTCATTTTCACATTTTGCAACGGATCCTGAAACAGAAATAATAATTTTAAAATACTTCAAAATATATACACCTCAAAATACTTTAAAATATTTCAATTCCCCCTGCCAGTTTTGGAAACTGTCCTCGTCACGCTCATCTTTAACCCCTGCTCCACTCCTAGACTTTGGTTTTAAATCCTGCCTTAATTTGCCCAATTGAAGCACACAGGGATGTTCAGCCTTTCTGTAGGACTCCAAGGAGAATGGGGAAATGACTGGCCTTTTAATGCCGCACAAACCTAGACTTTCTTTGTGCCCCAGTTATAGCAGAGGACGCTTTTTCTCCTCTCAGATGACGTGTTGAGAATAACGAGTACTCCATGCAAAGCAGGATACATCTATAACGACAGATCCAGAGCTCCCTGAAATCAGCATTGTCCATTACGCTCCAAGAACTTGGACCAGGAGCACAGCACAACCCCTAAACCAAGAATCCCTTTAACGCACGACAGCCAAATTGGCAAATGAGTCAAAATTAGCAGGCTGACTGTCGGACGGAACCAAAGCAGAGAACCCTTTCTGGCCCTGGTGCTGATTAGCCGGTATTCCGTCACGCTGGAATCACTCCTCAGAGCCTCGAATTTGATTCAGCGTTCCCCTCCATGCCCTAAATCCCATGGAAATACAACCCCGCAGGGGAAGCAGCCTGGAAAGCAGGGGGTGAAGAGCGACATGAGCATAGAGGGCGGTTGTGTGGGGGGCACAGCTCCTGTGCTCGCCTGCCCCGACCCCCGCGGTGCCACCTCGGCCGCCCTCACCCCGCAGGTGAGCCCCGCGCCCCGTACCTGTGAGCAGGGAGGAGCCCGGCGCCCCGGGCAGCCACAGCACGCCCAGCAGCAGCAGCAGCAGCAGCAGCAGCGGGGTGGCGGCCGGACAGCCCCCTCCGAGCCGCCGCATCGTCCCGGGGGTGCCGCCGCCTGCGGGGCCGCGCCGGGGACGCGCCGTCGGGTGGGGGAGCCCG
>JAWWMO010000083.1:45620010-45632456 GCA_035047845.1 Dendrocincla fuliginosa | reverse complement strand
CGCCCCCTCTTTGCATCGCCCCCCGCCCCTGCCCGCATCCCTTCTTATACCTTCCTCTCCCCATAGTCCCTCCTCCGGCACCCCCCGGCCCCCGAGCCTCCCTCCCCCCGGCGCACACTCGCACGGACGGCGCTGCCAGCCCCAGACCCCGTTCCCCTGCCGGGAGATGCCCGGCCACTCCCTCCCCGGCCCGGACCGGCGTCGGGGGGCTGCAGCCGCCCGGCGGGAGGGGCGGGGGCCGGGGCCGGGGGGAACAGCAGCAAAGAAGAGGAGGGAAAGGTAAACGAGGAGTAGCAGGGGAGCAAACGTGGGTCCCGGGCAGGGCCGGGGGCTGCGCAAACCCCGGTACCTGGGCGGAACGCCGTCCCCGGCTCCGCAGCCCGGCTGGTGTCAGCGCCGCAGCGTTCCCGGCCGCCTGCGAGCGGCGAGCGGCGAGCGGGGAGGGAGGGAGCCAGCGACGGAGCCAGGGGTCGGAGGCTGTCCGGGAACTCCGCCGGGCGGCTCCGCTCCGATCCGCTTCGCTGCTGCCCGCCCCGCCTGCCCCGCAGCTCCCTCACCTCCCGCACCTCCACCTCCTGCAGCTCCCGCACCTCCAGCCCCGCAGCTTCAGCCCCCGCACCTCCACCTCCAGCCCCTCAGATCCCGCACCTCCAGCCCCGCAGCCGGACCATCCCCGGGGCCGCTGCCCCCCGAAGGGGCTGCCCCCGGCCCTCCCTGTGCCCATCGGGGTTTGGGCTCAGCCCGGGGGTCGCGCTGTCCCTCCCCGAGCCCTGCGTGTCCCTCGCTCCCCCGTGGGCAGCTCCTCCTTGACACTTGCCCTTGGCAGGTCCACGCTTTGCCACCGCCGGTGTAAACACGGGCAGTGCTGGCGGGAGACATCACCGACACGCAGCTTTGGAGCTCAGAAATAGATTGAGCGAGGTCCGGACGGGATGACACTTGGGGTGTGTGGCGGGAGGGTTTTGTGTGGCAGATCTTCCCGAGCCTGTTTTACGGACAGATTTCCTTCAAACTGTGCTGTTTCGTTTGGGGAAGTGAACACTCTGAAATAAACTAGTCTGAAAACAAGCTGGAAAATGTTTCCAGAGTTCTACACGTTTTTACTTTATTTCTTCCGTGGAGTGCTGTGAGCTGCTAGTTCAAAAATGCCTTCAGTATAATGGCAAATCAGGTGCAGGGCAGGCTGGTAATATATACAGGACTACTTCAAATACATTTTACTTCCCAGTAAGGTGCAAGACAACTAGATTTGCATGTTCATTTTAAGAATAAAACCCAAAAGCCGAAACCTCTGAAATCCTACATCTTTATTCTAAAAAACTTGTACACCTCATTTCCGACTCAGCTTGTCACCTGCCTTTAGGTAGGGCACAAGAGTCCTAAAATAGATGAAATTGCACCTATGGGCGGCACTACAGAAAACTGACACCGATCAGCTTGTACAAAAGAAAACCTATTTTTGACTTCCAGTTTCAGTCTGTACAGGTTAAAGGTGCACAGGCACATAGGATAATTTAGTTGCCATTAAGAGGATTTTATATTCCATAAAAACGCAGCTGAGGTACAAAAGTTGCTCCATGCTGTTTAGAATACATAACAAACTCAGGATATAAATATAATGCACGTAGCCTGGATTTTATTTTTTTTTCTGGGAAGTATCTTCACATTTCCATGCATTTTAAACAGAGATGACCCCATAAAGCTACATATTGTTATGCACGACTCCAGAATAGATTTTCACATGTCCAAGTGTTTTTTCCATTGGAAAGATGTACTGAATCTTCTGGCAAACTGGCTTTTTCTGAGTTCTCTATCTGTAATCAGTGGTTACTCTTTTTTAATTCCAGCGCAGCCACAGCCCTTCTAAAGCAACAGCCGTAGGAAAAATAAATCTACCCTAATAATTTCTTAAGTGACAGCTACCACAGGAGAGTACTTATATCATTGTGTGCATCAAATCTCCTCTTTGTGCTGGTCTAAAATTCATTAAATATTAACATCACCCGGTGTGAGAAACATACAAATCACAATGAGGGCATCAAATAACAGTCCAGGCATCCAAATAACAGCAGGGAACTTGTTAAAATAGTCTGAAAAATGCAGAAAATAAGATCTCCATTACAGAATGAAGACAAGAGGCAACAGCAACTGAGCTTCACAGTAAATCCCTGCCATAATTCATTCAGCTAAGACAAATACTTAATGAAATCATACCTAAGGCAGGGCAGTAACAAAACCATACACACAGATTTTTTAACAGGATTTTCCTTTTCCCATGGAGAAAAAACTCTGTGATCATCACTAAAGCACCTTCAACACATTGCTTAGGCCTAAAACTTACCTCTGAAACATCTGCAGCACCAAGACATTGTCCATGGCGTGAGCTCACCGGGTCCATGCCTCTGTTTTCTGGGGAATTTGCCCATGCTCCTTGCTTGAAGCACCTGCTGAAATGGCATTCTAAGTGTCCCTGTTCCATGCCTGTTCCACATTCAGTGCCTATCAGCTGCTCAGTGGCAGAGCCTGCCCAGGACTGGTGCTGCCACCAAGTCTCCCAGTGCCTTGGTTCCCTATCTGCTCTCTCATCGGGCAAGAGGGGAGACGCTCATCGTTAGCAGCAACCTCTGTTGCTTCCTTGGTATTGATAATGGGGATGTACCACAGAGGAAGGTCACTCTCTCATTTAAATCTCTTGTGAAGTAAAACCCAGCCTGGGAGGGAAATATCCCATCTCAATCCTCCCCCACCTTAGTTTCACCCGCTCAGTGCTACAGCTCATGGGGTTTGTCTTGGCTTTTTATCTCTCCCTTTACCTCTCTCCCAAGCCTGCCTTAGCAGAGGTCAGCATCCTTTCTGGTTGTAATGTCACAGTAAGTACAGTTTCAAGGTGTAGGGTTTTTTTTCCCCCCCTTTTGCATCCCTGCTTGAAGAGGTGCTTATTTTTTCCAAGCAGCATTCAAAGCTGTGGTCATTTTAGCAAAATCAGAGGGTCACGCTGAAAACGGTGTCCTGCTATCAGATATGCACAGAGACTTTGTTGTATGCCACCAGTTAAAACAGAAGTCATGTCATCAGACCACTTATCTCTTTTGTGTAAGCATTACACAGTATCAGTTGGTATTGAAAGGACATGTTCATTAGTTCTGTTTATTGGTCAGCCTGGGCTCATCCAGCTTGATGGAGCCGTAGCTGCTCACAATTACCACTTTGTATGTAATTCAGCCCCTTCTGCAGTGATGCTTTCCCAGTGGGCAGCCATAAGAGAATGCCATACATTACCTGGTCACCCAGCACCCCCCTAAAAAGAAAAACAAGCTTTATGGTTAACAATAGCAACAGTGAAGAAGACAGTGATCACAGTCACATCTTTCTTCGTGATTATCTGTTTTACTGGCAAGTCAAAATCACTAGAAGGCCCGTCCTTCATGAGCTAGGGGATTATTCCAGAAGTGTGGGGAGGAAATGAATCACTGTATTCACATGTATTTTCCTTTTTTGGGGGGAAATTTTATCTTCTGAGTCTTGGGCATAGGTCATCCTTAGCATACAAGAAAGCGTGCAATAAACACACTACACATACATCAGCACTGTGAGTGTCCCTACTTTTATTACTTTTGTGGTGTTATATCTTATTTTTATACACTTCCTTTGTATTTATGAGCTTCTCAGCGCAAAGAAGAAAACATGACCCAGATATACACTGTACTGAAGGCGATGGAAATTGGCACAACTTGCTGTTTCCAGTCCTGGCTTGCTAAACAATTATGCACTTACAAGGCACTGAAAGTCGTTTACATATCAAGATCAAGCTTACACATTTCTATTGTTATTAACATCTCTCTAAAGATAACTCTCCATCCAGTAACTTACACCTCAAAAAGAAGGTCACACACATTTGCTGTAGTTGGAGGTGAGGGTCTGATAGGCTTCAACCCTGAAAATTCTTGCAGAGAGACCTGTAATTTGGGGAAGTGTTTTATCATCAGCACACAGCAATTGGGAGGCTCAGTGGTAACTCACAGGACTGTGAAGAAGACGTGGCACTTTCCTGCAGGGGAGCAGAGGGGAGTTTACTGCTCACCCTTCAGTACTGAGCCTCTCAAATTCTTACACATCTTCATTCCTTTCAGTGCTTAATCGTGTTTTAAAGTTAAGAGTGTCCACCAGTGAGAGCAAACTGTATTTCCTGCACGGCCACTTCTCCTCTAGAAGATGATGTTAACAAACCTTGAGACTGGCCTGATTATGTCAAAGAGGTGCTCCTGACGAAGCTCCCCTACTGCAAAATATTCAGAAAAACTTCAATGCATGTAAATGAGGTCTGGAGACCACACCAAGAGGTTTTAAAAGTGTAAGAGGATTAAAAATGACATATGGTCAAAGTCTTTAAATAAAAAGACAGTACAAGAAAATATCTAAAAGTTACAGTGAGACTTACTTGAATAAATGTTTATAAATTTTATCAAACAACTCATCATTTTGACAGTTTTCCATAAACCCCTGGAACATGCAAAGCATTGAATTTATTTGTGGCAAGATAAAGATAATGAGTAACATTTTAAAAGTTTGTTAACGTAGAATGTCCTGGCACAGCCAGACTTACATACTTCTATTGTTTAAATTATATTTTCTAAGAACTCAAAAAAAGCCTTACAAAAGGGAACTTCTCTTTGCAAAAGTCTTCAAAATTGTCCTCACCATCTGTATTCGTGGAAAAGCAAACCAAACAAACAGCATAAACTAAAGTGGATACAAATGCCAGCAGTACCTCAAACTGAAAAATACTTGTATGCAGCAGAAAATATGGATCCAATATGGAGACAATGGACTGCTGTGACAGTCCATATCAAAAATGCTAAAACAAGAACAAAAAAAGTAAATTGTAATAAAAATGCTGATGCCATCTTAACGATGGGATTCCCAGCAGATGCTATTCCAGAGGCCACAGGCCAAGCAAACAGAGAAAGCAGCATATGCTGGTATTCCTTTCTGTCCCTTCGCTGCTGTAAATAGCTTGTCTTCCAGAGAGAATAAGAATTATTTTGTGGGCGGTTTTTTGGTGCTCCGTTTACCCTTGAACATCTGCTGTGTGTGATAAAGGGTAAGAGCTAATGAAATCATGGCAGTGACACACATGAGGTGCTGCTTTGCTTGCAATTTGTGAGACAAACCCGAGCCCGCATTTTGCCTGGCTGCTCTACTGCCTGAAAAGTACAACAAACAAGGAGTACTCAAGGAATATTCTGTAAATGGGAGGTAGATAGATAGATAGATAGATAGATAGATAGATTCATTGATTCATTCATTGATTACATTGATTCACTGATTGCAGATAAGACTGACCCTCTCCGTACTAGAGAGAGATTATTTATCCCACCCCCCGATCCCGCAAAAGGCAAGATATGCTTATTGTGACAGAAGCTTGTTCCTTCCAGCCAGAATACAGCTGAAAAGCAGCTGCCCCTACCCAGCACACAAAGGCAAAGGCTGGCATGTCTGCTAAAAGACAAGTTCCCACGGCGTGCATCCTTATGAGATCCCCTCCCTTCACCTACACAGCGCGCACCCCATGAGATCGCTCCTTTCAGCGCAGAATTTCTCCCGGGACTTCCGTCTGGACAACCCCCAGAGGCTTCAAAACTCGGCTCGGAGCTTCGAGGAGCCACACAGCGCGGCTCGGAGCATCCGCTGCTTCCCACCGAGAGGAGCCGCAGGGATGGGTTTGGAGCGGTCCGTGCCCGGGCGCTGCAGTGCGGGGCGGCCGCCGCCAGGGGGCGGTGCTGGGACCGCTGTCGCGATTGTGAATGATCCCGAGCCGCGGCCGCTGTCGCGACTGTGAATGATCCCGAGCCGCGGCCGCTGTCGCGACTGTGAATTATCCCGAGCCGCCGGGATGCTGCCACCAGTGTTAATTATCCCGGGATGCTCGCAGGGATCTAACCCGATGCCTTCCTCCCACACCAGCGAAATGCTCTCCTGATCCCTGCTCAGAATGTTCTCACTCGTCTGCCTTTGCAGGATATTCACTTTTACTGTCCCCACAATTGGTAAAACATACCTTTTTTCATCTGGAAACAAAAGGCAGTTTGATAAAGAACCCCTTATTTATTGTTATTTTCCGAGCAATTTGCTGATGAATTTTATTCTTCAGTTGTAGCTGGTGCGAGTAAGGAACCCTGCCTGCTGTTTGTTCCTGGCTGCCCATTTCAGTGGAGCACACCCAATTAAACATTAATAGCTGCTCTGTCCTGCCGACTGGCAGCACCACACATACCCAGAGCAGTGGTCTGACCATCATGAGCAGCTTTGTGGAGCTCCATCCATCAGGATGTGTTCAGATATCACACCTGAGCAAACTGCAGAAATCCTGCACTGCTCTGTTGAAACTTCTCCTAGTTAGGCAGTTTCATAATGAGTGTTATAGCCATTCTTAAAGAAACAAGACTAATTATACTGAACGGCCCACCACTCTGATTAATTAAGCCCTGGATATTCTGCATGTGCTGCAGAAACCAAGTAGACAAGAGTACACACACACACAATAAAAGAAATAAAAAACCCAAAGCAGAAATTCATTAAAAACCCATCTCGTTTTGCTACCGAGTCACCCAGGTCAGATTAATCTCAGACCTTCACCAAAAAGAAAACACAGAGCCACTTGGGCAAGAGGAAAAAAATGTACTTCCAGAAGGCAGTGTAATTCATCTCCCTGCCTCTCAGCTATCTACGGCTCTTTCAGGAGGAGATGAGAGCAGCAGTAAATGTGCCAGAGGTGGGCTTTTGGTGTCATTAGACAAATCTGCAGGGAGTTTCTGCCAAATCCCCGAGCTCTCTGACAGTAGCAAACCTCCAAATACATCATTTCGAAGCACGAGGTGAACAGAGACAGGGAATGGTATTTACTTTGGGACAGTATCAGTCACATGTCTCGTATATATTAGCAGGTTAAACCCAGGAGAGCCAGCTGAATTACTTGTGACCAAAGAAAACAATTAATCAACAGTTTTAAGGCTTCGCAGAATTTTAAATATGTATTTACATGTGGTGTATGCTATTTATTTTTGGTATCTTTAAACCTAGGCTCTGAAGCCTCAAGGTGATGGCTGGCAGGTATTCCAGCATGCAAAACCATGTCTTGTGAGAGGCTGGCTGGTAATAAACCATTTTCAGTCAGAACAGAATTTGTGGCTTCGGGAGTTTGGGGTTTTAATTAAGCTAACTTAAAAAAAACCAACACGGGACTACCTTTTTACATAGTCACTTAAAATTCTGACTGGTTTTAATATTGTTAAATATTATTTTAGTATTGATGAAATTGTCTTTAACATTCTTGGATTAAACTGAAGTCAGTCTCTATGGCTGTAGCGTGACTTGTATCAGTAAGAAAGTCAGATAACAAATAAGACAACTATTCATTAACAAAGAGAAGATTATGGTGATGGAAGTATTTTGGAAACTGCTCACCGTGCTAATGGACCACATAATTTAGACCTTTGCCCTGGAAACATTCACACATCAGAGTAGCCCCGAGGAGGTCAATAAGACTGATCACATCATGGGCAGAAGGTCCTCTCCTGTAGACCCTTGTTGCAGCAGGTGCCCCAGGAGGCCAGCATAACTCCATTCAAAAGTGAGGGACTGCAGCATTGGGATGTCCCCATGTTCAAGGTTACCTTTGTGTTGGATTACCCAAGGAACAGGTCTCTTCTTCCAAAGATAGGGATTTGGGCCCTCCAAAAGCGGCAGCACTGAGTGCTGTGCACACAGCTAGCCACACCTCCGGCCTGGGGGGATGTCATCGTGATCCAAAAGCAACCCAGGACACCCCACTCCATTTGGTTTGCCCTCACATTGCAACTGGCAAGAGACCTGAATTAACCCACAGACTCAGCTGAGCGTCGGTGAGCACCAAGGGTCTCCCAGGCTTCCGTGGGGGGCAGTGGCTCCGTGGAAACCAGGCAGAAGAACAGTCCAAGTGGAAACCTTTGGAAGCAAGGTGTGAGGCTGCCCTGCATTTACACACCGTGCCAAGCAAGCTGTGTGACTTGGCTGCTGCTGGCATTGCTTGGATGGCTCACCTGGAGCACCTGCAAGATGAAGACTCTAACTTTCCCCCGAGTGATCACCCAGGATGGCATTTCTTAACTTCCACAGTTACTTTATTAGATGGACTTGCTTTGAAGTATGTGTTTATCTTCATGAATGTTCATACAAAGAAAGAAAAATATCAAGTAATAAATTACAGGTCTGAGGGTTTTGCTGTCCCACAGCAGAGCTGCTTCCAGTTCTGCTGTACCAGCAGTAATGAAAATAACTGCACTGCTTAGAGACTATTTCTGTGCATCTTTATTTAAAAGCAAAAAAGAAATCAACTCTACAACCCAAACGATGATGAATTGACATCTGAGCATTCCACAAAATGACAATACAGGCCATCTATTAGAGAAAATAAAATTGTGAGCACTAGCCAGCACTCACAACAGTTCCATGCTTTGCTTTTGGATCCACTCCAGCTGGATGAATAGACAGCACAATTCCCAAAATGCAGGAATTTTGCTGCTATGAAGCATTCTGAGGACAACAATCAAGCCTCGGCTTTGTAATGATAGGATTTCAAAAAATGGCCATTTAATTTAAAATAGCCTCTGTGGTTTGTAAAGCTCTTTCTGCAGAGCACACAGAGGACAAAACACACACATGCTTTCACAGCTGCTGGCCCAAGTGCAGAAAAGGATTAAGGCAAGACAGTTTGAATCTGCATGATGCGAACTAGAAGAATCAGGAAGAAAAGATGGCTCTGAGAGCTATACTTTGTTTTCTCCTAGGAGAGCTGTAATGCAGATGACTTTTTTCACAGGTAGCAGAATCCAGGCAGATTGCAAAGGTGTGAGCATGGGAGCATCCCAGCAACAGCTCTGCTCACCCACAACCACATTATCCAAATCTAGAGCCTCGTTTTCTGGGTTCCCAGGCTGAGCCACGGACCTCGAGTTTCATTGGGGTACCTAAAAATGAGCACAGTCCAAATTATTGGTTAGTTTTGATAATGCAGGCCTTGGCAAGGGAGAGGGGCTGAGTCAAGGCTAGAAGAGAGGGTGTGGTCCATTAACGCAAAGATATTCCCACAGGCACATGGTGAAGACGAAGAGAGAAGTGAAAGACTGTACAGAGGGGCAGAAATCTCTTACACCAGCGAGTATTTGCTGAGCACCACCTGGTGCTACAGTTTACAAAGGGGGGAGAATATGTAAAGGGGAGCCAGAACACAACTCTGACAGGAGCCAGGCAAAGGCACAGAGCTGGAGGAATCCGTGTCAAGCCTTAGGGGATGCTGGCACAGCCTCTGCTGGAGTTCTGTGCAGGAGCAGGAGATTCGCCCTTGAGAAGCAAAGCTGAACATCCCTGTGTCTGGCTCTCTTCAGGAGCACAGAGGAGCCTGTGCATGTGTGGGAAGGGGAAGGGCTAGTGCCTGGCTGTCCAGGCAGCCTGTCAGAGCCTGGACTACCCCAGTTTTGGTTTGTCCTTGCTGAGAATAAACCCCACAGTCTTTTCACCACAGAAGCCACATGACTAACAGTCTAGGCTCGAGCAACGATGAAGTGGGCACAAAAAATTAGGAAGGAGAAGAGTGCTCCTTTCGCCTATACCCTCTGGCTAGCTTTCTTCTCAATAAAAAATGTCCCCTGGCCACTTTGGTGAGTAAGTTTGGCATTATGGAAACTGCCCCCCCACACCCACGGGGTGGTGGTGGATCAGTGGGTTACACAACCCTGCTGTTTGATCCGCTCCCCTCTGCTGCGCCCACAGCAGAGCACGGCCTGTTCGGAAGGACAGGCAGCCACCAACAGGACTAAAAGTGATACGCAAGAGGAACAATTTGTCTTTAAACTCAGTGAACAGAAGCTTGCAGCAGTGAGGACCATGACTGGAGAGAAAGAGGCAAACTACCTTCAAAGCAGCAAGTGATTTGGTAAGAAACCCTTATACAAAAAGTCACGGTGCGTGTGGGTTTCCATAAATGTTGTCACAAAGCAAACCAGGTAAATTGTGCCCCTGAGGCACAGACATGTCCCCTGGTATGAGACCTCAGAAGCCTAACTCAGCTAAACATTTGAGCGTTCAGATTTGTGTACGGGGTGTCTCGAAACAACAGAGAAGCAGAAGAATATTTGTAGAAGCCGTTTTTCTGGACAGTGCAATAATCCTGAACAAGTAGGGCCAGACTGTATTTTTGTGCCTGTTGGGTTTTGTGCAATCAAATAATGAAGCTGGAGGCAGGAAGCTCCCCAGGCTTAGCAATCTCTCCACATACTGTAAACTGGAAACCAAAAGTCAGTGGCTAGGCTTGAAAAGGTTGATCTTGAGGAGAGGCAAGAAAGGTTAAATGCACAAACTCTGTTAGTCATTGGGATTTATTTGTTCAGTTCTAATTTTAACTTCGGTTAGCCCAGTAAAAGGTATCACATCACCGTCTGGGTAGCTGTCGTACAAAAAACAATGCAGCTACCAACTTTCCTCTGTTGGATGACATACTTGGGCAGTAGCCCTTTAGAAAAACCCTTCAACTCCTTTAGTGCACATTTGGTTTTCCATTCATTATTTTCCTGATGCTGAAAGCAACCTTATTCATCCCAGAGAAGAATAGATGCATTGTGTTTCAAAAGTTTAACCAAAACACTCATTTTTGCTGCATGTTTTCCTTCTTTGAGGATTTTTAAAACTTACACCTACAAAGTGGCTGCCGGGCAAAATCGTCAATTTACAGTCAATGGGATTCGGTAGGAAAAAAAGCAAAAGGGAAACAGGATTGCAAGAGTGGCTGCTACCTACAAAAATGTGGATGACGAGAAGAAGGATTAAAAGCGAAGAAAAGACTCCTCTTCCCATGAGATGAGCTAATGAATGCTAAACATGGGCCGACTTTGTTATAAGAGGCAAAAGCAGAAACAAAAATAAATTCTTAATTCACTGTGTACCATCCACAATCTATAAGCACCTACACATTCCCCACTCTCTCCCATCTCATTTTTGACAGCCTTGCCCAGAAGAGCACACATTACTGTCTCCATTCTTGCTCACCTGCAGTGAGGAAGCATCCCCTGCCTCTCAGACCTTGCTAGACAGGTATAACAGCAACCATAAACCACTAGTTATTCTGAAAGGCCACTCATATTATCCATATTCTTTTTTCATTGCTTGGCCACAGAAACATCCATTTCCAGTCTTCTTTTACTGATTGTTATCACTGCGGCCAGCCCTGCTATCTGGCCACCAAACACCCACATGTATAATCCTGGGGGCACGGTCTCACCCAGGCAAGGCAGGATTCCTCTTCTCAAGAGAATCCATTTCTCTGTGGCAGCTGGCATGGGAGCATTTGGACACATTCTGCTCTTTGGGGCTCCTCTTCCTCCTCCCAGGCCTTCTCAGTAACTGCCAGAGGGGACAAACCCTTACATTTGAAATGCTTGCTGCCCAGAGCAATAGGGGAAATGCTCCTCTCCCAAGTCTCACACCTCCTGCCTGCTCTTGGGACCTGCACCCTGCAACACGCAGAAGCAGCTGTCCAGTGTCACGATGAAAGGGTTGTGTCATACCCCACGAAATATCCCGTTCATGCTGGCACAGGGCATTCAAATACACTGCCAAGAGAAACTCTCCCTGTTCCTGCTGGATCAGAAGCAATCACACCACGTTAACCAAGCTGTATTCTTACCAGTTCCCAGTTACAGCCACTGCTCAGGGAAGACACTCCACATCCAGGCAGCTGGAAAAAGCCGTCCCTGCTATATATCCAGCAACTTGACTGTTCTCCAATATTTATGGATCCCAACCATCTTGACTTCATTATGCCATCAGAGGGGGAGAAAAAAGTACAATAATCCCCTTTATGTCTCTTGTAATTGAATCCAACCATGATTATAATATATTGCGGGCATTTGAAGTAACCATTAAATACTGAATGCTTGCTTCATAATGAATTAGAATATTATTTGTTATAGACCCAGTTTTTCATATATTCTCTAACACTTCCAAGATGCTGTGGAACTGAACTGTCCTTTAAAATAAGTAAAGTTTAAAATCAACATAATGAAAGCTTTGTTTCTTTCCCAAACACACTGTAAACTTTGCAATAAGGTCTCATCAGATTTAGCAAAGTAAGGAGGACTGATCCAAGCCACCCTTGGATCAAACCCCTTGCTCGTTCCTAAGGTTGTCTAAGAATAGCACCTATGCTACATTTATTAACAATGATAGAACGTCTCAGCATAATTAGAGGATTCTGGAGCTGCCAATGTTTGAATGGTACGTGACACTCAGGAAATAGTAATCACAATAACAGCATCAATTTAGACAAACCATGGCAACTTCTTAAAAGATGGAGGGCCAAGTTTTCCAGTGATAATTAAGTGCATTCTTCTTAGCAGAACATGCCCTGGAAACAC
>JAWWMO010000083.1:45575028-45619910 GCA_035047845.1 Dendrocincla fuliginosa | reverse complement strand
TTCTTAAAAGATGGAGGGCCAAGTTTTCCAGTGATAATTAAGTGCATTCTTCTTAGCAGAACATGCCCTGGAAACACATCCTTCCCATGTTGTCTTGGTTGAGGAGCAGAAGGAGAGCCTGCTGTTCCTTGCTCGATTCCCTGAACTCTTTCCCAGTGTTGCTGTGACTGTTGCAAAGCTGCTGTACCTCATCCTGAGAGGGACTTTGTCCCATGAGGGGCTGAAGTAACATGTGTAGAACGCTCTGGGGTTTTATTTTGCAGGGGCCTGTTTCACATGCAGCATCACTCTCCACAGAGAAGAGTGCACGTTCTATTTAATGAACACTGACGAGCTGAGCCTCTTGCATGTTGCATTTTGGGAGTAGAATCTTTTGGAGCAACCCTCATAATTTATTGCCTAATCTAGCTAGGAGTTCACTGGTGCTTATTTATCATCTTATTTTGACGTGAGGGCCCAACAGAAGAGTATGGATGTTCTCCTGTCAAAATCAGTGGCAAAATACTGCATTAAATTCATCGAAAATAGATTTGGGCCTCTAATGAGATTACAGTAATGACTCGGGATGACTGACCTCCCTTCAAGATTTCAGATCAGGCAACAGTTCACACAATCAGAGCAGCTTTTATCTTGTCTCTGCAGCTGAATACACTGCCGGTCTGCACCCAGATGGAGCTGTGGTGGAGGGTGAGTGTGATCAGCATTGATCATTCCCACTTAGGAAGCACTCCAAGCCTCTGTTCTGCTCACAAAGATGAATGAAACCATCTTATCAAACACTGTTATCACTTTGCTCTAAGCATTAACTGGTTTTGCAGAATACAATTTCCAAAATAAATGTTATTTATGATGAGAGTGTAGTGTTAAACTGGTGCTAGCAAACACATGAACAATACAATATGCTGATGCTATATTGAAAGAAACATACTCCCATTAGAGTTAACTTCAATTTACATGGTATAGCCTGAGGGTGTGGATCTTTTCCAGGGCTTCTGGTTGCTTTAGCATTTTTTTTCCTGATACAGAAGCAAGCTTTTGCTCAGTCCTTTCATTTAAAGCACAAGGATGGAGTGTGAAAGCTTCAGTGCAGCAGGTTCATCCACAAGCATGGATGCCTCAAACACACATAGTAAATCAGAACATGCAGCAATGCATGCAAAACAAACATCAACCCACAGTGACTGCGTATGAAAATAAATTGGTATTTTACTCCCTTTCCTGATTTCAGCGAAGGAGGACAGAAATAATCACTCCTGATATCATTGACTATTATAAGAATTTACAAGACAGGGGACAAACAAGCAGAGAGGAGGTTCAGGACTCTAAACCAAGCAATGTCTTCCAGTCTTTATACACATAACGAACTTGGGTTGAACGTGGTCTACTGGAATATTAGAATAAATTCTCATCAAAGCAACACATTCACTTCCAGCTTGGGACAATTTTGTTAATTATAAGCCTGGCCCTGTGGGCATCCTGTCCCCTCCATAGGAGGGAGGTTCATGAGCCAGAATAACGCCATGCAAACTTTTACCTCTGAGCTGCAAAGGAACTAAGTCAGCTGCAAACAGCATGTGAAGGTGCCACACAAACACTGGAGGAACCTTACAGTGCAGAGAAATGAATGAACACAGCAGCAGGATGGAAGGGTGGCAGCAAACACAGCTGTGGGAAACTCCAGGGTCATTTCAAATGAAGAAGCCATGCAGAAGCTTGGTTTCAGGAGTATGTCATATATTTCACAGCACTTTTGCAGAGGGGTTTGTCTTTTTATCAGATTTTTTATAAACAGGATATTCTTATTCAATATGATGCATACCCTGATATTATTTTTGCTTTTTTTTAATGCTGGAAGGAATTCCCATAGAAATACAATCTCTGCTTAGCAAATATCAGTTTATGGCAGTAAATTACTCTTTACAAGCAATACAAGAATAGTGAAACTTATCCCTACTTCTCTGTACAGTAAATGCTGAAGAAGAGAAAACAAGAAGACATTATAAAGCAAAACCCAGCCCCCTCCAAAAAAGTAATGTTGTTTTTCTGTGTCATAGTTGAATAATAGTTGGACAGAAGAATCAATCTGGGGCTGGAAACCACAGTCTTAGTTTGAACTCAGCATTGTGTACAAAGCCCAAAAGATCAGCAGAGTCCAGACCTCCAGATTTTGGTCATCAGAGTAGTAATTGTTTTAATCTGTTTTTCTAAAATGCAACAGCAGAAAAACAAAGTTAAAGAAAAGCCCTTGGACAATAACATTCCAAAAATGAACTCTACAAAGCAAATATCTTTATAAGTATTTACCTGGTTAACAGAAAAATATATACTTTATGTTAGGACTTATTTTAGAAAATGTGTTTCCAAGCTCTATGTAATAAAGGTGCCAGGACTCACAGCATGATTTTCAAAATGCCACAACATTCCTTTTAGATATAACAAATTATTTTCAATAAAATTATCATTTGAAATTAGTTTTTATCTGTGAGCCACCTAATCATATAAAATCCTACTAGAATGGCTAAAGGTACAGAGAGGCTGCATATTCAGGCTGGCCAGGCATTACTCTACAATCCTGTTCACAACAGTCTGCCTGGGCAGCAAAGCCTCTCTGAGCTTCAGAAACATCACTGAGGAGAACCAAACATTTGTCCCCCCGAACCAGCAATGTTTCCTTACGTTTTTCAGTTGGCCAACTCTCTTGCTTCCAAACTTCCTGTGGCTGGCCTGATTTTTTTCCATCCAAAAAGAACTTCCTTCAAAATTCAAACTGCATTTGAGAACTGCTAAGAATTACTTTACAATATTTCCTCCTAGCCTGCTGCGTAAATGACTGCACTGCAATTACTTCCTTCCTCTGAATTAGATGGACTATTTGGCGTTGGTCAAACTAAGTAATTTTTACTCAATGCAACTTTTAAATCCTGATGATGCTCTCAAACACTGCAATTTAGTGCAATATACAAAGAGGTCATACATTACTGCTACAGACAGTTCTACCTTTTTCTTTCCTCCCTTCTTTATTACCAGCATGTTTTCCCCTTTTTGTAAAGCTATCCTCATGAGACCCTATTTTACAAAGCATGGAGCAGACAAGGCAACTAGGAGTGCTTCTGAGCCTTCCATCTTAAAATGACAGAAAATAACTTAAATAAGAGTGGAGGATATAATTGACCTGAGTGCCTACTCGTCTTTTACCCTAAAATCCCACTGAAGCCAGGCAGCTCTGGGATCACATTCAATCATGGGAATTAGGACAGAGTAATATATTTCACAGAAGTCTCAGAGCAGTGTACTTTCCAGCTAAATTATTTGCCTAGAGCTAAAGGATTCTTTGGTCCAGGATTCTATACAATTATCTACACAGGCTTTTGGTAGTTACTGTGCTTGATTTTTCTAGACTACCTACTGACAAGAGGATAAAAGAAGATTTGAGATCTATAGTTAACGTTTAAGCCTAATAGCTACAGTAATTGATTAGTTCTCCATGGATTTTCTTTGGTCACTGAGGTGTGTACAGAGACTACAGGAGATGATTTTAGTGTGGAATTTTGACAATGGGATGGATGGCACCCTCCTGGCAAAAACCACGGGGGAGGGATCTCAGTGAAGAACACTCAGGGAGCAGAATCACTCCAGAATAAGCAGGGGGGCAAGATTTTTCCTTCCTGGGAAAGGAGCGGGATTTCTGGCCCCACAACTTGTAGGTATCTGAGGTCTTCTGGGGGACACAATAATTTTTATCAGGAGTTACTTCATTCCTAGAGGTATCAGAGGCCTTACCCAGCTCCCTGGCAACTGAGCTCTGTTTAATAGCTAACATGTTCAAAAAAGCTCCTTGAAACACTCATGTCATGTCTACTGAGCCTGAGTAGGACCACAGGGTTAAACAGCAGACCCACAAGTGGTGCAAAACCAGTTTTGTTTTAGGGATGGAGGCAAAGAGGTTGAAACTAGATATGGAGATGATGAAGGTGGACAGCTTAAGACATCCTGGAAAAATAATGTCTCCTTATTATCCACAGATCCAGCCAGCATTGACCACAGTAATTGTCACAACCTCTTCTGAAACAGCACAAAAGTGAGTTGGAGGGGTTGCTATCCTACAGCAAGAACAGGAGCTGCTGAACCCCTGTGGAGGAAACCAACAGGAGCATGGAATGTGGAGATGGTGGAATTGCATCTACCAGGAACTAAACTATCAGTGCATTTTTCATCTGCCATCCAAGAGACTGCAACTTGTATTTTGGTATGAACCAGCCACAGCCAGGAGAGGCCTCATTCAAATTCCTGTTTATACATTTGACCCAGGTCTCAGTTATTTTCACTTCCAAGTATACTTTGGTAACATCTGCACTCAGAAATCCAGACACAAGCCTGACTCTTCTAAACTCCAGGCTGAGGTCCTCTCAAAGCTCACCTCAGCTGTTGGGTGTTGCATTTCAGGTGCCTTGCACAGCCCTGACCTTCAGAAGGCCAATACTCAGCACTTCCTAAACACACAACAGTCAAAGCATCCTCCAACTGGATTAATAAAAATTAAGGCACTCAAAAATTGTTAGTTACTTTTGAAAATCTTGCCCATAAGTAGGACAGACTGGCTAACAAGAAAAACACAGGTAACCATAAAAAGATCCATGTGTTGCTGTGCTCGAGGTACTTACAGTGTAAACTTTATTCCCATTCATAGTGACATAGTTAATGACAAAAGGGTTTGCCCTTTCTGTCCAGTAACCATATTTTACTCTATATCTCTAGAGAGCAGGAGTCTGTATAAGCAATGAGAGGGGAGAAAAAGAGTTGATGGATTACCAGTTTTTCTTCTGGTGGTGAATTCAGCTGTCTGGGATTGTGCATGTTAGTACAAGAGGAAACGAGATAGTTATCTTGTGTCAAAACTGTGATATAACAAATGTTAATATAATCTCAAAGGGAGGTGCAGTTCAGAATATCTTTTTTTAAAAGATAAAACATATCCTGAAACAAAGGCTGCTTTTAACTATGTGTAAACAGTCTTTGATCAATCAACTGAATCCTTAGAAAGGGATAATATACTGTACAATACAGCACAACACCCCTACAGCAGTTGGGGAAGTGCTTAAACTTGGCTCACAGAAGGGATGCTAGCAGTTGTAAGGGAGATCCAACCAGAATTACTAGAATGGAACTTTTATTTAATAAATTAGCACAGTTCTCTCCTTCTGGAAGCTGCAACCAGTATGGAGTAAAATGGCTCGGTGCTGCTGCAGTATAAATGCATTTGGTATCAGGCAGAGACTCCTCCTGAGGGTTGTCTTCAGATTTCAGGGCTTTTCGCTTCCTCTGCTGCATCCTCAGACAAACCTGTAGAGCAGAAAGAAGATGCTTAAAATTTCAGTGTACTTGGCAACTGTGTTGTTGATTCCATCAGTTTGGTTATAGCTGGAGGAACCAATTTATTACATGCAAAAGAGTTAGGATTAAAAGGCATAACTTGCAAATTCAAGCAGTCACAAGTTCAGAAAATATAAAAAATTAGGGCAATAAGGGCAATTTCACATCAGCTCTTTTATGCATATCATGGATGATAACAGTCTAAGTTATAAAATCATAGACACTTTTCCACCAGAAAAAAATGACAGAGAACTGGGCATATGATCTGAGACAGTTACTCCCATCTACTTCCATTTTTCCTGTCCCTTTTTCTGGGTATAACTGATAATGCAAATTGAAAACGATAGAAAATGAACTCCATAAATTCATTAACAAGGATATACTTTATTTATGCATATATATACACACACACTTGGGCAAGGGGAAAATCGACAAACTCTTGTATTGAAAATAACTTCTGCCTTAAGCCAAGATCCTATTTTCAAATATTAGTTCAAGAGATTAATCAGTTCCTGAACAGGATAATAATCTTTGCAATAATGAACCCGACAGAATCCAAAAAGGGGGTAGAAACGCATAAACAAAATTGCTTGGAATATCTGGGGAGAAAATCACACAAATTTGTACATGCACATACTTGCATAACTTAAATTAAAAGTGATTATTTCACCCAGCAGATCCTTATATATCCACTCTTACTTTAGGCTGAAAATGATTTAACTTAAATCCTTTTCTAATTAATATAAAATAATCCAAAAGAAACTAGCATCACATCCTTGAATAATAATAAAAATAACAGAGATTTTATGAGGTTCACTTTGATACCTTTTTTTCCTTATAAGCCACCTCTGAAGAAGGCTGAAATCCCCACACACCTGGCAAAACGATCCAAACAACCTCCAGAACTTGGAAACAACACGCTTTCCCTTAGATCTCTGCTATTCCACATGCTGGAAACCATCTAGATATTTTTTCCCCCAGTTTTTATTTTACATGTCCAACGTTTCTAGTGCTTGGGGATTTTAGTATTTGCCATGGTTTTCACGGGTGATGGTACTAAACGGAACAAATGTTATCTCAAGCCTTGAAGGACAAAAGACTAGGGCAGTAAAATTTCAGCAACAGCTGGAAGCCCAAGGCCCCAAGGGGGTAAGAAGTTCCATTTACTTAAGTTTCTACTATTTTTTCCTTTTTAAGGACAACTAAAAATACCACGTTAAGAGCTGATTTGGGTTTCCAAAGGTCAGCCCTCGAATGGCAGCTCTTTTGTTCCAAGCTCTTATCACACAGCCCACGCTGGGATCCCAAAGAGACCACAGCAGGTCCCATCGTGTTCCTTTAATGATCCCGGGGAAGGACGTAGGTGGCATGATAATGAAACTTGTGCGTTAGAAGAAACCAAGATGGGCTGCAAACGCTGGGGAGGAGAAAGAAATTATTGCTGCAGGACTGAGAGAGCAACAAATCCCAGAGGAGAGAAGAGGAGACACCGCTTGAAACGCATCGTGGAAATAACCAAATTAAACACTGACACTTGCCAAGGAAAGCCCTGCAGAGGCAGCACGGTGGAAAAAGTTGTTAAAGAATGTATTTGCAGCGAAACACCCCGTGTAGCTCAATGCAGTGCAGAATCCACTGCAAAGCTCACAGTTCCTGACTGCACAGCTTTGTTGAGATCACAGCTGCTCACAGCCCGGTGTGAACAAACTACCGGGGAGGATCTTCCTTTCCCACCACAACCAAGGAAATTAAAATATAACTACAAATTTATAATGTAAAACTAAATTAAAAAAATACAGACTGCAGCTATTTTGATTGTGCAGCTCCAGAATGGGAGGCAACACACTCTACCCTGCATTTTTTCAGTGCAATATTTATTAGTCGTCCTGGAGAAAAGCCGAATTGTCACGTTGATGTAACTGGCACATGCTACATTATAGCAGGTTAGATAATTAACATCAGAGAGGTTTCTCATCGGCAGATTTTGACAAGCTTAGGCAGGATCCTAAACAATGCAGGGTATAAATAATAAATTCTGCAGATTAAGGCTCCTTTACTTAATTTCAGCAGGGAAAAAAAACCCCCAAAACACTTCCTTTCATCTTCATAGACTCCAGTACGAAGTTCTCGATGTTTCGTTTTACAGTTCATCCAAAAATACTGTCAGAATAACACTGACCACACACACACCTAGAAAAATGTATATTAAAAGGTTTATATCTCTGTTTATCAATACAGCTACAAAGTGGGAAGCTGCTTTTGGAAAGAATCATGATAAATTTTAACTGCAGGAGGCAACTCCAAGAGATTTTGGAGGTCATTTTTCAAATCAGAGTCGAAACACATGATGAAATTAATATCCTGATTAGTAACATGAGATTAAATATATCTGACATCAAATCAGCCACTTAAATCCCTCAAATTTGGTGTATTTTGCCAATCACAGGACATTAGCACCCTCAAGAAATCAGCTGCTATAAACAAAGCCACAGAATAGCTCAGTCATGTTAATTTGCCCCTTGAAGAGCGTGATTAATACACACATATCACTGAGTCACAGAAGGGTCATCTGGAGATCAAAATGTACTTTTGAGCCTTGAAAACCCAAAGCTTCAAGATCAGTTACAGTGACAGAAGCACCAGCTTTCCTGGAATTATTATTCATGTAGTTAGAAATGAAAAAAAAACAATGACACATTTAAAGGGAAAGATAGTATTTGAGCATGATGGCAGGAGGGAGGAGAAAGGATCCTTTTCTGGAGTCATAAATTGTTCACACTAAGCATGATGGTGTAAGGCTTAAGGATGCTCAGGTTAAACAATTAGGCAATGGAAGAAACTACCCAGGGAAGTGGCTGAGTCAAGGATATGAGAAGTTTGCAGAAATAGGGTAGATGAAATCTAGTGGGGATTAGTGAAAGGGAAGAGACACAGGTTTTGAATTGGATGACCTAAAGGATCTTCTCCAATCCTATCATTTATGCTGCTATGATTCATCCTAAGGAGAACATTTTGGACTCTTATGAATTACTGGCTGAGTTTCCTGGATACTATTGTACATTAGTCTACTCTAAAGCATGCATAAAACTAAGTCAAAGTTGGCTTTGAAGTGTTTGATCTACAATATCCAATACTTCCAGTCTCTTTTTCATAGAGTGACTCAGAAAAAGGGCTGTTATAACAAGACAAAAGTTATTTTGAGTTCAGATTAAGTTGGAGAAGGGAGGCACCCTGTTCTTCAGCTATTCCCACCTAAAAGAGGAAAAAAACCAGCCCATCTCATGGCCTAATGGTTAGTATTGCTATGTTTAGACCTGCCATAAACCAGCTTTAGAACAAACTACTGCTTTACAGTAACTGTTTTTCATAAAGTTTTGGATCCAGAACTAAATGTTCCAAATGAACAAAGTTAATAGCTTTTTGCTTTTTTGTTAACAAAAGATGACAGATCTTTCCCAGCACCTTCAAGACATGTTTCTGAAAATCGTATTTTTGTCTTTAAGAATGCCCTTCTATTCACTGCTATTAATTCTCTTTATCATTATAAACTGCTTGAGGAAATGTATACAGCTTCTTTTTTCTTAGTATTTAGTCTTCACTCCATGAACACAATCCAAAGGGGTTTTCAGAAGGTCTCAGGAAGTTACAGTGTCTTGCTTATCCCAAGCAAACTAACGGAGTTTAGTTGGAGTGAAGAATGGATGAGTGTAAAATCATCAACCTCAATGAGGTGCAGAAGATCCACCACCAGGACAGACAAGCTACAATCTTTCCTATGCTGCTTTAATGAGAGAAACTGGGCCTGACTGGTATTCTGGATAACTTTGCATGGCTAATAAACTGACAGTGAGCCTCCCATTGCCTCCCCAAGTCACCAATTTAAAAAAGCCCAGATTTTTGTATCTCGAAGAGGAGTGATGGTAGCTGAGCGAGTGGGCAGCACGGCCTGACTCATTCATTAAAGAATTGTGTAAAACAAATAAATTTGTTTTCCATTTAGGAAGTAGTGTGACTGAGAGAAAGGACTTCATTGAGTGAACTTTGCTCTGTCCTCAGGGACCATACACATCACAGGGTGGGTAATGTGAAACAACCCTTTCCATCACTCTAAACGTGCCCCCTGCTAACTGCGACTAACACGGCAAATCCAAGCGATACGAAGCCACCAACTGCTCAGTTTCTACCACCAAATAGCAGGGTAGAAGGGGCAGCTCTTACCTTGGGCAAAGAGGAGGGGCTATTCCCACAAAACCTACAGAATCCTTGCAAAATCTTCCCTTTGTCATTCTGACTTACCAGTGACATGGAGAAGCTGTGTAACACAATGCAGTTAATAAGGAGATGCCAGTAACAAAGGCAACATTTACCATTTTTAATTAACTTCTGAACAACTTTTTAAACAAGTTCTTGTGCATTCACGCCTCTGGGCATTAGCCCTCAATAGCAACCTATGCTTTCTTTAGGTCTTCGGATTCGTGGTTGGAAAATGGCCAAGACATATGAAATGTTTCTAATATGAAGTTATCAAATTGGAACATCAGGAAGAAAGCCCAGTGAGACGACAGCTGCTTCTTCCAATGACCCCAGTGACACACACACATATAAATACAATATGCACACGCACACACAGCTGGAATAAACACATTGTCTGAGAAACAAGATGCTGCCCAGACACCAAATCCAGGTTACACGTATAGATATCAGGGGATGAAGAGAAAAGGAATACTGGTTAATTTGAAGCAATGCAGAGCTCTGTAAGCAGCACCTCAATAACAGTGTTTTCAGTTCCATTCAGGAACCAAAATCAAAAACAAACACAAAAATTATTACTGAATGTGCTTGCAGCATGACAAGCTGTTTCAAAACCAGTTACCTACCTAAAATGAGGTCATTGATCACTACTGTGGGAAGTGTAATTTCAATGAAGCCAAAATTTTGGATGAAATAAATGTTTATTTTCTCCAAATATCTGGCTTATCACAATCACCTATCAAATCCCGGACATTTTTCTAGGAAAGCCTGCAAATTTTTTGGGAAATGGTTGTTTTCATTAGAGATGATCACAAGAAGAAATCACAAATGACACATTTGAGCTGGAACAGATATTTCTTGCCAGAAAGTAAATCCCTAAAAATGAGTTTCCTTTTCAGTGACCAAACCTCCCTTCTTTCTAATTAGCTATCAGCCTTTGTTAGGGTGGTAAATTAAATCAATGTCTTCTAAGGCAAATGTGCATAAACCAAACCTAAACCTTAAGTAATTATGGCCACACAAATGCCAGTGCTTCAGATTATTCTTCGCCATGCCTGTATCCTCATCACTGCAACCCACAGGCCTGTTAAGCTTCCCAGAAAATTTGGCTCTTTAATAATTTGCTGCCAGAAAACAAACAAAAAAAAGAAGAACCATGTATATTGAGATTAGACAGATTATAATATATTAAAACCAGGGTCCCTTTAGTGCAGACTAACTCTTCTCCTTTTCCTGGGGAGAAGTGATGCCACAGTAACCAGGCTTTTGCCTGCTCCATTCCTTGTGCTGTGTTGTGCTGACCATTAACAACTCCTTTATCTTCCATCACCGTGGCAGACAGGCAGAGCTCCAGGGGCAGGTTAGCTTTAGGGCAAGATTTTCCACCCTTTTCACATGAATGGCACTGAATCCCACTCCTGGAGACAACCAAACAGTGCCTGCCCGAAGGAAGATTGAAGAACCTTCACGGATAAAATATATATAAATATATATATATATATATATATTTTACAATCAATTTCTACTCCTAAAGGTTGGCTGTGGCTCGTAATTGAGATCTGAAGACCCATAACCTCCCTGTTAGTATAAATTCAAGCATTCCTCATCTACATAAAGTAACTTCAGCTAATAATAGTTTCAACTGAGTATTTTCATTAGAGATACATAAATACAGGTCAAATAAAGCAGTCAAATTCAGCAAATTTCTGCTGAATATGTCAGATCAATTCAGCTAAAAACCCAGGAAATAATTACAGCATTTTTGATATTTCCAAAATCCTTTGAATTATCATTTCATTATTGCAAATAAACTTCCTTGAATACAATGTTGGTATGGGGTTTTTTTTAAATAAGGTAGCAGATATAAGGTGTAAGCAAAATACTTCATTTGAGGAGAAAAATAAAGAAAACTAAATAAATCATTGAGGATTGTCCCAAAATATCAAATTTTCCAATTCTTTTGCTTCAAGTCAGAAACTTAAAACCAAAAAATAATGCAACCTCTGCTCTGGTTAGTGTGCACCTGTAATTGAAGTCAAAATAATGCAGTCATTCCTTTAATATGCATGATATAATTGTTAGAATGAAGCTTTCGACAAATGCACCTGCAATACATCCATGCAAAGTAGAGGCAGCTTTATCCAACATATAGAATTAAAAGTATATTAAGTTTAGAGGTGAAAAAACCCACACCTAGATTTTTATGATCAAAGAATCTGATATTGTATTTAGGGCTGGTGCTGAGTTTAACAAGTATGGCCACAAAACAACTCAGGAACTTCATACACAAACACCAGTTTCTGAAGCAGAGATTTCCAACGTGCACATGTAAGCCCACACCTCCTCAGTACAGAAAAATAGAACAAAAGAGAAGAAATTCCAGAAGGAGCAGCATAAACAATTGTGTGGTTTTGTGGAAAACAGCAAAAAACCAAAATAGCTAGAGGCAAAGCAGCATTAGGAATTGTCCAGGACAATGAGGAGATATGAAAGAGCATCAAGAAGATGAGGTCAAGGACAGGAATATTCCAGGCTGCTTTAATGCCATGCTTTCTCCCAGGGGAAGTGGTGGAAGCCACATGGCTTATGGCATTTGCAAATTAGTACCATGATGAAGACAACAAGCTGGTGGTGTCAGGGAGATGGTCCAGCTGACAGAACGAGAGTTTTCCATTGCTATTATCGGACAACAAATCGGAGGTGCTGCAGATTCCTAAGCGTTCTGTAATAGTCCCAGAAACATCAGCTTTTGCTCACCATCAAGGATTCAGCCACTGAATACTCCTCAGTATGTTGCTCCTTGTTAAAATGGAACATTGCAGAGCAAATGATAAAATCGTATTCAAGATTTCCATGGATTCTTCTGGAAATAACATACAACAGGATTTTACCATTTGATGTCATTTTTCCTTTAGAGTCTCGTGGGAAAAAAAGGCTTTGGTAGAGAAGCAGGTTTGGGGAAAAATGTGTTTAAAAAAAAAAAGAAAACAAAGGAAAAAATATTTTTGTATAATACTTTCCAATCTTGAATTTCACACATTCCTTTTAAGCTACAGTATATGAGAAAAATGCTTTAAGAAGGTTTTCATCGATGCAATCTTTTGATAAGTCTCACTGTTGGCTTAAAAGCAAAAGAACAATATAAAAAAAGCTTGTATTAAAGTAACAGATGAAGTGTCCCTAAATGAACACTTAACTCCTTTCTATTGCTCACAAAAATCTGTATCTGGTTTTTCTTCTTCTTGTCTTGGGATTTTTATTTGGCCCCGTTTCCCGCTTTCCCCCAAATTTTAACTGTGGAAATGCAAAGGATGATTATCACAGAATCGCAGAATAAACTGGGCTGGAAGGGACCAGGAAGGACCCTGAAGTCCAACACCCGTGTAGAAGCAGATTGTATTCTTCATCTACACTGTGTAATGTCTCAACATACTACTGTCCTGCACTTTTCCTTATTTCCACCACTTTTCCACTGCTAACAGCCTTGTCTCCTACAGATGGAAGCCGAGTTGCCTCCTGCCACACCCCTGAATATTTCCAGGCGCATCTTGGCCCTTGTAAGTATAATGGCAATTTCAGTGCTCACAACACAAACTCTAAAGCCACTCAGATTTGATGGGCCAATTAAGGATCCCAAAGGCCCAAAGCTGAACCACAACTGGAAATCTCTGGGCCCTCCAAACTCCCACCAAGAGCAGCAGAAGCAGGAGGGGAGCGCTTTGTGGGAGTGAGCCTTTAGCCTTTTAGCACCTCCAGAAAGAGAGCAAAAGCCAACACACCCGCATCTATAAGGCTTGCAGTGAGGAAAGTCACAGCTTTCAATGTCTTATGGATTTTCTCATGGGCTCAGGAAGCAATAAAAACTAAGTACAGTTACACTGCAGGAAACCAATATAGCTTTCATAATTTTTTGTGACTTTAGGGAGAACATGCTCCATTTTACAGACAGCCTATTCAGCATTACAAATTTTCAGGAAATGTCACTGCTATGGGATTTTCACAACAAATGCAGGTTATTGTGAGATTACTGTTTTCTGCTACGACATTGCTTAAAATAAATTCGTGGCAGGTAAACAAGGTGAGTTTACAGTGTAACACAACTAACTCCCTGAGCACAGGGATTCTCACAGAACTGGGAACTAACGATGCAAACTATTTCATTCTGCTGGTTATTTAATGTTGATTATTTCTTCATTGACTAATAAGTTAAATGCCTGAGCAAAGCTAAGAAAGCAAACATGCTAAATCAGAAAGCAATCCCCAAAAGATCCAATCCAGTAAACCATTTCCAAAAAACACACTGAAACACAGGGAGGAGGAGACCTTTTGTTGTGCAGTGTTTCAATTGATCAATCTTTCCAGCTTTGGAGGAAGTTTAAGCAGCGTCAGTGCCTTGGAACAGTTTAAAACAAAATTCCGAATCCCAGCATAGTTAAAGGGTATACCACAGATAGTTAAATAAAAATAAAAATCCTTGATTTAAGGTCAGGTACTGTAAACACTTACTGTAGTTTATGGATAAGTAATTCAACTGAATTTAAGGAGTCCTGTAGGAATTCTCAAACATGTAAATGCTTGCAGTAGAGCCTAATTTTCATGCTATATGGCTTTTGAGGCTGCCAACAATTTTTTTATTCTGATGAGTAACATAATATTATCAATTAAATATTATGAGTTTATGCAAACAAATGATCTTTTCAAAGTATGAGATTCAGGCTTCCCTGATAACAATGCTCATTTAGAAACAAGAATTTATTTTTTTTAAGTATTTTGCATTTTACTGTGCACGTGACTGGCAAGTAATGTTGATATGGTTTTTTTGTGGGAGGCTGTAAGCCTAAAAAGAATCTGGTGGCATCATCCAAGGAAATACCTAAATCCTGTATTACATTTAACTCAATACAATTTTGTTTAAAACTCCGAAGACAGAAAAGCATCTGTTTCCTAAGAAAGTGTTCTCAGAGGAGTCTCTGCTTTTACACATGGCATTTCTGATCTCTCACTGCAGGAGAGCTTTACATCAAAGGTCACAGAGAGCTCCAAAAGCTCCACTGGAGCCTCTCAAGGTGATAGTTTCGGCAAAATTACAGCGAGTGAAATGTTGCTGAGAGACATTCTGTTATAGCAGAAGTGAAACCTCAATGCAGTAGATGAAGATTTATCAAAATGTAGACACAGTCCCACTGTGCCTGCTCATTCCCTGCTCCTGCCAGGATCTTGCAACAAGCTGGATGCTATTGCTTCTCTCCCAGTGCATTTGCAGTTTGTAGGGCTTGATGGAATCACAGATTTTCTCAGAAGCTGTTTTGAAAGGAGCTGTGAGTTAAGGGATAGATGAGTTTTGTTTTAACCCTTACTTGGAATGGCAAGAGTGTTTTCCAATCTCTCATCCATGCAGTCATGGTCTGCAGCCCTTGAAATCAAGACTGAACAAGAAAACAAACATCATTCTTACAGAATTTTCAGCTAAAGGTGCAAAGATACGATCACTTGGAGGAAACAGGCCAGCAGAAATACATGATTCTGAAAGTGTGAAAGCCACTCCTTCCTTGTGTGAAGATGAGATGATGAACAAGATGATGAACAAGAAAACAGTAAAGCATACAAACAACAACATACACCAAAATTTCAAATACACTTTAAAGAAGCAGCTGCCCTTCCTCATGCCTTTCAGAAGGCAATGAAACTGAAGCACTGTTGAAATAGGCCCAGGTATTGTCATCTCAATTCAACGGGCTCCTGTAAGGACCACCAGGCAGCTCAAGACAGATGGTTCCACCAGGTGTGGTGGAATAGTCTGCTGGTTTACACTGGACACAGGCAGATCTTCTGCACCCACACAGGAGAATTCAAATTGTGCCATCAGAAACAGTGTTTGCCCAAAAGCTTCCAGACCTTTTGCCCCCCTGAGTCCTTGTGTGGTAGCTCGGAAAAGGATGGTTAGTCATTTTACCAAGTTTTCAGACTTAAAGAAGAATGAGGTCTCGCCATCATCCACGGGATGACAAGTTAAATGACTTCGTGTTTGTAAAACTAAACTGGGTCACGCTGAGACACTTCTGAGATGCTGCAACGCTGCTTCCCGTTCAAGCCAAGACTGTTTCGAGTGACATCATAGAAATGCTTCTTTACCTTCCAAATTCTCGGATCAAAATGCTCTCTTCCTTTACTCTTTTGCTTAAATCTGATATTAAAATCCCTTTACCTGGCATATGATGCCATTTTCATATGGCATCATATCTGATCACATCTGACATATTTCGAGCCCCATTGGTTTTTTCAGGCTCTTCAAGGAGAGACAGAAATACAGGGGAAGATGATAAAGTCTGAGCACAGCTTGAAATAAATCACTTTCTTTGTGAGATCTTTCTGTGCCATTTTGACACACTGAGCTCTGTATTGGTCTCAATGACCCACTGAGCTCTATGGTTGGATTTGATGATCTTAAAAGTGTTTTCCAGCTTCCACAATTCTATGATTAGTGCAATCTATCTAAAACCTTGGGTGTACACTACTATAAATGTAAATAAATAATTTTCACTAACTTAATTAAGTGATGGAAATAACACAGGGCTCTACCATATCTTCTTTAAAGGCCCTTGCTCATTTTTCCACAAAGCACATCGTCTACTTTCTTAATCAACGGGTACTCAAACCATGACAGGAACTGGCACTGGGCTTCAGGGTGGGAACAAAAGTGACCCTCAAAGCTCAATGGGATCATGAGTCAACTGAAGCCATGAGTCAACAGCAGCCTGTTGCTGATTGACTCTGCCTCACTGGTAGGTGTTACTTCAGCCATTAATGCAATTGCTGTACGGCTGCAGGGACACGTGTGCCTGCCAAGGTACATAAAAAATGGCCAAACCAAACTCAAACCTGCCAGATCCTGAAAATATCGTGTAACACCCTGCTCTGTATCTGCACCAGCATCCAAAGTAATGTTTGGGAGGGCTGGCCACGGCCACACCCATCCCTGTGTCTGCAATACAGCCTGAAGGCTTTTCATTGACGGCCATTCCACTTAATCACTCAAAGCGACGCTTGGCTATTGGATTGCTGTGATTTAACACAGTAATAACAATAATCCAGACTATGCTTAAACCACTCATAGTACTTCCAAAACTGTTTATTAGCATTGGCTTCTGCTTTACTAGCTATTTTCAACACCCTTAATACTGAAGTTCCTCCTCTGGCACCTCCAAGAAGGCCAAGAGTATATGAAAAAGGCTGCCTTATTTTCTGTTGGACTGAGCAGTTGATAACTGCCCTTAACTTCACAGTTTATTTATTTAACCTCCGCTCAGGCTCAAGCCATCTCAAATGCCCTGTGCATTGTGACTTCAGGTCCAAGGCAGACCTGCATACAGAACACAGACTCTTTCATTTCCCTCTTGGAATGGAACTCAGCAGCTCCTCTTCAACCCGCGAGTCAACTGCAAGGCCACCCTTTAATAATCCCATCCTTTTATTGCAGTCATAGGCTGGAGGTTCAGGTCCCTGTGCTCAACACCTCTGGCTTTGACTAAATCCTATATTTGAGCTAGTCCTTTCCACCTGGTAACCAAGACTCTTTCTGAAGACTCCAGACAGGGCAGCTCACAGTCAATTCTGTCATGTTCTTTCAACACAAGTAATACTTTGCATGGACTGGAATGACTTTTTTCTTAATGTATGAATTTCATCCCTCTTAACATTAAAATTCATGGGAACTGAATGCAAAATTTAAGACTTTCACCCTGACGGAAATGAACATTTTTACCAAGCAGTCATTAAGACTGGACAAAGAAAAGTGCATTTGTCCTTAAAAGTAGGTTTTGTTCAACAGGCAAGGCACAAGAACAATACACAACATAACAAAATTATTTGTCTATTGAATATAAAATATCTCACTTTTTTTTTCCTGAAAAATGTCACCTGTTTAATGTATGCATTGGCATTTTTATCAATGTTTCAATAAAACTTACACAACTTCTCTACACAAATAGAGTATGGGAAAGGCATAAATAAGCATCCTCTCATCTATACACAATGAGAAAGAACAGATTTCCTAGACATTTGTACTGTACACCCAATGCTTACAAAAGCAGTGCAATTGGAAGCAGGTGGGGTGCAGCACAGGGGCTTCTCCTCATTCTAAGCATCCAGTTCAGCTCACTGAAATAATTAAACCTCTATGCTTGTTCAGTCTTGTACTTCTCTGAGAGCAAGGCCACTCAATTTGCCAAATACTGTGCTGTCCAACTTGGACTAAAGTGAGAACACTAAGCTCATTTTCCTAGCAGAACTGTTCTGTACTTGTACAATTCCTACATTGCAAACAGACATTATCTGTAAGAAAACAGAAACATTTCTGAAGTCAGCTCTGTTTCAAATGTCTTGTACTACCGATGAAAACTTAAAGGACAATGTACTTGAGATTAAAACTTAAGAAGAACATTATTACCATGATGTAAAAACCTATACAGTCATATATAATTAGGTAAGCACATACATACATATATTCACTCTGCCAACTTCTGCACCATCACTGGTATTTATATTCCATCTGGTAGCTGGAAGACACCCCTTAGACCATTTTCTTTAAAAGTGTAAACAGTAGATAGGATCATCCTTTACAGTCATAAAGATTAACAAGTTGCTAACGAAACTTCTACCACATTCATTTTTTGCTAACATAAAAGTAAGAAGAAGATAAAAGGGTAACTTGCATCTCGTTATGTTGAATTGTAACAGTGAGAAAGAAAAACAAAGAAGATAAAGCTGAGGTTTACATGGTAAATCTGCTGATTACTGAACATTTGAGATCAAATAAAGGCCATAAATCAGCTTGAAACAGTTGAAAGTATTAAAAAGACCAGGTAACTTTCTGCTGTCTTTCATTCTTACCACTTCACGTTATCTATTTTAATAATGATCTTCTACATCTGGCTGGTGGCTGGCAGCAAACACTGAAATTAGGAGTAAGAACACATTTTTTCCTCAAAATCTGACTTGCCAAGGAGTGGAACCTAAACTTCCAAAGGCAGTTCTTCTGAAATCTGCATACACAACTGAAGGGCCAAGAGGCCACATTTTTTAAGTCTGATTTTTGGTACTTCTACTGGACAAATACACACACACACACACATATATATACATATATATATATACATACACTCTAAACTGTGCAGTCTGTTGTAACTCAGTTCTGGAAGTGGAATGCTTGCTATATGGAAATGTTGGTATCTGGTGCATCAAAACATGGAAATAGAGCAAATAAAAGAAGTTTTCACCAAGTTTCAGACTGGCAATGTCACCATCAAACAACCTGGAGTTATGAAGAACACCAGAAATGACAAAGTCTCATTTCCTGTGCTGGTTCCTACTCTCAGATTTACATTCTTCCTCTGCCATGGTTTGCCCAGCTAAAGCCACCTGTGTTTCCTGCCATGTCACCTCCCAGGACACACAGCCACCCCTCACACCTACTAATTTCTTCCCAAGCAAGAACCACAAATTAGGCTGGTTTGGAGGCAAGGCTGTGCTTACCCAAACTCACATCAAACACAATAGGTAACTGAAATTCATTCCAGCTCGAGCCTTCCCCCCAGTCATCTGGACCTCTCCTTTACACCCACCTGACAACTTTGACGAAATTTGTATGAAATGATGTATTTTTGGAGATGTTTATCTCTCAAATGCATAAGAAACTGGCCATGGGGGTTCAACAGGGCAAGGAGAGAAATAAAACCAGTCATAGTTGCAGAAGGTCTAAAAGCAGATCAAAAATGAAAGGTATTTTTGTTCAATACAAAACAACTGGATTTAAACCACACATTTTGAAATTATACTTTTGATATATTCTAGTTCAGCAAATCCAAATGCCCCACGTCAATATGTGCAACTCCTTCATGTCTAACAAAAATAGATGCATTTCCAGCTTGGTTTCCTACAATCCATCTGTGTATCAGAGACATTCACTAAAGCTGTGAGAAAAAATTTATGCAAACTAATCCACCACAGTGGGAAAAAAATGGTATCAATGATTTTCCCTTGATAAAAGTAGCTTTAGGTGAGAAATTTTGGAGAACCAAAAAACCAGTGAAGATCAAAAGCCCACACCATGACATTTAATTGCATACTCTACTAGCAAAACAGACCATAAGGAAGCACTTCTAAATTAGAGGCTGGTATTAAACTCACAATATAACCCCAGGGTTTATGCCACCAGATAGCTTTATAAAATGCCACATGTTAACGAGCAATCATCATTTAAAAAGCAGGGTGAATTTAATACCTCTAAAAACTCCTTCCTGACTGTAAATGCCCTGTGAAAGATGGCACAGAAAACTGCATCATTGGAAGGGAGGAAGAAAAAATGGCATTTGAGATGCCCATCAGAACAGAGCACGGGGGCCATAAGCTCTGCCCCACATGGATATGACCAACTACATGTGCATGTACAAACCAAGAGGCAGTGCTGGAATGTCCACTCTGTGTCCTGAGCACAAACAGGTGACTGGGAGAGCTGTAACCCCCCTGCTCACCCTTGTGGCCCTGGCTCCCTCCTCAGGCAGAGAGAAGATGTCTATGAAACTGGTGGAAACTGCTGCCCATGGAAAAAAGGACAGAGCAGGAACCCGTGGAGCAAACCCTTCTCAGTCAGGGGTTTGCAAAACAGGTGCTCATTTTCAAAAGGAGATAATGAGGTTTGGGGTTTTTCTTTCTTAACATGTAGTTCAGGATGAAGCCCTGACTTGAAGGTCCTCATCCTCAAAAGCATAAGAACAGTGTGGGATTCTTCCAGCTGCTTCCCTACAATCCTACAGTGCACCACCAAAGTGACCCTTCAGTGGCTCAGCAGGGAAGGGAAGACATGGTTGTGCATCTGGCACATGCACACCAAACACAGAATACCTCTGTGCTGCTGAGACTCTCGGTTAGGATCCTACAAAAAACCTGCTGGAGCTAAACTGGGCAGAATTTATCTGGTTTGAAGTAATAATGGGTGTTACTGAGCAACCTTTACCATGCTGCTGTTCACTGGGGCACGCCACGTAAGAAGACAGAAGATGGTAACATGAAAACATATGCCAGCAACCTTCCCTGTTCACAGATTTTGAAGAACAGAAGGGCTTCAGCTATGATGACCTCAATACAACCATCCAGTCGGATGCCTGGAACAAGAGAATATAGAATTTCACCCAATAATTTACTCAACAAGCCCTTAACTTCAAGTTGAGCTTTTTGATGTTAAAACTTCAAGTAAAGAATGAATCACATCTGTAAGGAAGTTATTTCTCTCTGCCCAAAATTTCCCTTTATTTCTAGGTCCAACTTTTCTTCCTTCTGCTTCCAGCCACATCCACGTGCAATACATTGGCTCTAAAATTGTTATCTGCTTTTGTTCATCTCTACTTTACATCAAACAAAACACAAGAGGAAGCGAAAAAAAAATAGCTGTAATATGCACATTACAGAGCACTTAATCTCATGTCTAGTGACATACAAACTCTGAGATAGCAATCTTGAATATAACACACATTGTCTACTGGAATTGTCATTGCTTGGATAGCGAGTTCAATCTGCCTGTACTGGAAGGATTAAGTCTAGGTAAAGCACATATTTGAGCAAACCCTGCCCAACATGAAGTTCCCCCATTTGTCAGGGAGCACTCATGGAATGAAGGAGACAGAAATGACACTCACTACACTGTGCTTTTGCAATTTCAGCAGAATTTTCTCCATGGGATATGTAACAGTCTGGTGGACTTCTCTCTTTTGTTCAATGCTTGAAAGCCAGATGACTTGACTTAGGCAAAAAGCTTTGCTTTAAGAAGTCATCCTACTGCAAGATAATTTTCTTTAGAAAATAATAGCACTTCTGCTAAACCAAATTTGCTACTCTGCACATGGAAACTTCACAGCAGAAGGGTCCCTGCTGAGTAGGAAGGACACTGATGTTTTCTTCAGCAGATGGCACTGGCAGACATATTTGCCCAAAACCCCACCTTCAGCACCATAACACAGCACAAGCTTTTTGTTAAGAAAGAGTCACACTTTATCAATGTAGAAGAAATTATGAGGCTCAGAGGAGCAACGTGTAGAGAGATGAATACAAACTCTACATTTGCTCAGTGTCCTAAAAATACCATTTGAGCACAGGAGGTAGGAAAACAAGTATTACGGGAACACAGCTGCACCGAGTTGCAGCAGTAGCAGAAGAGGGAAAGGGAAGACCACAATTTTGTGCTGTTTCTGACCCGGGGGTGGTTTGCCATCACCTCTGACCAAAGGCTGTGGTTGGTGGTGGAACCACCAGGCTTGCAAGCCCAAATGGCAGACAGGAAGAGAGCGATGCAAGTGCTCTGTGGGACACCAGTGGAGCTGAGCTAACAGAATTCGTAGTGCAAACACAGCATGGCAGAAAACTGCCATCTGCCCATGTTCATCCACAAACCAAGAGCAATACCAGGAACACAGTTACATCTTCATCATTTTTTACCATGGCCTCGAGCCCTAAAGCCACTGCTGGCATCTGCTCTGCAGAAGGCAGCTATTGCTAGAGTCCAAGACTCACCCATCTAGATATACAGAGAGACTGGGACCGGGTCCCCTGCTCGGGTCATCTGGCTGAGAATCAACAGGCTACTGTTGCTTTGTTTCTAACCACTTCCTGACTACAGCTTGGCTATTTAGTCTTGCGCCACCTGGTTTATATTTGATTTGCAAAAACAAAAATAAACAATCTCCCCCAAGGAACTACAAGAATATTGCACAGTTTGCAGTTTGTGACCAGAGAGGCAAGGAGATGAGGCAATACCTTCTCGGGTACCTAAGCCACAGGTCAGTGTGGTTGCCATCTAAGCCAATATTTCTGGTTTGAAGCATCTGCTGGACTCTTTCAGATAATTACAAAGATTTGTTCCATCACTGAAATAGAAAACCAAATTTAAGAACGGCTGTGTAAATGATCTGGAAGTTCATCAAAAACCAGGGGCACAGAGGCCAGCTATTTCTGCAATGTGAAGAAAACTAGGCTGGAAAAAATTCCCGAAGTTTGAAGCTATAATTCTGCTGATTTCCTTCAATATGAATGTATACACAGGAATAAAAATGGCTCCAAAATAAAACACGCAAAGAACAAGATCAATATTTTCTTCTTAATGTTGCACTGTGGATAGAACCAGGTTTTTTCATCTTCTGGTTAACCTTAAAAGACACCTGCTGAACTAAAAAGCTGGGGTTCCTATTTCTTTCTAGCAAATTTTTAAATAAACCCATCCAATGTAACATTTTATGCGTAGCTCATATCTTGTCATTTCAATTTATCTACTTTTAATTAACTTTGGAATTAGTTCTTCCTACACAATTACCTGTCAGGCTAAAAGTAAAATCTATATTCCACATGTCTGTTTAAAGTTGCTCACATAGCATGGTTGCTTATAAATACAACTTGCCCATCAAGCAAAAGGGAATACCATCGTTTCAGTCTTTTAGAAAAAATGGGTGACTCCTGATTCCCATTTCCTTCTATGCCTTTTGTTTCTGCCTAAAACCAAACATTTCTTTGCCTTTAAGAAAAAAAAAATAAAATCTTTCAAAGAGTAATTAAATAAAATCACAGGAATGGTGGTAAACTTTCAACTGACATTTTTTCATAAGTTCATCTAATCCACTTGTACTTTGGGTTTCCACAACATCCTGCAGGAATGTGTCCCACAATTTATATGCCATGTAGAAGGGCATCCCGTTTATTTTTTTTGCAACCTGCTGCCTGATATTTCACTCAGTGGCACTAAGTTTAGTATTTTGAGAACCACTGAACAACTTAAGAGGCTGTGGATACCTGGAAACATTTGAGGTCAGGTTGGACAGGGCTCTCAGCAAACAGATCTGGTTGAAGATATTGCTCATTATTGCAGAGGGTCGGACTAGACAATCTCTAAAGGCTCCTTCCAGCCCAAACCACTCTATGATTCTGTCTCTCCTGATTCTATACCATATGGTATGTCTCTACCATATCATCTCATGGCTCATTCACCTCTCTTCTATTCCAGAACTGCTACCATGAAGCACCTTGTCTTTAGCTTAAAATTTGCTCTTTGAATCTATCTCCTCCCTCCTCTCTGTGGATTATGACCAGCATCTCCCCTCTCCATTTTCCAGCAGTTTCTCTAAGTGTCTTGCTAAGTCTATCACCTCCCAGCACCAATTTCCTACCTCAAGTAGGAATTTGTCCCTCTGGGTAAGTGGTCACATCGGGATAAACTGTTTTTTCCCCCAAGTCAAACTCTGAAAAGACTTCCAGTCACGTACCCTTCCCTCCCACAGCAGGCCCAGGGGGAGACAGCACAGGTAGGGACAACACTTGTGTTTGTAAAAGGCTCCATTGTTCTGGCAGGTGAGAGACAGGCAATACCAAAATGGCTACATCTCCAACTCCTGCTCCTCAGGTGCCAAATTCCTGCCAGCAGAACGTCCCCATTCACGAGCGTCACAAGTACAAACAGGATCCACAGCACAAATGGATTCATCACCGAACCTAATCCCCACACTGTGACAGAAGCCATTTGAGCAATCCTTTATCTGTCAGAGCTCTGCTCCACTTCCTCTCCACACTCCCCACCAGAAAGGGCACAGATGAGTACTGCCCTCACTTGTGGGAAGCTGCTGGCATGGAAGGAAGCTCCAGCTGAGCTTATAATGGGAACCATCTGCCCCTTCGTTATGACAAAAGAGAATTTCTCATTATATTCCCTCTATACTACGTACTTAGAAGACAGGAGATTTCCAGTGTCATGTTAAAAAGGAGAGGGCAATGTCAAAGCATAAATGCATACGAAGGAGGTTAAAACCAAAAGACTCGTTTTGGTGGTGTTTTTTCAGTGAGTTCACCCAGCTCCTTGGTGGGTTAGTAAAACATATACAAGCAAGATACAAAATAGGATGGAAAGGCCAGAAACAGAAAGTAAGAGTTATTACAGCAATTTCTCTTTATCTCAAGATAATGTCATCATTGCAGACAGTAGGAAAGAAAGTCCATCTGCTTTCAATAACCAATGTGTTGTTGGCCTGTCAATGGGTTCCCAAAGCAAGAACTAAGCACCACTGGCACGAGCCCCTTTACCCCCTTCCCCAGCCCAGCCATGTTTTCTAGTTTGTGCCGTGTTCTAGTGAACACTTACTGCATTCCACCCCAGGGGTGGCTCCCTTTCAGTGCTGGGTGAAGTGATCTTATTTCAACATTACTGAGCTTACAGGAGTGCTGTGAAACTTAATTAAATTAATGCCCGCAAAGTGCTTTGAGGTTCTCAGATGAAAGGTGCTACAGAAATCCAAAGTACTGTTAGTGTTTCTAAGGATGGGAGAAGCAGTTTGGATAAACTAAAAACCTACATAAATCTTCCCTCAAAGTAAAAGTTTTTTGCCATTTCGACTAACCTATTTTTTAAATTGTGTTTTCATTTTTAAGACCTTTGCTTTCAATTTAAATAACCATTTTAGAACTACACAAGACAAAGCATACTAATGCCTCAGTCGTTTCCAGCCTCAGCTTAACAAGGTGCACTCAACATTTCAAACTGCACCACTGCTGAAGATCAGAGCCATCTTTTACCTGTGAGCAGGGAACTTTACTGGATAAAAAAGAACCAGCTCTTGCATCTCCAGTGAATCTACAGTTGTGGAATTAGCAATCAACTGTGACTGGAGAGTTAGCTCCAGTCTCTGACTGTACAGAGGAACAACAACATGCTGAAAGGAGAATACAGCCGTAACTACCATAATCATCTTGATTCCACAGACAGGAAAAACGACAGCTTGGACAGATGGGGGTTTCTCTTCAGTCTCTGTGACTGCCTTTGGAATGCTGCACTTTTTCCTATGTCTGAACTAGGACACTTCAGAGGGTCTTCTTTCTTTAAAAAGTTAAAAAGATTATAAGCCAAGTACTCTGTTACCATGCAAACAGAGGGCAGCCATTTCCATGACACAGAGCTGAAGACTACATAAGAAATGCACTTATAAAAAGCATAAACACAGAGCATTATTAAAATCATGTCACAACACATAAAACATATTCAAACAGAAGGTAATTAAATCCCAGAAAACTCATGAAAAATGCCTGTTCTCATGGAATTCCCATATTAATTTCCAAGTCAAAACAATATGAATAAATATCCTAAACAGAAAAGTGCAGAAACTGAGCTTTTTAATTCTTCTGAGATTTGCCCAGCACCATTTATTTCCCTTGCAGTCTGGCAATGAGGGGAAGAATGCTGAAATTCTGCCACCTGCAAGAGCACTGAGGGATGTGGGTACGGAGCACGGTGTGGCTGCTCCACTTCAGTATCACTTTATTCTGTGAAGACCAGGAGGAATTTTTATTGATTCAGTGCTCTCTGGGGCATCTCATTACAGGTGGTATAACATAACTATGAAAAATCATTTTTAACCTTGAGTATGCATGCCTGCCTATGACTGCTTTCATGTTGTGGGGTAACTATACAGGAACAGAGAAGGCTGTGGCCACAAGGAAGGAAGTCCCAATCTCTGCCCTATATATATTCACTATAATTGCCATCTGTGTATGAAAATATATGCTCCGTTTGACTGAAACCACATAGGACACTCTATTTGAAAGAGCACAAAAATACCAACACGGAGCAAGAGAGCATGAGGCATAGAATGTTGCCCAAATATGACAGTGCAACTCAGCAGGCAAAGAAGCCCCCACCAGCCTAGAGACTGATCAAACTACAGAGTGTTCTATTTAAACACTTCCATAAAATTAGATGTGGTGGCTGCACCAGAGTACACACTTCAAAATACATGCCACAACTTCCATGGTGAAGTGGCCCTACCAGAGCTTGGCCCATTTTTTGTTTCCTGTGTTGCCTGCCATGGACCAGGAAGCCCATTCATAGACACATTTCCATTCATTCAGAGAAGACAAGAACCCACCTAGGACATTTCCCTCATTTAAGAATCACAGAGTCAGCTGGGTTGGAAGATAACTCTGAGATCATCAAGTCCAACCCTTGATCCAACATCCCATATTTTCTTTCAAATACTTAACCATCTCTCTTCTGAAAACTGTATTAGTTGCTGCTCTGTTGCCTTCTCTCTGGAAGCTCTACAACATTAATAACCATCTTTGTAGACCAGCAATTCCTCCTCAGTTCCTTTCACACATGGCACTTCAAGTCTTGTCTGTATTTCCTTGTTTTCTGCCCCAGACTCGAGTCCAAAAAATCTTAAAAACTCACTCTTTTAATTCCCTTGAAAGTGACACACATTTTTACATGGAATCCTTCTTAATTCAATAGATCCCCTTCTCTCCTAGAGAACTCAGATCTAGTTATTTGGCTTACCTGAAGTGCCTGTAGTTCTGCGTTATTTTAGCTGTCCTTTGCTCTGCTTTAAGTTTTCTCTCTTGGTGTTTTTCCCTCTTTTAAAATAACATGCATTCCTTACACAGACCTAAAATTATTTCCCGCAGCTATTCCAGAAATTTTAAACAGTTATTTTTGCAGTTTAATACAAACAGTATTTATACAACGCCTTCTATCCAAAAAGCTAGAAGAACTTAATACTTTATGTTAAGTTTTACCGTATCACCGTGAACTGCCTCTTTATTTACAACTCTTTTCCCTCTGGGCAAGTAAGACTATACCCACATTACAGATCCAGAATCCAGTGCAGTGGGGACCAGAAAAGCCTATGGGCATGGTTTCACCCTTGGCTGAAGCTCATCTAAGCATGGGCTGCAGCCCAGAATGGAGGTCCACCCTTCCTCCCCCTCCCTCCTCTTGGGTCCCTGTGAACAGGGCTCACACACAGACAAACCAGGCAGCAGACACAGCTGAAAACAGACCTCTTTTCTTTTGTCTCAGCTCAGCTGACCATCCCACCACGAGCTGTGGTGTCACCACAAGGCAGAGAAAGCACAAGGCTGAGGAGCAGGCGCAGCTCTCGCTCCTTTCAGCAGGAGCTGGAACTTAAAGGATTCAGGTAATTGCAAAACTGCAGCCACGGTGCAGGGGCAGGCAGGTGGCTGCTCAAAGGAGTCACTAACACAGAATGGGCTCTTACTCCAGCTGCTTGTTCCCATTTCTGCCCTGTGCTGGTGCTAAGGCCCACCAGACTTCACTGCTGAATTATCACAAGACAGCAAGGAAAGCTAAAGTGACAAAAACCACACAGACCTTTATTCTCTGATGGTTTAGTGAACAAAGGGCTAGCACATGGGCAAGGCAGGGGGTGGGCTCCAGAGCTAAGGGGCAGGAGCAGGAGAGAGAAAGGAGAACTCTTTCCAGCAAGGAGTGCTCCTACACCAGCTCAGTCATCCCCTGTAACTCCACAATAAAGCACTTCTGCAAAGGGCCACAAGCTACTGTGTTGAGAGAACTAACAAGAACCATGTACCACCTGTCTAGTGCTGGACCTGCAAACACTTCAGGCTTTTATCTCAAAGAGCCTTACAGACCTTTTGTCCACTCATTGTTTGCCAGTATTTGTCGACTTCCTACTTTGTTTTTCAACCTCTTAGTTTTTAATATCTTAAAACTGACCGATTAAGCTCTGCTGTGTGTTTGCTGACTCCCACATTCCCATTACCCAAACTCTGAATCACCCTGTTCTCTGGGAATCCCCTCCATCTTCCTTAACCATTTCACCTTTCATTCAGTTTCTTCAAAATATTTCTCTTGCTACAAATCCTGTCTTCCTTTTAACTTTTTCTTCACGAAAGGGGGATTTACCCAGATTTACAATTACATCTTTCCTTAACACATCTGTGATCTTCCAGCCTTCCCCTTGGATCTAGCTCTCAGCACTCTGATTTCTCTGCTAGGGAAGAAGGGCCATCTCTCTCCAAACCCAAGAGTGGGCAGTAGTACTGATGCACACACACAACAGCACCCCATCTCAAGCATAACACACACAAGTCAACAGAGACAAAACAGCTACCTAATGATAAATTTACTGCAACAAGAACCAGTCAGAGTCCACCAGTTACCTCCATTATCAAATGTGTCACAAGCATTACACCATAAGTAAGTTTTAAATTGAATTTCACCTTCTGTCTATTGGCTCTCCATCTTAAATCCAGATCTAATTAGTCTGTGTTAATAGACAGTGCTGAATGAAAAATCATATAAAAAGGGACAGAATAAGAGCTGAGCAATATGCTCAGTACAGGACCTGATCCCATGCGGTTCTGAGTGCCCAGAAGCCCAAAATTATTCATGTAAGTGAGGGCACCAACTGAGCAGTAAATAAATGCACTGCCTCAATATGTCACCACTGATGTGAACACAGCTGATGCGCCAGGCTATATAGCCCTGCTCCAAGGAATCCCCAGGGGCCCAATTTACAGGAATGCTTTTGCAGAGACAGCAGAGAGTCTCTTGCCTACATGGCACAGCCATTCACACAAAAGCAGTTGTGCAAACTCCTCAGCATTGCTCCAGCCACGAGAACCTGTGGTTGCCCTTGACTGGAAACTCTTGACCAGTCCTAAAGCATTAGAGAGAACGACACAATGGCATGAAAATAGAGACACAGGCTTTTGCAGTCAAGGTAAGAACTCCTTTTCATTTTTCATGCAGGGATGCAATGTATTTTATAATTTCAGTACTCCTTTTAATATCAGGGCACGTTTAGGTTGCTGTGCTTTCTTACACAAGTGCTCACGCAAAGAGCAAAACTCCCAAGGGGAATGTGCTCCTTTACCTTCAGCTTAAGGAGCCTCCACAAGCCAATTTTAATACATTACTATTAAGAGGACAAATTGGCTATTCTGTCAACAAAGAACACCAAGAAGTCGACTAGCCTTCTTACAAGATGGGCAAAGATGAAATGTGATGAATATGCTGCTGATGAAGGAAATGCATAGTGAAAACTCCTCAGGATGGTACTCAGTCTGCTAGCAGAGGGCTCTGCCTTGCCAGCTGCCAGAGCTCAAACAAAGCCTTTGATGAAATCACAACTACTCCTGTCTCAGTTTCACAAAAAAAAAAAAAAAAAAGAGACTGTGGACAGTTTAATTATCACAGAACCATTACCATCAGCAGCAGTTTCATAATCTTGAAATGCTGCCATTCTCAAAAGCCATTTGTCTGAAAAAAAAAATCCTTAAAACACAAGAGGCTGTCATACTGTCCAAACAATAGAGCAATTCTTATACAATCAGACGCCACAACTAATTATTCAAAACAAAAACACCCCCCCCCCCTATTTTTAAACAAGGGAACAAAGGATGTAAATTTTATCCAGAAACATTAGATTTTAAAAGGAGTAAAAATATCCAAAAATCAAAACAGATGAACGCTGCAGACTTGCCTTTCTTTCATGCCTGTATGTGCACAAAACTGATTCTGTGTTGAAGGAATGAGTACGTACACTGTTCATGCTCCTAATAAATGCAATAAAAAATAATAAGTAATAAAAGCAAACTCTGTAGGAGCTGTTTTGGTGACTTTCACCTACATTTCAAAGGACCTGCCTGCTTCATTCACACTCTATCTTATTTAGGTTAATCAAACTCTATTTTATTTTTTCCTTGGCACCTATAAAGATCGTACCGATAAAGTGCCTGTTAAGATAAGTGTTTCAATGTTCTTTCTCCTTACCATTAGTCACAATTTCCTAGTGCTGATACTTGGCCAGGAAGACGGAGGAAGCAGTTACAAATGCAAGTGATTAGTATGTGTGTGAGTGCCTTGACACACAGTTTTGGTCACTTACTAATACAAATACTAAGCTGGCCTAAGGGCATCTTTGTGTCATTTTCCATTAATAGAAAAATATGAGCCCTTTGTAAGCAAGTTGCTACTAAGCGTTATGTCCTTGACTTCTATTGAGTTAACTTTTCAAACATCTGATGTTTGTTATTCATTTTGTACAGCATTTGGACGTTCTAAAAACCTCGGTAATCAAAGCAATATGCGCATTGGAGAATGTTCTTTTTGTTAGTCTATACTGGTCATATATCAATCATCTGACTCTACAGAGACTGGAGTAAGTTCAGCTTATTTTTCTTTTATGAGACAGATCCATATGTAACAATTATATATGCAAATAGTGCCCAAGCACATGGGAAAAAACAACACAGAGAGATAGATGGCAAAATCCTCAGCCAGTTGACTCGAGTAGGGCCAGAATTACATTCCCAAAATTTTGGCCTCAGAAATCCTGTTTGAGAAGGTAGAAGGAGTCCAAAATTATGGGGTTTATGAAGAGGAGACTCAGAGACTGGAATAAAAACACACGGCCAAGATAGGAAGACAAGCTAGAGAGGAACTGCCACAGGAAAAGCACGAGCCCAGTGGAAGGTTTGAAAGGGCTGTTTGAGAGCTCTGAAATGAGAAGAACGAGTGTAGGTGATTCCAGCAGGAGACAGCAATTAACAGAGGCAAAGGACACCAGTGACTGGCAGGAAAGGAAGAGACAGGAGAGGTGCATCAGCTCTGCAGCACAGTCCATCTGACAACTGAGGGGCAGCAATATGCTTATTAGCTGTCAGAAGGATGAGCAGAGGGTTTTTAGGAGACGTTCTAAAAGCAGTGTCTGTGATCCAAATCCTCTCACTGCTGATGGCCCAGTGCTTGGAGGCAAGGGCCATGACCTGGCGATTTCAGGGGTCTGCTTGGCACATACGGAGAATGGATGCAGCTAAGGTAAGCGAAACCAGACCGAGGCTTGAGCAAAACCAAGTGACTCCAGCGCCAGGAGCACACTACTGAAGAAAGAAGGCTTCTACCTGAAGGCTGTGAAGCAGCAGCTCCTGTTTCTGAGGTGGCTGACCTGCACCAAGACTCAAAGAAAACCCTTGGAGGAAACCCAAAAGGATTTGTGCTGCTACAGGAGAGCCCCGGTATTTGCGGTCACCTATTGTCCGAGAGAAGGTTTCTCTGGCTGACCTGAAAGGAGAACAAGGCAGGAACATTTTCTGTCCTTCATTCTTCTGAGCTGGCTGCTTTTCCTGGAGTCTCTTAAACCAGTAGCAAATATGTGTAAGACAGTTTCTACCAAAATACATCAGGGGGATCCACGGAAACAGGTTACTGTAACCAAGACATGCCTCCCTTGATTTTAGCTAGATATTTTCTAGCTGCATTAGAAGAGGGAAAATGCTCCTTCCTCTTTCTTCAGTGACTACTTTTTCTTTTTTTCCCTAACAAACAGAAAATTAACATAAAAAGTCATTTGGGAAAGGTGTTCTGCACTATGTACATTACCTTTACAGGACACATAGAGCCCATGGGGAATAACTTTGAAGATGGCTCTGACTCACATCCACACCCAAGTTCTGCACAGCCATCAATATCGGGGACTAAAAGGTCACTTCAGTGACATCTCCCACTGCCAGTGCAACTCTCAGCTCTGCCCCTAGCAAAACAACCATGTCTAGAGCTAAATGTTTTAAACTCTGTAGAGATGTAAGGGCTGGGAATAAAAACAACCCCTTGACTTCCACAGAATCAGTTAGGGAAGGGATAAATTACAAACCAAATTGTAGATGTAACCAGAGTTGAAGTGAGGTGAGCTAATAAAGCAACAAGGTACCTCTGGCATCCTGCAAGACATTTCCATGAAGCCTACCTTTTTTTTTTTTTAAATTTCCTCAGAAGACACACAAAAAGGCTGTTTAAGCAGCAGGCAGAGCCCTGACTAACCATGCTCTGAGCACAGGGAAACCCTTGGGACTCACTGCACAAACAGGGAAAGCAGGCTGGCCTTGGATCCAGCAGCCATGGCATCAATGTCACCTGCAGGAGGCTTTGGGGACATTGTGCCTGGCACTTTGACTGCCCTTACATTGAATCAGAGAGTGCAGCACTGCCTGGGTGTGGAACTTCCCAGAGGAGGGAAAATACAATGCAGAGAATATTTCAACAACCCTGATAACAGTGAATTTACTCCCTGTAAAATAATACCACATAATATAGGTGAAATGTAATTTAGACTATCAGTCTTCCTCAGAATTCACTGATATCTCAGCTGCACTTAGACAGGAGGAAGAAAGATTATTTGGAATGATAGCACATTATACAGCAGAACAAATGCATAAGAAAATACGCATCCTTTATTTGGGACTTGGCATAGAATTGAAGGGAGGGAGAAACACCGCCATACATTGTGGACAGAACAGAAATGTATTTAACACTTCTTCGATCTTATATAAATAGCAAGCTTATTCTATGAAGATTTATGACACTAATTCCACTAGATTATTTATTTTAAATGAGGTATTTAAATCAATTCACAAATGGATTGTTCCACGCCAACTTGGATAGCTCACAGGCACTGTACAAGGATTTGAACATAGTAGCCCTTTTGGCAGGGGAGGGGAAATAGTCGTGTTTTTCCTTCCCCACCAAAAAAGGCTTTTCTATTAGAAACATAAACTCAAATCCAGGGTGACAGCTCATCTCTCCCTAAATCTAGGCATGTTTTTTTAAAAAGCCTATGAAATTATAAAGAGTTAGGAATTATATACAAAATAAAAATATGACAGAAAGGGAAGCTTTCATCTCTCATGGAAGCAAAGACTGTTTTTGTTGATACATATGGAAAAAATTAGGCCCAATTATATGTTGTGCTTTGGCACTGGGGTTCCAACTTCACCACAGGCTTATTTTTTTCACAGATATACCATTACAGCCAATTCTACCCTTGAACATTTGAACTCAAACCTTGTAACACAGGCATTTTTGTTACTGTATTACTTGTACCCTGGATGAAATGCTCTGTGTTACCCTTGTACTATATTTAGAGGTTAAAAAAGGGTTATCTGTATAGACTTCAGAGAACACATATTCATAAAAATATAATAAGCTTAAAACATCTTGTGAATAAAGCCCACCTTATTGCAGGATAATACCTTATTTTGAAAATTAAATTGTAGAGAGACTGAACGTGATGTGGTAAGAGACTGAGTAACAGAGATGGTCAGAGAGACGGAGATAAAAATCATCTTAGGAAAAGAAATTTGTGTAATTTTTAACCAGGAGAGATGATGGAGAGGAAGCCACAAGGAAGAGAAGACCAGAACAGTCCAGGAAATGTCAGAAAGGGCATAAAGGGGAAAATAAGATAAAAAGTTTGAGGTTTACAGATGAAGACTGCTCTGGGAATTTTATTAATTGTCACATAGAAATGACAATTAATAAAACCCCAAAATAAGCATCTTTAATTTGTAATCAATGGTCTACTAAAGGCCTTGAAAAAACAAATTTCATCGCAGTTCTGCAGCTCTCTTGGAAACAGGATTGCAGTTTACAAATCGAAACAGTTTGCAAAAGCACTAGTCCTAATGACTCCATAAGCCCCTCTGTGGCTAAGTCCTTACATGAGTTTAATTATATTCTATTATTTGAGCAGAGGACACAGGCCCAGCTCCCTTGCAATCCTGCATTCAACAGATCCGTGTGCTGTATCTGTGCAGATCATTAGTCATACCTGGGCTAAGGAACGAAGCTTCCCAAACATCACAGGCATAAGTAAACGTGGCCAGGCTGTCTGCAACCTGGGAGAAGGAAATGTCAGAGCAAGCAAGCCATCAACCATGTCTCTGTGGTATTTCCTAAAGGCCTAATATACCTACAGATACAATGTCACCTCCCTGAAATCCTATAACAATAATTGGCCCTTCCTGTACTTAGACAAGAATGAACATTACACGCAGAAAGTGGAGAAGGATGTAAAGGACGAGGCAGAAATATTAAGTGGAAACATAATGGATGGAGCGAATGCTAATGACTTGAGCTGTTGTGGCTTTGGGGAAGGGTACTGAGGTTTGTCCCTTTGCTGCTGCAAAGTGAGGAAAGAATTCTCTTCAAATGGATTCATTTTGATAACAACTACATGAACACAATAGGAAAAATTTCTGCAGATCCAGATATTTTAATCAAACCTCAAAATGACTAGAAATTCTTCTAGGATCAGCAAATTATGTATGCTAAATAAAGTTTACTTTAGAAACAATGGGAGAAAAACTGAAAGTGACCAAATGTATCCAACATTTATCCAGTATTTGGTGATAAAAACACCAGAAATACCATTTTCTGATGCCTGTTTAGAACACGTAATTTATCTGCTAAAAAAGTAACCTTGTCCAAGAACATCAACAAAAGAAATCATCAATATTATTAAACAGCACATGAACTTAAATGGTCTGTTTGACATGAACTCCAGCCATCTTGAAAATACCAAAGATGCTTTCGTAAATACAGTGCCCCTTCCAGTCTGTCGGGGGCAAACACAGGCACTGTTGAGATCTGCAGTCCTGACAGTACGGATAATCACACTGTGATAACATCACCTCGTCTGGGCACTGCAAAATGACAGCGCTGTGCAGTCTGCTCCGGCTTTCTCATGACATGCAGAGAGACAGAGTGAGCTGCACATTCCGAAACGCTTCCCCCAGCAGGCTGCTGTCACGTTTTGTCTGGGTCAGTCGAATCAAATTTGTAACTAAACTCCAGAGTTTGATAAATAGACTTGAATGTGAACTTCAGGATAAAATTTTAGAAATGCTGTTTAAAAAACAGCTGAGAAAGTAGGACATGAACAGAAAAAACTCCAAATATATGGTGTCCTAATGTATCTATTCTTTATTTCCAGTTTTTCTATTTTCCAATTTTCCCATTTTCCAAAAACTCTATTAAGGAGTTAGGCTTTCATAGAATTTTGACTATTCTAAATTAGGAATATAAAAGTCATGATGAATGAAGGAACAACTTCACCAAGACAAAGTCTTTTAATTGAATTGTTATATACGCCAAATTTAAAAAACAACTATCATTTTTATTTTTTATCTCCAGCCTTGGTGCTTCTGCTTCAAAACATACAGCAGAAAATCACACATATTTTCACAGAACTGTTTTTCCACTAACTAAGAATGGGATAGCACAGTAAAAACTTATTAAAAAAACCCAGTAATTCATCCTTTAAAGATGCATGCTCACATTAGAGCAGCCCCATTCTCCTAGAGCACTGATTACTGATTCAGTGGTATCTGAAACAAATCACGCCATTTTACATTTGTAAGTTCCCTGGAAGGTTTCCCAGGACAGCTTCTCATGGGTGACACTTCATTTAGTAAGGGACAAACCCTCTCCCAGCAGTTTCCCAATGCACAGTGAGAACGGTGCTGAGACTGAAGCAGCCTAAGGTGTATTTAACACGCGATGGCCACGGGAGGAGCGCAACTGGTTTCACATTGCCACTTTCACTTCTGGAGTAAAAGTTAGGGGAGTTTTCCCAACCAAATCTTCCTGTTGTGTTCACATGATGAAATTAAGCCTCAAGGAAACCTCATGTTCCTGCCACAGAAGTGAGGCAGAGATCCTCTGACTGGATTAGCCACGAGCACCTGGGCTTGCTCAGGGAGGTTAAAGTGATTGAGCAAAAAGGTCCGAAGGCAAATGCATTAAATAACATTTCCCACACCTTGAGAGGGGAGTATTTTTAGCACCCTGGTGGCACTATCTCCCATCATCTTAATCCCAGAATGAGACCCTTCACAAGCACATCCAATTTTGGTTCATGTGCTTTATTGCTCAATCTTAAATAAATTCACTCTCACTTCCTTAAGCATCCCTCTATATACAAGTACTCTGGAAACAATTCACTCCAATCTTTTTCCTTTCCTCTGTCTCCACAGAGAATTAGCCAGGCCACAGTTTTAAAGAAAACACAGTTTATGAGTCAAAAAAAGAGTGTTTGGGGAAATAAAAAGTAGATGACAGATGTGTAATACAATATGGAACTTGCATATGTATATGCAGGGGCATGCAGGTTAAATTATTGCCTGATGGATTTCCCATGGCAGTGAAATACAGGCAGCCATCTGACCTTTTAAAAGCTGTTCATTGGTGCTCTGGTGCTGAAAACCAATCATTAAAAATTATTTTCTGTAGTAAACAGATGGCTCACCTTTGCAACGGAGCTCTCAGGTGCTCAATGCCATGGATAATGACTCCTGTATTTCCTTATGTCCCACCTGCTGGCCACGAGGGAGGGAAAAGGAGCAATAACTGTGGCAGCCCTAACTCTGAGCAGACTCCTGCTGTCAGTCCTTTGGGTTCAGGGCAGGTCCATGTACTTTATGACAAGAATGATTTTGAACACTACAGAGGAGCAGAGAGATCTATACTGCTCATGTATGTTAGGTCATCAAAATCCCTGCTAAGGCAGTGAAAGGCAATCCAAGGAAGTCATGCATTTTTATTAGACACTTCCTTTGTGAGGTTTGCCTCAGTAACACTGCTTACTTTTTGGCCTGAGCAGGAAGCCAAAATTTAGCATCCTTAGGGTATTTCTTCTACAAAGAGAAGATGATGAGAAAGTTGCGTGTTTCTTTGAACTGACTTCTCACTAACAAAGTTATTTGCCTTTCCCTCCAGCTTTGGCTCGCTCTGTGCTTTCTTCTGAGGCTCAGTTTTCACAGTTGTGTGCCTCACACTTCCCCAGAGGCTCAGTCTGCCTTCCACAGATTTCCACAGAGAGAGGGAAGGAGCTCTGATGGGCACCTCTGTGGAGATGTGGCCCCAAGGACAAGCTACAAGCCTGCCAAGGGCTCTCTGTGCTCTTTGGGACTGCTGGTTTGTACCCCCACATTGTCACTGGTGCTGCCACCAGTGCTGGAGGAAAGCTTTCTGTGCTGAAGTCACGTTCATTTACTTACTTAGGCAGGTAAACAATATTCAAGAAGGCTCTTGAGTCAACATATATTAGAGTTAATGCTAAGTGGCAAAATATATCTGTGTTTTGGCTTGAAACAGCTTCTGCCTTCTCCCCAGCTGATTTCAGAGAAGTTTTACTGCTTCTTATGCTGATTTAAGTCTTACATTGCAATGTAATAGCAGTATCATAAAAAAAAAAATAAATCACAAAGTCCAGGGATACGATTTAAGTTTTTGTTTGGATTCAGAAAAAAACCAAAACACTGTTGAGGAACTGTTGTGAGATGTAAGATTTTGGGGCAAAATCAAGAGTGAGACTGGATACTTCACACTCATTCTGCATCACACAGCTCCAAAATGCAGCACTTGCTGCCACCAAGGTGATGCCCATGGCTCAGACTGAAATCAGCCACAACCAACCTCACAGCCCAGCTCTGGAAAGCACTTTCCATCTTCAGAGGCGCTCACTGGAGCTCAGACACTCTCATAATAAAAGTTTGTTAATATTGCAGCAGTTTTTAGCTACATCCCCCAATACCCTCCTTTCCCTGCAGTTTACTGAGATCTGCACCCCTCAGGGAGGGTGTTCAGGGAATTTGCAGGAGAGGGGGGTGTGGGACAGATTACATGAACCTTATCTTGAAACAAATGCTAGTTCACTTTTGGTGTCTAGTACCAGCAATCTATTTGTTCCAGATTCCCTGTAATTAATGTCCTTACATGCACAAAAGCAATACTTTGATCATGGATTTCCTAATTCTTTGAAGTAGAAAAACTCCCTTTTTTAAGGCAACACTACCCCTTTGGTATGGCTCTGGTACAAGACTATTTAACTAATCATTTCATTTTAATGATGTAGTGAAAATACCACAAGGCTGTCCTTACAGTCCTAATTACTACTAAAGGGATCCAAGAGGATACTTAGAACATATTCATCCTGTACATCCATTTACCATTAATTCAATTAGCAAGCTATATGTTCCTACTGAGATTAATATACTTTAGAGAAATTAATTCTTCATTAGTGACAGGTATACTAAATACTTCATTCCTGTTTGTACCAGTTGCTACCCTCATTATGATTTATTCCAGGGATTACTTTTAAGACTTTGATGTAATGCAAGATTACTGCTGAGTAGCAAATAGAAGCAAGATTTAACAGTATGTATATTTATCATTCTCAAGAAGTTAATATCAACAAGTCTATATATCTAAAATAAAAAAAAATAGTCTGCTTTTCCAGACAACAAACATCCAAGCTAGATGTAACAGCAGAATTTTAACAATTACACTTTTTGGATTTCTTGCTTTCCTGTCCCAGCTTCAGTACTTTCCTATGTACTACATACTCAATGTCTCTTTCAGTTGTATTTAATTTTAAAAGGCTCCACACAAAAGGACAAGTTTAAACATTCTAAATAATGAAATTTGATCCCCAGGAATTTCTGAGGCAATTAAAAAAAAGCTCTGTCCCAAATAAGGAGTTTTATAGACTTAGTCTAAATCCTTCTCTGAAGAATTGTTAAAGTAATTGTCTTCTTCCCAAATTTCCCCCTTCCAGGAGGAGTCTGAATACGCTCTTAAAAACCAGCAAGCTGATTATTAGCTATAATATTCAAGATCAACATTAACAACTACATCATTCAAGAGTGACATTCTTAAAGGAGATTTGCCTTTTCTGAGTCTTTTTCAACCTGTCAAAAAAAGCAGCCATAGCTTCTTGTTCCTTTCACTGCACGTGTATAGAAGCTGCATTATTTCACTGTCCACCAGCACACATTTCCTTTTCTCTTACATTCTATTTATAAATGAAAACAGATGAACTCAATAAAACCTAAGCCTACAGAATTATGGCTTCCTTTATTCTAGTGGTAGAGAAGTTTATACATAATTGGCTCATAATTTTATCCAGTGGTTTGAACTTATTCTTAAAGGAATAAGAAAAAGGAACGACTGTCTCAGAACCTGATGGTTTCACTGCAGTGCAATCCATCATGTTTTCTGATGGCAGTGAAATGTGGATGGAGGAAGCAGCACTGACCTACTACACTTCTTGACACTCAGCAAAACGTCTTTATTCCACCCTCAAGCCTGAAGTCCACACCATGACAGCGGACCAAGAAAACCAGTGACTTATCAAGAATAATGACAGGGTGGCTTAAGAAGATGGAGGCCAAATTCTCCTTTCACATGAGTGATGTCAGGAAATTGAATTCCATTTAACAGAAAGCAGAGCTTTGTCCTCTGTTATGCCAATACACAATTACTGAAAGGATCCACTCTATATGTTGCATAGTCATATGTCAAGTTTTATTTCAGGTATATACTAGACTTTAACATTTTGGTTTCCTGCCAGCATTCGGATGGCAAAGCTGCTTTGTGTTTTTATTTGGTTATTTCTGGGTAGAAAAATCTTTACTTGCTTCATGAGCAATTAATAAATGCCAGTTCTAAAAAGTGACTGACACAAACGCATGGCAGTGCAGAGCGTTTTAGAGACACCAATAAAGTAAAAAGGAAACATGAAAGTCCCCCCCCAGTAGCTCCAGAAGACAGGCCAGACCTTCAGCTCACACACAACCAGCCCAAGCCCATTGACTCCAGAAGAACAACACTCATTTATACATGCAGAGAGTTTCTGGGGTTTTATTAAAGGCACTATTTCCTTCCAGGGACGAGAACACTATAATACAAACACTAGCAATGTCTCACTTGTTACCAGCTTCAGTTTGATCTAGCAATTGACTTCATTAGGTGGGAAATGCGGGGGGAAAGGGGAGGTGGAGGAGAGTAGGGTTCAGCTCACCTAATGGTAATTAGGCAAAGCTCAGGCATCCATTTGGACAGAATAAAATAGTCTCCTTTGACAGATAATGGAGAAAGGAATTCACAAGCACAGGGTAATCCATTTCCTTATGCCAGACATCCCTCCTAGCGCAGGATGATGTTTCATGCTGTCCTACTTTCCTGCACGCTGTAAAGCCCAAGCAGCCAGCACTGATCACACATCACACTGACACGGGCATTGGGAAAAGTTGGTGATTTCGCTGGCTCATTTCTCTTTTTCTTCATTTCTCTTACCTGCAGCTGAAAGACGAATTCATCACAGTGCAGAATGTACGTATGAGCTGACTCTTTGCTACATTTTGAATTAACACTGATCAGGAGTCTGCTTTCTTTAAAACTCTGAGCTGAAAATAAGCCAGGATGTGTAGCACGAACGTTTTTCAACACATCACTGCAGATAAGTCCCTTTAAGATCACAAAGCAGTATTGTTCCCACCTGAAACTACAATATTCTTAAAACATACAGCCACCTTGGAAAGATAAAACGGCAAGAGATTATAAATTACAATCCAGTAATCAGCTTGAAGTTCTTTCCATCCCGAGATCATACAGAATCACTTCTGCCTTTTTAATCTCTCTCACCATTGCAAAGAAATTAGTTTTGGAAAATTTTAATGAATATGTTTTGGTGGATAAATACAGAAATTCCACTTTTCAAGTCACTTATGCCACTCAGCCAAAGACAGGCTGTTTTATAATGCACACCTTGTTGTGTGCTGTAACTTGCACAAAAATATTATTCATACAAAGTTTGCAATAACATACTTTTAGCATTATGATAATAAACATTGTTAACAAATGTTCTATAGTTGGCAAGAACAGTGCTCCACCTTACACGAGCTACTGGTCTTGCAGAATAAAGTTTCACTTCTAATACATCTAAATCCAGAAGATTTTAGAGATGTTGTTGTGAAACTACTTGGAAAAGAAAACGACCACAGAAGCAGAAAAAAGGATACAAAATGAAGTAATACTAAAAACCCCAAATATTATGTTATAGAGCAAATTAAGGTTAGAACTCATCAATAAGTTTTCAATAGACTTTTTAAACTAGAAAATGCAGATTATCCAGCTTTAAAAAGGGGAATAGAGGATTACAAAGATGCCTCCAAGTAGAAGATACGCTTGGAAAAAGAGAGTCTTCATTTCAAGTGCTGAATTCCACTATTTCTGGGCATTCCCTGCGTATCAGGATATTGGCTCACTCACTCTCTGCAACCACTTCATTTTTGATAATTAAAATTCACTAAAGCAAGGATGGAAAGTCAGAAACCTCCATTTCCTAAGAGAATTCAGTGGCACAGCCCTTCACTGTGGTCTTAGCCTTTATTTAAAATGAAACAATTCCAACAGAATAGACTGAAAATAAATGGGACCATAATTATCAGCATAGCTGATGGTACCAACACATTCATCTGTGTCTCAGGAGAGCCAAGATCACGTCTCTGCTTAGGTCAGTGAACAAATATCAACTCTTAAAACACTTCCTTTTGGGTTGCTCCAGTGCAGAGCGATGTTCTCGTGACAAATCTTCCATTTAATTCTTCACAAATTGCAAAAGGTATAAAGGAGACTGAAGACATGGAAGACAAAAGGTTTTTAAGGAATTTATCTTGCTGGAGAGCAATACATTGTAATTTATAGTCCAAAATAAGATACCTCATTTGGGTAATTAATGTTTTTAGAGTATTCCTTCCATTTCGCTCATTGTTTTTAGAGTTTGGGTTGCATTATCTTAATAATATTGTACTATGGCACATTTAAAATCCTGATCATTGCCATAGGAACTAAGTACATGCAGTTCACAGTGTCTTCCCAGCTCAGTTTGGTTCCAGCCTGCCACACTAGCAGCAGATATAGGCTGGATCCCTCTAATACTTGGCAAGGGTCTGTGGTGGGTTGATTATAACAAGCTGTCCATCTGCCTTATCAGAGATATTCTCCAAAAATGTTTATTTAGACCATTATTTCCTTCCAGTTTCAATGACTTGTAAATCTTTTTCAGCAGGACTATGGCATCAGCATCATGCAAGCAAAGCAGCTAAAGAGAATTGTAGTAAATGTCCTGTTTAAGGGTTAACTTTCAGTTTGCCAAGAGCCCCAAAGTGCAACATAGCATAATATAGAATATATTTTTCAACAAGAGCCTTCTATTCCCACCCCCCTGTTTCTTTGAGCCTCTGGAAGGCTCTCTGATTCAATGGATACATCAGGAAACTTAATCCCTGCTGACTTTATCTTAAGCACTCTTCTGATCAGACAATCCAGGCTACATGGAAGCTCTATTTGTTCTCTTTGTTTACAAGAAAAGTCTTCACAGCAGTAGAAAGCATGTTCTTATTAACCAGAGAAAAATGGAGAATGGGAAACAAACACTGAGAAACATCCTTGTTTTCCAGTTATATACAAGGAAAGACTTGAATTGGGATTTAAGAGGCATCTTGGAAAAGTCAACATTACCAAACACCAGACATTTGGTTCCTGTTGCAAACTTCAGCAGACACAGCCTGGTACTACAAGTGCTAGTTGATCCACTTCAGGTTGGGACTGCAGCTTCAACATCGCTGGTCAGCCACATTAAAGTTTTAGAATAAAGAAAATATGCCCTTTATTTTTGCCTTTGACTCAGTCACCATGCACTTAAGAACAGTGTAAGCCTCCAAATAAAAATCCCAAATGGATTTCGTGGGCAATTTGGAACATTAGACTGCCCTTTGGGTTTTAGAGAGCTGCTTTCTACTTTCTGGCATAACCTGTAGTAAGGCCAAACAATGAAATAGCCTTCTGATCTCCTTATTCCATTGAAAAGAATGGTTTTTTCTTTGTTTATGCAAGGATGATGTTGAGAGGGACTTTGATTTCACCAGTGATTCCAAACAAAGTCAGAAGCACGATCCAGAAAGTCGTGAGCCTTCTGGTCATTTTTGCAAAGAGAGCGTCTTCAAAGGAGGAGGGAGAAGAAGAGTCAGCCAGGAAGCCACTGAAGTCATTCTCAGACTAGTGACAGCTGGCTGAAAGTAGAAATAGGACCGTAAGGGAGCAAATTCCTTGGGAGAGGAAAATCATCCCTATGTATTCCAAAGGAGAGAGAAAGACCACCTTTGTAAGACAATCAGTTCAGCTACAAAAAGTCTGCCAAACGGGTAAGACTCAGCAGTTCCTGCAGACACAAAGCATTCCTCCTCAGAAGAGAAAACCCCATGTCATCTATTTTTCAGTACAGAAAGAAACTACAGATGCTTAAAGAACAGAATTTCAATCCGGCTTTGGCTGTTAGTAACAAGCTGAAATCCCAGGAAAAATAAAGAACCACTTAAAGCCTTTCAAAATGTCAGCTAAGATGGAAACAAGATTCAATTGCTGCTACTACTCTGTATTCTGGCCATATCCTTAACAAAAATCTGCCCAAGCCTCTGCAGCACTTGGACAGTACTGAGGCAACAAGTAGAAATTCATTACTGAGAACATTGATGCTCACTTCATCTTATGGCATTAACATAACTGGCCTACAGAACTCACTGCCACAAGAGGAGGAATGTAACAGAATTTCCAGATATGTTAGTCTCTCTATCATCTAAACATTGAAAACTACGTGAAGCTTAAGAGTCATCAATGGGATTACTACTGAAAGGGTAAATGCTCTTTCAATCAAACACCAGGTCAAGTTCTTTGTATTCTGTTGCTAGAATGAATCCTCCCTGACTGCTTCAGTCTTCCCTTCTGTCAGACAACCTCTACTTGTTTTCAGAACTCATGTATTATTTGGCTGCACTTTACATGAATCATATCTGCTTCCATCTTTCCACATTGTATCCAGGTTGCAAAAAAAAATTAAAAAGATTAGTCAGGAAAAAAGATTAGTTAGGAGAAAAGATCAGTTAGGAGTGCAGATCACAGCATTAAAAGAGTAAGTGTTTGGGATTTTTTTGTCAGAAACATTACAGGAAAGCAAAGTCCTCTGAGAAAAATATAAACCCCAGTTCCAACACAGAGGGCTTTGAATGTCTCATAAAAATCATTGCAAGTGACTTTGAGTCATCATCCTAATTATTCACACTGAAATATGTGAAAATCTCGCACAGCCACGCTGACACCCACCAACACCACAACAGCATGAGGCCAGCAGTAAAACAAGGCAGGAGCCTCTAGGCTTGTCTTCACATACCCCGATTGAAACTGATGCAGCTCCAATGTGACCCCTGTGACAGAGATGGGTAAGTCACTCTGCCCTGCCTGTGCCTTCAGAAGGAGCTGATAATTCGAGCACTCGACAGTGCTGCACGGAGGAAGTTCCACAAACACCACCACGGGCTCATTCATCACTGCCTAAGGCAGGATGTCCACCACGCTCATCAGGGTGCCCACCTTCCATTAACACCTCCCTCGAGCTGCTCAATTTACTGGCACATGATTCATTGCTGTCAGGAAAACACCTTGAAGTGTTCTGAGACGAGTTGAGTTATTATTGTAATTGGCACCAGCCTAAACGACATTCACTTTTCTCACAGCTAACTGAGAGCATCACATGTGATTCAGAAGCCCTACATCTCTGGATAGAGGTATGAAAAATAAAACACTTTTCTGGGACTTTAATTGACTTTCTGGTTTCGTTCCAAAAAAGGTTTGTGCTCTGGCTGGGACGAACCACAGCACTTTCCTGTGCCGAGATCCCATGACACATTCAGCACCTTCAGTTCCTACCAAACTGACACCACTTTGAGCTTCAAGATCGGAAGAG
>JAWWMO010000083.1:45545209-45574121 GCA_035047845.1 Dendrocincla fuliginosa | reverse complement strand
TTGGGGTTTAAACTTTACTTAACCCCCCCCCCCCCCCCCCCCAAAAAAAAAGACATTTCAAAGGTTTGGGAGTAGCCACAGTTTATTTCCTTTCTTTCTCATAAAAATGATAATACCAAGTCATCGTGTCTGGTTTGCAGCCCTGAGTGTTATCAAGAACATCCTGAAATTATTCCATCGTGTTGTTTTGTCCTGTTTGAAGAAGACAAACAGAAAATCTGTCTTGAAGGTGAACAGCTTTGCTGTGAGATATCTGATCCCTTCCAGCAATTTCTGTAAAAACTTAAACATTCACATTTGCTTTTCTAAATCACTCACTAGCCTTTCCATAAGGAAAGATAAATCATCACAACTAATGACCACTAATCATCATATTGGGCTCAAAAAAATTTCTCAAGTCCCTTTTCCCTTTGATTTTGTCTTTGGGGAATTGGTTCCAGTTAATACATAGCACACCCTTTGCTTGGCTAACCAGCACTGGCTGGAGGTGATTTATCCCCCTGCCATTACCCAGGTAATTTGCCATGTATCATTACCCTGTTGACCAGTGATTTGGGAGTCCCAGCAGTATCCCTGGGATGTAAAACTAGCGAGAACCTACCATATGAAAGCTGCACTTCTTATACTGCTCCTCCCTGAGCTATTTACGCTGCTTTTAGGAGACCCTGGAGCTTGCTCCTTAAAGTGCAGGATTTATTTTCCATGACAGTTCCAGACTTAAAAGCCCAGGGCTGATCCAAAGACTCTTGTACTCAGTGGCAAACTTTCTAGTGATCTCCTTCTCATCCAGGCTTTGCAGAAGTTACAGCCACAACAGGACCATGTTTTAGAGACAGAAATGAGAGTTCAGAGGGGCTGAGCCTTCCTGCTTACCCACAGAGCCATTCTCTTTCCAACTCACAATCTAGCACAAAGGCAGCAAGAAGAACCTTGACTTCAAATCCCCAATTTTACAATTCGGAATCAATTCACTTCCTTGTTCTTTTTCACTCTCACATAGAAGATTCATTTTGGGGGGGGGTGTCATTTCAAAATAAAAACCAAATCTACAAGTTTTCCCAGTGAACAGAAATATTTGAGTTTCAGTGGCAGATTAAACTGTCCTTTTCCTTTTGACTCTTCAGGATTTTGTGGATGGAGTAATTTCTACACAAAGATTGAAAGTATCAGCTCTGACTCATAAGAATTCTCACTAAGTTAAATAAATATATAAATAAATGCATAAGGGGGATCCAGAGCACTCAGGAAAACAGTGTGTGGCTTCTGCAGATTATCCTAATCCACAAATTAAAGATTTTCAAACAGATACAACCTACATTCAAATAGTTTACTCTCTGAAAAAGGAATTTTTAAAGCAACTCTAGACATGTTTCATACCACAAGGACTGTGAATAATATCTTTCTATAGGACAGAGACAGTTTACAGAACCCTGAATCTGTCACTGATCCATCGGATTTGCCTCGTACTTAAAAATCTCCTGTTGTACATTTAAACCATCTGTCCTGGTGAAGTTCCTCACAACAAGGCGGGAACTAAATCCAAACCCAAGATCATCATCTGGCTAAATCACTGCTCCATCTTCCTTCTATGTTGAAGCTGCTTTGGGGTTTCTGAGCCAGAGCAAGTTTGTCTCCTTACCAAAAGGAAAAGAACACACACCTTGAAATGACTCTTTAGAGCTGAGATTGCCACCAGAGCAAGAGCTGCTGCTTTCAGAAGCTGGGATGGGGCAATGGCACACACTGGGAGCTACCAAAGAAATACAGCAGCACTAATATTTGCAAATATTTTTGCCCGTTAACAATAATAGAAACTAACCTGGGTTTATAATATTAAATAGGAATTCTGCTTGTCTGTCTCAGAAATGGCAAAAACAATTCCTTTCAAGACCAAGCATGGAAAGTCGCGCTTTTTTTCCAACGCAGATATACTGAAGAACTGAAAGTGCTTTTGCAGCTAAACAAAAACAAGGACAACCAAAAAAAGTCATTAAAAGGCAACTTGATTTTTTTTCCCCCCAGAGACTAAACTGTTAAAAAAAAAAAAAAAAAGGAAAACCTAAAAGGAGAGAATTAGCTTAAGTATGACTCTTCCCTATGCAGAGGCACATTTTTATATAACAGAATGAAAGCAACTCCTGGAATACCTCTATTGTCCATTGCAGAGCACACATCCTCTGCCTTTTCCATCCCACACCCCCAAGGGGAGCACACCTTGGGCACAGCAGCTGCAGACAATCCCTTTTTTAACAATTCCACTAAAAGGTCAGCTCTGCTTGTTAAGATATTTAAGGTGTCTGTTCTATCTAAATCAAGTCTAAAAAAATTTTTTTGAATGGAGTCTGGTAAGAGAGAACAATTCCGTGTAAATGAAAAACATGTGGAAATGTTCAATAGGTCAACTATGTAAAAACGTGTTATATACTGTGTTTATAGGTATTTTATTCACAGACAAGGCTGGCATTAGGGTTTTATTGATATCCTGGTGAAAAGCACATTAATCTAAGGGTTGCAACTCCCTTTTCTCTGCATTTTAATGCAGACCATGAAATCCCACAGTAACATACAATTATTTTTGAAACATATTAACTTATTCTTAATCTATATTTTGATTGTAAATCTCTTCTGGCTTTGTAGGCAGATATGTACAGGTGACCTGTGCATATGAGCCATTCCCATTCATATGCCATATGAACGCTGCTGAACTTCACAGCTGAGATTATAGACCAAAAATCAGACTCCTGTATTATACTGCAGGCTCATCTTCACTCAAAAATGCTGCCTATTATACCACAACTAATTAGCCAATCTAATCCAATTAATAAATACAGTGTCAGACTTCATTGTGCTTGAGAACCTCCAAAATTTGGCCAAAAGCAACAAGGCTAAGTCTAAACATGAAAGTCCAAAGGCAAAAAAAGCTGTCACATAGCAAAGACAGAGAAACTAATGATATGATTGTGAATAAGATATGATTTAGGCATGGTGGTGTATTGAGAGCTCTATCTCTTGCTTCATTATGTGGTGGTTTTAATCACCCTGCACTCAACAGGCTTGTTGATGAGCTTCACTCACCTCCTAAAAGTCCTGTGCAATCTGTTTTCAGATCTGATTTTAAGCATGGGTCTGAAACCAATCCACATGAAACCCTACATGAAAACAGACTACTTCTGTAGTATTTCAGAACTCCTTCTAATGGAATCCAGTTTGGGAAGACACAATGCCCAAGATGAATGATCAACTTTAGTCACTCAAATGAATAAGCCAGTGTAAGATTCCACATTGAAATGCATTGGAAAAAGAATTTCACTGAGAGTCGCTATTCAGTAGACACGAATATGAAATTTAAAATGCAAAAGAGATTTCAACAGAGGAGCCAAAACCAGGACATTAAACACTTTCAACACTGCCAGGAAGGAGAGGATGATATATATGGAAGGGGACACAAACAAACTGAAGTCGGTGGAATTTTCCAGAGACAGAATAAACGCAACGTAAAATTGGGACAGAGAATGAGAAGAGTCACATAGTTCACTGACATGGAGGAGGAGTTGGTACAGGACGTATTTGCAGCAGTGTCCTGAAGATTGAAACTTCACAAGCTTCCTTTCTGGGATTGAACTGCACAGGATTTTCAAAAGCACTTAAAAGCAACTCTGCTCTTTCTGAATGAAATCGCAAAACTCACATTACTCTTGAAAACACACTAGCTCTTGAAGGAAGCATTTGAACCACACACATCTCATTCCTTACAATTTTCATTCAACTCATTTACGTGGCGAATGGGTGATCTGCAAGAATTTTTGGAAGCCTTATCAGGAGACATAAAAAATACAGACACTGGGCATAGGAAATCTTATAATGAAAAGCACGATACACAGCTCGAAATCCTGAAACCAAACTGGCTTCCCAAAACATCTGGCTTTCTTTTGTGGGATTTTATGTCCACAAAGTAATAAATAAGTCAGGTTTAGGAGTGCCAGTTTATTAAGTATTTAAGAATGTCTTAGGCACAGCAGCTGCCTGGATCTCACAGCATGTCCACACAGACCGAATAGTCCCCGTTGGTAACAGTATATTCAAATACAAGTATTACTATTGTGGATCGATACTAATAAACACAGGTTTAATTTTAAATGGGCTTTAAAATCCATTTCCTTCCCTCACCATTTGTTATTTATTTTTTAGCTACTGAATATTCCTGGACAGTTAACAAAAATCTTAAACATTTCATCACTTTGCAGCACTGTTGAAGGCTTCGGATGTAACAGTACAATATTTCTGAATTAAAGTTACTTTTCTGGAATCGAGTCAGTAAATACATACCATGTCTGTATATTTTTCTTTTGAAACTTTTTAGTTCATGCCTTGCAGTTTCAACTCCCCAATTCCTATCATCTGCACTGAGACTGAGGGACAGTGAAAGAACAGGCTTTTAATGTCATCACTCCTAATCTTACTCTCTTGAATACACTTTTCTCTCTTCTAAGCCCCTGACGATGATTAAAAGACAGTGCTTTTCATCTGGATTTAGTTTAGCAAATGTGTACACTCCATTTGTGAAAGTAGGCTATCCTCACAACCAGCTAATGAGGAGTTTGGATCCTTTGGGTACTCATTTGGATTAGGCCATGAGGAATTTTATTGCTTTAAAGGAAATCTCAGGGTAGCAGAAGGAGAAATGAATTGTCCCTAAAGCTTGCTTTAGGGAATCATTGCACATCAGGGGCAGCATGGAGAAGGGAGAGAAGTCACCTCCAGAGCTCGGAGTGCCCTTTGCTAAGAGCCAACAGCTGCAGACAGTTCCCCAGCCTGTTCATCAGCTTGGGTAGGCATTGTAATCCAGAGTCCTTACAGTGACTGCATTCTAACAACTAACTGTTTCCACTTGCTTGGACAGAAGGAAGGAAGTCAGGGAAGAGAAAACCCTTCAGGAACAGCTGCACTGTGATGACTGAAGGAGGAGGAGATCTGTTCTCTGCACATGACACGTAAAAAGACGTATAAATACACAGTATCTCTACATATGCAAAGTATGGGAATCTCACAAAATATTCCAGTGTCACTGACTCCCCCCTCTCAGAATGAGAGGCAAGAATGGACAAAGGTGGGGCTCCTTTGGGAGAGCCAAACAGCCTCTTGAAAAGGGGATCCCTGCCTTGTGCTTGTGGCAAGACTGAATCCAACCCAGGGCAATGACTTGGATCTGGCACACAAATGGAATTCTTTTGTCTAGCACTTCTGCTGTGACAATTAAAACAATTCAAGACAGAAAGGAAGAAGTTTTGCTATGCAAAATATTTTAAAAATCTGGATTTTTAAAAAAAAAAAAAATTTATAATCCAAAACACAGCCTGCATCAAAACTAAGCTAATGAAATGAAATATTTCTTTTCCTCCAAGAATGATTTAGGTTGGAAAAAGCCTTTAAGATCATCAAATCCAACTGTTAACATAAAACAGACAAGTCCATCCCTAAACCAGGCCCCCAAGTGCCGCACCTACACGTCTTTTAACACCTCCGGGACAGTGACTCAACCCCTTCCCTGGGCATCCTGTTCCAATGCTTGACAACCCTTTCAGTGAAGAGTTTTTTCCTAATATCCAATCTAAACCTCCCCGGGCACAACCTGAGGCCATTTCCTCTTGTCCTATCACTTCTACTTTTAAGAAGAGACTACTTTGCTGCAACCTCCTTCCAGGCTGTTGTAGAGAGCATTAAGATGCCCCATGACCTGCCTTTTCTCCAGGTGTTAGCCCAGCTCCCTGAGCTGCTCCTCAGCAGGTTTGTGCCCCAGACCCTTCACCAGCTTCACTCCCCTTCTCTGGAAATGCCCCAGCACCTCAAAGTTTTCCTTACACTGAGAAGCCCAGACCTGTTCACAGCACCAGGGGGACCTCAGCCCATGGATCCAGCCTGTCCAGGACAAGTTCTGTGAAGTTTACCTGATATGTGCCATATTTCAGTAAAGGAAGGTTTGCAGCTCCACACCTCAACCCTCCCTACCAAAAACACCCACCTTCTCCAGACCAGCCCACGATTGGCTTCCTTAACTTATTTTACACCAAGTAAGTGAGGTTGATTTCAGAATTTAAACAGTAGGTTTTTGCTAAGCAAGGTCATTTTGTCTGAAGCAGTTTAGAGAGCATTCAGCACTTAGCTCCAATCACAAGTCTAAATTGATGCTAACATCTGACAGGGGAAAAGGAAGAGAAAAACACTGTTTATCTGTGAAAAGGTTACAGATTATTTATCTCACTGACAAGCAGAATATTAAAGACTGTGACCTAAAGCATCAGAGAGTTGCACTTGAGAATTCTGATAATGCTTATTTCAGGTAATAGAAATCTTTGGGAATGAAGGCCTGTCTGGATTGGTTAAGTCATCAGATGCAAAGTGTTAGAATTGCCAGTCTTGTTTCCCTGTTTAATCTCTGGTTGAGGATGTCCCCAAGGCACCCTTTAATTGTGTTTACACAGCAAAGCAATGATATATCACATGTGGCAGTACAAAAATATTTTCATGCTGATTATATAGGTTTGCTTAACTCTGATTAAGGCACTTTCCCTGTTTTAACTTTACAGATTGACTTCCAAATTTAAATTTGAATTTATAACCGAACGCTTGCAAAATTTGCGCTGAGACAATTTAAAAGTATCAGCAAAAATTGGCACCTTATTCGGTTTCATTTTATTTGCGTTTCTTTTACAAAATATAAGATGCTCTACTAATGTTTACTGTGCATTTCTGGCCCATACCTTCCCAAACAAAAGCAAGTCTGTTCCCCTGGTGATCACCCATTCAGGCAGCAGGGTACACAAGATTAACTGTGAGCCTCTGCAGAGACTTAATTCCAAGTATTTCTTAAGAATTGCAAATTGCAATAGTTCTCTATTTTACTCTCTTGTCCCAATGCTGCACAGTTTCTAAGTACAAATGGCATGAATAGTGTCAGTTGTAGCCTTTAATCATAGCAGATTCAATTTTCAGAGCAGTTACAGCTTCACATGTAAATTACCTTATGAAGAAAACCCTCTTTTATTCTTTTTTGGTTTTAAAAGTTGACAGATGTCTGATGTTTGGGTTGATCATTTTGCTTTTTATTTTGGCTTCTTAATAATTGTATAATTCAGCATTGTTTGAAAGAGTTCTGGGCATGGCCAAGCAAAACCCTCTAACGGTCTCCATTGTAAATGGAAAGGTGAATATTTCAGATTACAATGTAAAAAATACATGTTATCTTACAAATGTCTTTGGAAGGAACACCAATCAAAATTTGGGTTGTATCACTGGAGTGGAATGAGCTACACTGGAAGCAAATCCAGATCAAAAAAAAGAATCAGTTCTCCATAAGTACTTGAGTTAGCCTTCATACAGACTCTGTACACAGCAATACAAAATACTGATTTTTTAAAAAAGAAAAAGGTAGTCTGAGCCTCAGAAGTGGAAATAATCATACATTCCTGAAAAAATAATCTCAGGTTTTGTTTGTGAAGTTGCAGCTAACAGAGCCCTGTAAAATATTGTTTCTATCTATTTTACTCAGAAATATATCCGGACTCATATAGGAACTGTATGAAGAAATGTTTATAGATACCCTAATACTACAGACTACACAGGTGGACTGAGACTTCAACAGTGTTAAGGGGTTGTTTAATCTATTTAATTTATTATTGAATCTATTCTTGGGTAATAATGAGAATCTCACTAGATTTTCTAATATTTACCATCTATAATAGCTATATATATATATATATATATTAGGGTACAGTTGTATAGCAGATATAAGCAAGTGAAAGTCACTCAGGCATATTCCTATGTATTTTGCTGACTTTGGGATCACGTACAAAGGCAGGAGTTGGACTTCCAGTAAACTACAGGGGTTTTCTCACTTTTAAAATACATTATTTTCAGTAAAACTTATGGAGACCAAACAATCAGCCAACACGAAACATTCCTGTTCCAGTGATCCCAGGCAGCCAGTGCAGAGACCTCCAACCCTGCCATGGGTGTTACACACCACACTTTCAACACAACCCAGGGAAAGCCACCAGCAGTTCATCCCAATCCGTCTGCATCACTGCCAACACGCCCTGAAGTCAAATGTCCTTGTTTCCATGTGCCTGTGCTGCTCTCATACCAGGACAGAACATATCAAAGTCTCTGCACAATTTTTCAAAAGCTGTTTAAGAAAAGCAAACGAGCCGGTGACTTTTTGAAAAAGAAACAGCACTCGGCGCCCGATTTCTATTACGTTTCAAAGGAATTTAAGAGCTCAACTCCCTTAAGGTCTTTAATGTAGGTTAGCTACATACCATTTATCAAAACAGCAACTATTTGATCCCCACTTGAGTAAAAAAAAAAAGATGGGCACCAAGAGGCAGCTTCAGCATCCTAAAGGCAGTGATTTACATATATCAGTTCAACCTTACATGTGGTGCCTTCCCAGTCATTGCCTAATAACTACTTTATTGCTTCCTGACAGGGGCCTCCTCCACTGTACCAATACACTCGGGCTCCCACACCTCTTCCCCATCACTGGATCACTAACCAAGCAGTTGCCACCCTAAGCTGGTAGCAGTTCAGAAGAAAAGCTGACTAGACCAGGTATGATTTATCTTTTCAAAAGAACTCGATTGAATTTTCACAGAGTGCTATCACATCAATCATGTGCACCTAAACCAATTTTTTTTTACATACCAACTTCCTAACTGCAAAAATACTCCTAACACTGCCTTTGAGGGAAGGAGGTATTTGAAAAGCGGATGCTCCCACATTTTTCCAAGATTTCTTCCAACTAAGCCTAGGCATGGATGGCTCTTCCATGCCCTCTAGGCAATTTTTCATTCTCCAGTTCAGCAGTTCTTACACTCTGTAGCAAAAGCAATGCTGTTCTTACTGCCCAAACAGCACGGAAGGTTTAACCCAAAAGCAGAGAACATGAGGTAACGATTCCCTCAGCACAGACCAGAGAGGAAGAAACCCCCAGCAGAACCAGAGGCTGACCTCATGTTGTTTTGTAACATAAGCACTTTCCACCCAGAGGGCAAAAGTCAAGGAGGGTTTGATTGTGGAGTCAAAATAGTCCTACCGCTCTGTTATTTTAGCCTCCCTTTCTTCCTCCAGATTATTCCACTCAACATAACCTACTGCATTTAGTGATAAACCTGCTGGCACACAATTTATAGAGAAACAACACTTGACTCTCTCTCGGCTACTTATCTTTTTAATCAGTGGAAAGAAAAAAAACCCTGCTATATATAGTGACTCCTTGGTGTCTGGCCTTCCCCCACTCCCGATTTTTGGTATGTACACAGGACAGGAGGGGTTTAAGCTGAGCAACTTTCCCAAAAGGACATAATAGATGCTTTTGCACAACTGAAAGCAGCTTGTAATGCATGGCTGGCTGTGAAAAGTAACTGTGAAGGGATGAGAAGATCGAGTATCTTTGACTATATTGAAGAACCCAAAGCCATTACGTTGATGCCACTAATTAAGAATTCGTATGTACTCGCATGGTGTTCAAACAAAACAAAGATTATTCCATTATAAGAATAACTTCAGGCAGCAACAATGGCTTATTTTTATAATTAGACAAGTATAAGAACAGCAAAGGGGGAGCAAAAAAGGTACCAAGTAAACTACTTTCGTATTCTCATGAGATTGGAAAACTCCAGTGGCTGATGCATGGAAGAAAATCACAGAAAATATGAAAGGCATTTCATAATTACTTTGTCAATTAGTAGCAAACTTTGATATTGTTACTGTTTTAAGCTCTAGTATGGTTACATGATTACCTTACATATTGCAAAGTTAATTGGCATGCTCTTTCTCATTTTATAATTAGACAAATTAGTGTACAGAAAACTAAAAGCTTAAGAAATTGCAAACAGCACCCCAGCACTGATTCAGCTCATCAAACATTTCTGATTCAAGTTTTTAAAATATCAAACTGTTATGCCATCTCTGATATAAGCAGTGATCAAAAATAAGACACTTTCCCCTCAAAGTTTAAATTGTAGGCCAGTGGTGACCACCCTCTCAGACTGGACAACCTGCTTTTTATGGAGTCACATAAATGTCACATTCAGTGCTCTCTTGGAGCTTCTTGTTTTGTCCCCAGTAACAAGAACGAGCTGAAGGACCTCCAAGAAGGTGGATCGCAATTTGAAGGATTGAAAAATAAAAATCAAAAACCTGCTGCAGCCTGAATTCTGGAAATATCAGTTTTCTACCCACTATTTTATACTCCTCAGGCAAAAGCAAATCTGTTCAAACCACGAGTGATGTGCACAAAGAAACAACAGCTAAAAATGCACAGAGAATTCTGATTTAAACCAGATCAAGCGGGGAAATGGTGACTTCGCATAAGAAACAAATCCAGAAAAGAACAATTTGAAATATCATCAAAATTTTAGATGTTTCAGAAGGTCCTCTCTATTTTTTAATTTGTTGTGGCTTGGTCAAGGAGAGAAGAAACAAAGGCATTGTTCCACCTACTACAACCCTGCTCCTGCTGTAGGATACCCTTGCATTTTTCTCAGCCTGTATATGCTTATTTTCTAGGCAAAAATATTTCTTTTTAATCACTTACCACAAAACAATAAAAAGAGGTTACAGGGGAAGAAAATGGATTTACAGATCTTCAGAATATCTACAACAGAAAAATATCAATAAGAATGAATAATATTAGCTAAACCAACTGTGGACTCTGCATGCCTATATGGGGATGACACTCCTAGGAAAAAGAACCTCACCCAACCTTTGTGTAACAGAGTTTTGAGAACTTTCACCAAATGAGTGGTTTGCTTTTCCTTTATAATAAGAAAATGGGGCGTGTTTGATTTAGAAACTTAATTAGATACTTCTAGAAGCTACAAGCAAAATTCTGTTTCATTCCACAGTTCAAAATTCTGTTTTTAAGAGATGCTTTTATTTTTTTTTTAAATTTAAACTAGCTTTTAAACAGTAACTCCCAAGTGGTTTGAAAATCCAACTTGTTCACAATCTATGGTCCACATATTGAAGGTGACCATAAAAAAATTAATCAAATTAAGTGTACTTCACAAAAAAAGCTAACATGACTTAGCACTTTCTGCAACACAGATGTTCAATCTGCTTTTCATACTTTTGTAGCACAGATTAAAGGACAAAATGAAGTCAGGATAATGCTGTCCTAAAAACAACTGTACAGAACGTGCACCTACACACAGGGGCAATAACTTGCCTTGGCTCCTCCATCAATAGGAGAGAGTACTCTCGTGTGCTGGCCACATGCAGGCTGTGAAGAAAGAGCCAAGGGACTCATTTATATCTGTTTTTGCAGATGAGACAATTTAATAGGAGGATCCATGGGGTGCATAACTGTAAATCTTTGACTGCAAATTACACATGGAGACAGAAAGCAAGGGAATTATTGCAATAGTTTGAGCCTAACAATGAACATCTCAGAGCTCCTGCAGCATCAGTGCAGGGTGCCAAACCCATACATCACTAGCCTGAATGGAAATGAAAATGTTTTATTTGTGTAAAAACATGAGAAAGGATGACTTAATTAGAGAACAAAACCCTCGCTATATCCAGTTGATTTATATGTTTTTCCCATCTATGAGACAACAGTATTTTGCATTAAATTTCTCTGCAATAAAGGGCATGAGTTATCCTTCACTACCACAGTGAGCACAGTAATACATCAAAGGGTTTAGGAGAGGTACATTTAATGATATCCCTTAGACAGCCCATAAAATAAACCAACATGTATTGCCATTTCCTTAACCCCAGCCATCCTAACTCCATCAGTATCTCAAAAGGCAGGCAAGGTTGCGAGTATCCTAACACGGCTTTACCAGAAAGAGACTGCCCTGAGTCTCCCACTGCTGAGCAAAAACATTTTATGGTATTATGTAGAGCATTTCACAGAGTTTACAGTACTAAGTAATAAGCTATGAATTAATAGAATCATACAGAGATTCCCTATTGCCACTCTGAGGTGAGGAAAAGAAAACGCTCAGGTCCCTTATGTGTGAGGCTTAGAGGAAAGGGTCAAACACCTGCCTGAGGCATTATATCACTACACATCACACCAGAGGGAGTCAGTTCCACCTGTATTCCTGCACCAAAATCTGTGGCATAAACGTGCAGAAACATCTCAACCTGAAACACAGGGTGGAGATATGGTAGGCTGAGTTTAGGTTACCTGCATTAGGTCTTGGTCCCTCCAAGAGGTGTAAGTAATGGAGCCTCTCCAGAGGTGACGGAGTCAGTGCAATTAAGAAAAGCTTGCATAATACACAGAAGTTTGTAGTAAGAGTGTTATTACCTACTAGGATTAGGCAGCATATATAACTGAGCAAAGCACATATGCACTGCTTTTTAAAAAGCAGTGGACAGGAATCAGTGCTTTTTTGTTAAACCAAATAAAAATCACACTGTACTCCTCCCAGAAAACTAAAATGTGAAGTTGTTGGTGATTTTGGTCTTCTAACCTCCCACTCTGGGACCTGTTAGGCATTCTATGGCTTCTACAGCAAAACTTTGCCAGAAGTGTTACTGGAACACAGCTTTTCCCACCTCACCCAAAAGAAGCAGTGATTCAGCTGCAGAATAGTAAGGCTTAAAGCATGCTGGAATCACTGCTTTGCCTGCATACTAACACTGTGCCCTTGCTCTCCATTGTCTTCTCTCTCTCCACTTCCTCGCTGGTGTTTTGTTCTCGGACTGAAAGCTCGGGCATGGGTTTGCCAGGCTGCTCTGTGTTTATCCAGCACATCCTCTACCAGGGTCACAGCCTGTGAAACGCATTCCAGGGCACTAAACACTCTAAACAGCCACCACCAACAGGCCTGTCAGAGCAAATTAACAGAGTATATTCTGGTGATGCATGATTCCCACCGGCTTCTCAAGCAGTTTCTCTTCCTGATTTATGAAATCATCCAGCTTTCCACAATGAACTCAATGGCTGTTGGTGCAGACTGTTGAAACTCTGCTTGACCTATGCAAAGCACTTGATAGGCAGATCGTCTGCTGGAGCGAGCTCAGACCTTCAACAGCACCATAAGAACACCTTATACCACTGTCTGCCCCTTTATCCAAACTGACCTCAGCCCTCTCCATAACACTCCATTTGGAGGGTATGACTCAGCCACATTTGCATCTGAGCTCTCAGTCCCGTGGAAAAACGTTATCTGCTAGTGTAGGATGCAGGTACACTCAGTGAATTTTCTGGGGTATCCTGACCCTGCACATACCTGCAGGTGGCCCTAGCTGGATGGGAGGAGGAAGGTTACAAAGCCCCCTGCACTCTTCTGCTGTTGGCAAAGCCATCCTTATGTGTCAACCATGAGACAGAAATGGATGGAGTAGAAGGACCTCGCTGGCATTTAGAAGATTTTTCCCAGCAGTAGCTGGTTGCTACAGCTTGGTCTAGACTTGAAGAATTTCAGAAGTTTCCTTGTAACCCCCATGGGGAAGGTCCAGCTGTGAAAAACCGCTGGAATTTCCTGATAACCGTGGCGTCCTGCCCTTCATTTTAGAATAAACAATGTTGACAGCAAGTCTACCAGAAGTAGACTTCACCAGTTTTCTGAGAAACAGGGAACTTCCACCTACTTTTCACTTTTCCTTGTGATGAGGAGTGATATGCATTGCATGAGCCATTCCTGCCACGCTCACACCCATTCCCACAGTTACACAAATGAGTAGTTATAAAAGAACAGCAAAGCAAGATAATTTCAAAAGCTTATAGCCATTATTCTTGTTTCTTTCATTATAATTCTTTATGATAAATTCTATAATCAATACTATGTTCAGCTTATTTTTAAAAGGTACTTACAGTAAAGTAAGATTTCACGTCATGCATAAAACCATCCATGGGCAACAATAATACCTAAAGTTTACACCTCTTTTAACTCACCTTTCCCTCAAACTACAGGCAGCCATGACACTGGCTTTATGACTTTTCTTTTTAAATCAGCATAGACTCTGGGTTGTACTGCCAAAAAGACCAGGAGATGCAATAACCTCAAACACACGCAATTCATCTCTGTATGCTTTTTCAATAATAGTTAAAAAAATCATGGATTTTAAAAAACTAAAACTCACGTTTGAGTGTTACATCATTTTTAGCTATATCCCTACCCTTATGGAAAACTCTACATATATGTTAAAAATCATTTTTACACCAGGAAAAAGGTGACATGTTATGAACTCAAAAAAAAATTCATGTCACCTACTCAAGAATATATATGCTTGCACTTCTTAATAAGTAAAACCCATGGAATTTTGGGGAAGTCTGGTTTCCCCACATGACTCCAGAGATAAGGGATCAGTTCAAGTAGCTGCACATTCAGCCATGGTGTGACTGAATGTGGCAACATAAGCATGAGCTATGGTGACACGCTGTCATGCATTGTCTGCTCGTCCTATCTGATGCATTCAAAATCTGACCAAAGCACACTTTAGGGCTCCAGGAAACTCCTGCACATACATCCCCCAAGCCTGATTAGCCTGCACAAACAAATGGGGGAGAGCCAGTTACCAAAGACAAGTTCAAAGGCAGGTCAGAAAGCAGCAAAGCTCCACATGATCAGATGGGTTCAGCTGCCCTCTGTGTGATCCAGCAACATGATAATATCCATTTTTTTAGGGCTTTATTCAGGTCCTCCAGCACTTTTTTCCAACTAAACCTCAAGAGCCAAACACAAATATTAAGCATCAGATCCACAGCAAGTGAAGGGTCACATGGACACAAATGGACATGAACATTGCCCACTGCTTCTGGAGAAGGAGGATTGAAGGCCACCAGCAACACCTGGCCATGCTGGCCAAAGGCAAAGAGATGAACAGAGCTGGAAGATGCCCATAAAGTATCTCGATATGGCTGTGTTGGGAAAGGCATAAGGGAAGATGGAAACTTCACGGCTAACAGGCCAAGGAAAAGAGAGAGCAGATCTGTTCAAACCAGGATCACACTTCTGAATTAGCTGGATTAAGGCAGGCAGCTCATCTCACGTTACGTTCCACCACCACGGCGCTTCTGTGAAGTGGGAACCCAGCCCCCGGTGTCTGGGGAGCAGTGCCAGCCACACCAGGGTGCTCGTGCCTGCTGTCAGGCCATCAAAACGTGCCCCAGGTCCCAGAGCTGCTCCAGCAGAGGGGTTTTATGTGCCCAGCCGAGCCAGCGAAGGTGGCAGGGGCGAGTGTGCGCTGATGTGCCTGCTGCAGGGAGAACGTGAGTCACTGCTCCCTCTGCCAGCTGGATTCAAACACCACTTTCATAAACTGGTTCGCTGCACTGATCATGCCTGGTTGGTGCTGGCACCAAATGCTTTCATCTCTAAATGTCACAGGCAGGTTAGTGTGGCTTTTCTTCTTCCTTTTTTTCTTCAGTAGGTGAATAGAAATGTGGAAATTCCAGCTAAAAAAAAACCATCAAGAAAGAATGGGGCGGGGGGGAATATCTACTTTTGATGTTGTTTGTTGCTGACATAAACTGGCTCCACAATTCTAGCTCCACATTAAAATCGGGACAAAAATAAGCCTGTCCTCTGTGGTCAGTTATAATAGCTGAAATCTTGGAATTATTTTCAGTGCAATCATTCTGCAGAGATTTTCTTGGAATGGGTTAGGGAAACATCAGGCAAGAAAGTAACTTCTTGTGAGACAACCTGAAGAAACATGTCCAGACAAGCGAGAGGTAACCAGCTCACTGCTTGCCAGGAAAGTCGCATGTAAATGCCACTGAGAACCCTCAAGAAATGCATAATCTGCACTGCCCCATTGTTTGCTGAAGTCCTTCTCGGATGAGGGTGGTTGATTTTGTCCTATACTGCACTTCAGGAAAAGAACTGTCTTTACGTGGGGATAAACTCTATCCAGACCTTGTTCAGAGCTTTTTAACCAGATCTCAATGTGAATCTGATAATTATCTTCTCATCCCAAATAGGAAGAAGGTCAGCAGCAGGATTTTGGGGAAGAATCTTCGACTCTTAGTGCCCCAGTCAGCTGTAAACACGCTTAGCCCTCACTACTCAAGTCACACCCAAATGTTTATCACCCCCAAATAGCAGAGGGACTTTTATAACATTTGGTTTCCCTGTTTTGCTGTCACACCCACCCACCCACCCACAAAAGGCCAGGGATAAAGAAAACGAAGGTGAAGGATTATTTTTCATTCCTCATCCATCAGGCTGTATGCCTGCTGACCACTGAACTTGTTTTATTTGCAAGGGCAGCAGGGAACAATGATGGTTCTCCAACAGAAGAGGAAACAGAAGAGTTGCAGAATCACACATAACCCTCCCCAACATCCTTTTAACAATCAAAGGAAAAAAGATAACCATATTTCCATTGCGGATAATGAAATTTGAGATTCAGGTCATCTTCTTGCCTCCTTGTTGGCAGAATTAAGTTAAGGAGCAAGTCCCAATTTCACACTTCAAACATTTGTGCCACATTCAAAGACATTTTACCCTTCCCTTATCCTCTTCCATCAAAGGCACAGTACAGATTAAAACCAGGCTTTTAGAAATGGGAAGATCATAAATTTGATCATATTTAAAAGGGGAAAAAAAAGAAAGCGTATTTTTATAACTTTTCCAGCATCTAAATAGGAAAAATTACTTGCTTTGCTCCTATTCATTCTGGATACAGGTCAGATGTGTCTCTCAACTAACTTGCGTCACCCACGGCCTCACTGAGGATTGCCAAGCCTTTACAAGGCTGTTTCTAAGCCTTGATTATTGCCAAGAGAACAGAACTTTCAGGGAGATGTGAGGAACTTGTGTATTATAACATTTGAGGTCTGTCTGGAGCTGAGGTTTAATGAGGTCTTGTTGCTTTGTGATAAAAGCCATTTCTTTAGACCTATAACACAAATATAGCTTTACATGGACAACCAACAAGTGGAACACGACAGACAGGGCCATTCATGGTGTCACTGCCAGGCTAGACAAGCATGCAAAATCCTATGCACCATCTCACAAGGCTCATTATATAAAACCACACAGAAAACAAAACAGGACCGAGGCGGCATTTTCTGCCAGGAAAAATATCATATGGCTTCCCAGCTCCTGAGCACAGGAGTCTGTGAACCCAGAGAAGCAAAACTTATGTGACTAAATGTCTGCTCAAAAGCACTGGAGTGGGACAGTCAAGTGGCTGAGGCTGCCCACGGCAGGATGTGTTAGCAGGATTGCTGGAGGTGACTTGTGCCAGTCCTGAAGCTCAGAAGGGGAAACACGAGCGTGTTTAGGTGCCTGCAGCAGGGCCTTCTTGGACAGCACACCAGACCTGCCAGTGAGCTCCTGACCTCTCTTGCCAAAGCCCATCTGCACACCGAAACTTTGCACTGCCATTTCTTTCGTCAATATTATGGTACCCATACTAAATCAATGATGATTCTTTACAAAAACAGTTTATTCTAAGGTGGTGGCAGTGAATTTGTACCTCACTAGACAGTGCAGGGAATTGGCTGCTCCATTTAAATTTAAATCAAACAGGTTGATTCACAGCTCTGAGACAAACGCACAAATTTTGGCTTGAAGCAAACATCACAAAACAAAACCACAGTGAATAAACCTTAAGCCCAGCATTCTTTCTAATTATTTGCACAATAAAAACGCAGTAACATGATTTCTCTTGTAGAAGCAATTTAATTTTTTACATGAAGTCTGCAGCCCAGAAATCTAAAATGTTTGAGCTAATTGCAAAGATTTTTAAAATCTGTTCTTGGCCCCTTTTTTCACATAAGGCAGTATGAAATTATTTTATTCTTCAATTTTACTAATCATTGAGGATCCTCCTCTTCCTTTGAACTTAAAGTGAAGAGAAATCCGAGCCATCAGTCATCTGCAGTGTTTGGGAAAACTCAGCTTTTCACAGTCAGGGCAGCGATTCAGGTTATATCTGAATTTTGTGAATTCGACTGCCATTTAGTGTAACACGGATAATAAAACTATCATGATCTAACAAACTAAGTATTGTGAGATTCAAGTGAAGGAAATTCTATATTTTCATCCCTAATTCCTCCTCACATTTCTCCAATTCCTGCAATGTGACTGCTTTAGCTTCTCTGTGTGTACATACACCTATATCGTTACTTGCATCTCACGGTGTTTTGCTGAATAATGAATCTACAAAATGCTGATGCTCAGACCTGCAGAACTGGCATGGAGAAGTCTCTTGCAGGTAAGTGCAGCTTCTCCCTACCCTCACAATCCCAATACATGCAGTCGTCTCTTGCAAAATACTGCCAGATTTTGTGCATCAAGGAGTCAGCACCAACCCCGGGACAAGAAATAAGGCAGAGAAACAACGTGGCACATCAGCTACAGCTGAAAGAAGGCAGGAACTGATTCCAAGACTCCTCAAAGAGACTGATACCAATGGGATATAAACCTGCATGGAAATGGACTGGCCAACGGGACTTGCCAGATGCCCTTAAATAACAACACTCAAACTTCTGGAAGAATTTTTATTTTTACCCCTTTGCTAAATTTCAGAGGTGGACCAAATAAAACATTTACTTAATTCTGGGGTGATCAACTTGTGCAACTGGAAGTACTTTTTACCCCAGAATTCAAAAATAAATGTCTGCATGGCCTTCCACCCTTGAAGGAAGGCTCTAATGGATACAGGAAACATGACATTGCCAGTTTAATGACTTGTGCAAATATCGCTCTACAGAAAGCAATTTTGGGAGGCTTAGCTTCAGACTCTTTTCTCCTGCATAATCAGTGACCTTTTCTTTGTTGCATCTCTCAAACCTTCTCCCTGTCAGAAGGCTCACCATTCAAGCAATAACCCCTGAGTAGATGAAGCTACTAAAAAAGACAGCAAAAATGGGGAAAACACAAATGTGATTCAGATGCCTTGGGGGGTTTTGATGATCACAGAAAGCCACAATATGAAAATCTTCCAAAGAAAACACAACTCCCACAACTTGCTTTAAATGTAGTATTTTCTATCTACCCCAGTGACAATTTTCCGCTCTGGTAAAATACTGGATTTTATATTGAAAATCTTTGTAGGTTTTAAGGTTTAAAGTGCTAGTATGGACTCTTGACTGATTGCATTATAGCCACACAACAAATTTTATAGTGTGCAAAACATATAGAAGAAAACACAAAGGTAAAAAAAATATTACTTTATTATTTATCTCTGATGATTAATTCTAACAATAAGCACCATCTGCATCCCTGTGGGCCTAACATTTTCAGTGCATTAAGCTGAACAAGTTGTGTGACTCTTGTCAGTTCATTAGAAAAAAATTACCCATGGACTTCATTATGAAAGAGAAAGGTCATCCAAAGTTATCAGGATTTGATTGAGCCTTCTTGATCAAAAAAACCTACCCCTTTGACCTTTCTTTTTCCTGTACTTGCAAGAAAGTTATTCCATACCAAACATTTCTTGCAACTGCTCAGATTTCCTAAAGGCTACTGGACTGTTTGTTTTTCCAACTGCAAAGGTAGCAAGCAGCAGTGTTAGTCACAGACCTACTAGAGATTTGCACGCAATTCCATTGCATACAAACAGAGGAGTGTTAGCAAATGTCCCTTCTACCCATCCACAAAGTTGCTGTCTGCATATCGTTAGATAAACCTGTTTAGACATATATTTCTGTAAATTACATTGCAAGTTACCTTACTTCCAGCATTCCCATGCTAGCAGCTGAATGAATGTGCTGAGAAGATGTTGCCATTCTCTTTAGTGGTATGATATTCCACAGGATTAATTCCCACCATACCTTCGTTTTTTGTAGAGATGCCTATGCTAGCAATCACTGCTAATGTTTCGTTCAATTAATTTAGCACAGCTTTTTGCTAAAGCAATGAGCAAACACTAAGAAAAGAAAAAGACTGAACAGTGAAAAAGTGAAAACAAACCAGATCACGCTCCAGTGAACTCTGGCTTTGCTTTAAACACATTAGCAAATATGTACCTCGGCTCCTGGTTTGTGCCACATTTCATACAGCACCATTAACCCCTTCCCTCTGGCTGGGGGTGGGAGCTCAGGGCACCAATAAGGTATGTCCAAACCCACACAGCCTGCCACGAGTTAACTTTCCTTCCACAAAGGTGAAGAGTTCTGCTGACCCGCTGCAAGTCGGCTTGAATACAACTCAATTCTGCTGTAGTCAACAGGAAAGTAGGAAGGAAAATAGGATTTAACAAACAAAGCATAAAAAGTCCACAGCAGGAAATCATTATTTGGGCAATTGTTCACTTTGTTAACAGACTGGACGGTATTAATATCTCTCAGGGCATGCTGCTGTGTTTGTGGTTTCTCTTTAGTGGCACGTCTAGTCTAATTAGTTCCAAAGTGGTCACACAGGCAAGGGGAACCTGCAGTTGTGCCAGGGCTGCGAAGGATACAGAATACATATGCCACTAATGCTGCATCTGGCACCCGCTCGCTCTGGGTAGAGTTCGGAGGGCTGACTGGGATTAAACCAATACTAAAAGAAGCTCCCAATGCCAATAGAAGTGGGTTCCAGAAATATTTCCACTGACCATTACAGCTGCTATGGATTAGGCGTGTGAAACGGTTCAGTTCAAGTTAACATTTTGAGCCTAGATACACAAGAAGCTGCAGCCACACCATTCTGCCTGCATGTCTGCAGTTAAAAGCAATCTAGGAACACATACTACATTGTTCCAAGTTAGCACTTTACATTTATCAGTTTCAGTCATGCTTCTCACCACAAGAAGCTTAAATCAAAATATAGTAACATATATATGTGTGTGTGCCCATATATATATGTGTATATATGACACTGCAGTTAAGAAATAGATTTGTAGGCAAAAATCCCATAAACTGTTGGGGAAAGCCCAACATTCTGTAAGGTTTTACATAGTAATTATATTATGAAACTTAAAATGCTGTCACTAATAACCAGCAAACACAGTTTGTACTGGGACAGTTCCTTAGCTCTCCTGCAAGGAGTCACAAACCAGTTTCTTTAATGTATCCTGAAGGTTCAGGATGGAAGCAGCACCACAGACAGAACACTCCTCTCCCAGTCTAGCTACATTTTAGGTCCTCTTCTTTTTGCCTTCCTCAAGCTTCTCTGAAGTTCCCTGAAAAGCTGCAGCAGCCTTTGAGAAATGAACTGCTCAGAAGCTGCAGGTGGTGAGGCAAGGAAAGGCTTGCAACAGAACACAACCAAACTTTTTATCAGACTCTTACATTTTAGATTAATACAAAGGCAGCAGTGATGCCAATTTACATCGATTGTGAATGCAGCTCAGTGGTTGTTCTGAAGAAAGATCCTGATTTACTTGTTTCAGGATGGGAGCACGGCCACGCCAAATACTATTTCCCAATACTGCAGAGACTTAAACGAAACACATGCTGAATGTCTCACTCTGAGCCATTCATTTATCATCTTTTTGGGGATTTGGGGGATTTATTAGGGCCGCTTTCTTTTAACTGTTAACATTTTATCCAGTTCACAGGGCATCAGCTATTCAGCAGAAAACTGGAAAAGGTCAATCTGCACAGCCAGCAATTGCAAAACGCATCACATGCATTGCGTTTCACTCCCGACCCGATAACTTTCCCAACCCTGACATTTCAGAAAACATGAGTACATTTTCTATCTGACACTTGGCAGGACTGTCCTTAGCCAGCTTTCACAGCACTGTGCTCTGACCACTTCTCAAGGTGTGGGCTCACATCCAGCACCTGGCAACGTTTCTGACTCCCTTTAGGCAAGTCCTGTGCTGAAATGGAGGAAACTGGTGCAAGGCTTCTGGTAGCAGGGAAGCCCCACGTAAAACCAGTTTGGGAGTAAGCTGGTGAGACAGCTGGGTAGGTGACCTGTCCCAAAATTTAACTGAATACTTGATTAGTCTATCAGCCATATATTTATTAAATGCTGTTTCAAGCAATATCAGTTTAAAATAATTATTTTCAGTTTGGGGCTCCTAATTTGAAATTGGTTTCAAATTAGTAGATTAACAGAGATTTTGAAGTTATCTGTAATCTACAATAACCTGAATTTATAAAAAAGAATTTGGTCTGTTTATTGTGAAAGGTTATCTTTTTTATTGTACTTACACTGACTGCCTTCTTTTGAGATAAGACATTCTAAAACTAATAATCCCATACTCACACAGGATTGCAGTTCACTGAGGTAACCTTAGGGGCGAATTACAAAGCATTAAATACTTGTCTTGCTATTTACAAATAACTAGCAAGAATAAATGTCATGATTTATTTCAATTTCAGGTTCCTGAATGCCATCTCAGTGCGCTGAATTCTGTTGACAGAGGCCACGATATTATTCAGGAAAGAAATTTGCAGGACAAATTCACAGGCCCACATTGCAAGATTTTTTTAGTCAGGATCCAAATATTACACACACAAAACATTCATTCTAATGATTAAAATGATTGAAACATCTTTAAGATGTCCATTTGGAAAATGGGAACAGCAGTATTTTTTATTCAGATTAAGGGTGCCTTTTTTAGCAATACCTCATTTTTGGTGGCTTTTACAATAATAAAAGAATTTTAGTAAAAGAACTTTAGACCATGATCTGCACTGGCCTGAATTCAGGAAAAAGAAGGGCCCAAATAGACATCAGCGATTCTGAAACAAATATGACAAGAGAACTGCACTAAGTGCCTACAAAGTGAAATTTGGGCATATTAAATATAAAAACTGGCACAAACATGGAAGGAGAAAGCATCTCCAGCTATTTTATACTCGCTAAATTATGTTACAAGCATTTAATGTCTTTTACACTTTTTTATCCAGTGCCATATGAATTGTATTTCAATTACAAACCAAATCAATACTAAGAGAGTGTGCAACTTTTTATTCCTTAGATTCGTACAGTAACTCTGGATAAAAGAGTCTAAATCAAATTTCCTGCTCCAAGCAGGGGCAACACTGAATTCAGATCAGGTTGCTGATCAAGATTTTTCATTATATACTGGTTTTGGAGTGTCTGTTTAACCAATAACTATATTTCAATACCATTTTTTCAGAATCAGGTACATTTTAGAAAAAATAACCTCTTCTGTGTGTACAGAACAAGAATGTGTTCTTAGCACTTTTGTTATTCAAGAAAGAAACTGCCAGATAAAGGTATTAAAATCCACATCAGCTTCTCATATTTTAAGTATCATCTCCTCTAAGTTTCAATATTTGTGCACTAATCATCAGCTATAATTATTCTGTTAAATAAAGTACTCCAATCTTTCTCCTAAGTGCCCACATAGGTTCCTTCCCTCTCCCTTTGGACCACCAGGGCTCGGGCTCCTTTATCAGTGTCTCCAATTTTTGCCCTCAACCAACGTAAGGCCTTGGAACAAAAAAAAAAACAAACACCAAACACCAAAACCAAACAAATGCCTCAAATCTTTTTATAGGCAAAAATAATCCTTGCAATGCCTGAGTCCATTTATGCACCAAAAGCAAAGCAACAATTAGTCCATTTGCTAGGAAGAGGTTAACATTGCTCGGTGGGCTCCTTGCAGAGTTCCAGCAGTTACAAAATGGCTCTGTGTGATGTATCAGCATTCCTGAATTTTTGTGGAATTGGGGGAGGAAAAAAAAGAAATCAATATGAAAAATCAGGGAGCTGGAGCCTCCACATGAAATACAGTTTTGTTCCTACCACAAAGCTAAGTGGTTTTGATCTTTCTGAACTTCTCAATCATGTGTGACCAAAGAATTCTTCGCAATGAATTATGTTTGCCTTCTATGTTAATGAAAAGCCAACATGCATAATTTATAGAAGCTAGGAACCAAACATTAAAAAATAAAGCCATAAAAAAGCCATAGGAGTCTTTAATGGCAGAGTCCTCACCATCTAAAAGGAACTGTTGCACAATATTTTTCTGTCAGATTTATTGGGTTTTATTTGAATATGTTAGACTTCGCAGTGATGTTTGTACAAAAATTCTAAGGAGCGAAAACATTATAAACCAATAAAAATCAAACGAATGGTCACAAGAAAAACAAGGAGTCTATAGAAGACTCCACTTTCTTTGAAAGCCAGCATCAGGCTTCCATCTCAACCATAAAAACCTAAAATACAATGTTCCTCTTTCACAAAGATGGATCCTAATATTTTGCTTTCTTTTCTGCTTTAAAGCTGCTACTCCTGAGTACAATGACTCCACTGACAGGAGGGACCATCATCCCCTTCCTGTGGGGACAGAGAGAGGTTTCTTCCAGAGGCAGAAACTGAAAAAGCAGTGGGAAGTGAGAAAAGGTCTAAATCCTGAGCCACAAGAATCAACAAGGGGCACTTCCAGCTCCAAAGTATTTATAGACTATCTATAACCATATATGTGTTCTACTGATAATAAGTTTGAAGGTGTGTTTTGGGAAAACATTACAAACTAATAATAGAACCTTATGCTGTGCTGATGCAAATTACCCGACTATGAGAGAGGTTAAATAAGATTAGACAGCTCCCAGGTCACTTGTGTAAGCAGAGGGTACAAAGAAAACAAGCCAGGAGGAGAAATGTGTGCTCCTCACCTGATGGCAGTCCTTATTCCCTGAGCAACACTCTTCTTCTTTATAACCATTTTAACATAAAACCCTCCTTCCCAAGGTCAGTCATAAGAAATTCAGCATCTTAGTTCCAAGAAGACATACGTGCAAAGACCTGTTGCACAGGTTGTCAAAAATAATTGACTTCTTAAAAAGTTGAATGAAAGGGAGCAGTGACAAGACATTACTAAACAAAAATGATATATGTTTGTGGGGTTTTTCCACTTCCACCTAGAAGTTTTACAGGGAAAATTCACTGTCAGGTATTTCCTTCCTGTGCAGCATCTAAGGGTTAAAAACATTAAATCAACTGCTTCCAAGTGTTGGTTGGGCTCTTATTATTACAGAAATTAAGCCTTCAGATATTTGAAAGCCCCACTAGCTTCATAAGAAAAGTATAAGCAACTCTACATACCTCTTAGGCTTCCCGATCACATTAACTCCATGATGATGAAACAGATCAGGAACTGGAGAATAATTATAATAACTCCAAATCCTCATTCCATATGTGAACATATTCATTACTGCTGGCCCAAGGATTCTGATGTCTTTAATCAATGTACCAGTGGGTTGGAAATCAACACCATAAGAAGATAAGCACAGAGTTTGACAGGCTTTTCTGACACTTCTATCATATTTAATTACATTCCTCTCAGATTTCTATGAGAAGATTCAAATTTGCCACTGACTTCTATTAACACAGAGTTATGAGACCTTTGGAAATTTTAGTTCTTAACTATTACTAAATTTTACAGAACTTTGCATTGGAAGGCTGGACGGGTTGACAATCTCTGGGGCCAAAAATTAAAATAACAGCACATGCTTTGATTTAGAATGACTTAGAACCAATTTCTAAAACCCCATAGTAATTAAGGGATTTTTCTCTACCACAGCCTTCTAAAGGGCTGCTCATGAACATTATGCAAATGTAACCTCCAATACCAGTTAAGCACAGACCCATCAGTTATGATTTATCTGGCCAGAGGAAAAAAATCCACTGCATACCAGATCACACACCACTCATTATAACTTCTCACAATTCCGTAACTCCATGATTTATTATTTAATAGACTGCCACACTGAGTAACTGATCTATTCATTGATGTTAAACAAGTTTAATTAAGAGTAAATACAACCCTTATAATCCATAGTTTTCCCTAAGGTACCTTCTGCAGCTGAAGTCTCAATTGCTGCAATGCCTTGCACACCCAAGAAGTCATTTGGCTAAATTCCAGTCAGGACCCTACTGTGTTATGCAAATTCAAAGCTTCATGATTACAAAATTCAAATTATTTTTTAATGTGAATAAGTGTCAAAAGGTAATAGCATATTTATAATAGCCTAGAAAATATTTATTCTTATAAGTTCTTTCTTTACCGATACATAGTAATAAACTCAGCAAAAATTCCCCTTTTCTGTCTTAATCATCTCAAAGTAAAATGAATGTCAACATCAAGCTGGGCTATTTAAATCCATTTAAATGCCATTGACACTTTCTTTCACCATTTATTTTATAGAGAGACCAAAGGAAATTAATGCAATCCCATACTTTAATAGGAAAGTAGATCTCTATGGTTAACAGAACCAAGGAATTTAAATAGTTTCTAATCTGGTCAAACCATCTATCAGGGCCCTTTCTCATAATCAGAGACCAGGGGAATGAAATTGCTCCATTTGCTTATGCAGATACTCCAGATGGCCAAAGGTGACTTTTACAGTTGATATTCTTTTCATTAGAAAAGTGTGATTTTCTCAGGCACCTTTGATGCTTTGATAGGAGGACTAAAAATTATTTCAGTGATTGAAATAATCAGTGCTAAGAGAAGGGGAATTGAAAGACATATATGTGATGCATTTCTTCAACTGATTTTTATAATCTTTTCTGTTATTAAACTCTGAGTTATAAATCATAAAATAAAATTTATTTTGGCTAATGCAGAATTATATGTATAAACTTGATATACAAGCAGCTCAAATTAGACCTTCCTACATAGCTGGAACCAAGCAAAGCAGCAAATGAAGCATGATCAAAAAGATGGCACAAAGACAAACCCGAAAATCTCATGTCTGATGACCACAATTACCATGTGCCTGTCTCTAAAAGCAGATAAAAAACTGCCAGCTAGAATTATCAAAAGTAATAAACGTTGTCCTAAACATGGTTGTGTCTAAATAAAACAAAATTTCACTTTATGGGTTTCTATGCAATAAACAACACTTATCAAAGGGTAAAATTGGGAAGTGGCTGTGCCTGTTACCAGCCCAAACCCCAGTGTTAGCCAGCGTGAGTATTCACACTTCGAACCTGTTTATTAGTGATTTTTAACAAAGTTATCAAATAATACTCAACTGAACATTCCTTCCTATTGATGGGCCTGCAAACAAAACCCTACTAAAAAAAAGAGGGAGAAAAGGTAAGGTAAGAAAGCTTTATATTAACTTCCTTCACATGTTGCAGCCTTAATGGTGCAGTAAAGAACATTTCAGGGAAAAGAAAAAAGCAACAAAACCAACAAGCAAGTAACCTTAGCAAGCCTGTTTCTACTTAACTACCTTCCCCATCTGACTTTTTAACAGCAAGAAGAGAAACACAATCCACACAAAGAATACAGATCTTCCTACAAAAGCTCCTTCCCAGGATCACTGTTAGTGCACATGAACATTTAGGACAAAGACATTTTCTGCCAAACTTCCAGCTCACACAGTGGCGACTGAAAATATCACATCTCTGTTCACCTCACTTGCTATTTATCAGGTCTACAGGGGAGACTGATTTTGGACAAAATATTTAAGACTGAATAGAGACACATGGCAGAAAGAGAAGCACTTTTCACTTTATTTTTTAACCAGTCCTGCCTTCTATATCTCCAATTTGATCCTTAGGCACAGATGACTTTGTACTTAAGCTGTCACTGTACACACACCATGTCCATCATAGTCCTAAGCAGCAGAAAATTTCTAAGAGTTAAATCAGTTACAATCACCATCCTTTATTTTTTCCTGAAAGAAAACACTGCAGCGTTATGTCCTTGTTTTACAATGTCTATTGCTAAAGATTTCACATGGAATGTATATGTGGAGAGCTGTTGTCTGCAAAGGGAGTAAAGTTACAAATCAACAACCAAATTTTACAAGAATTTTCACTGCCACCGAGGGGTCAGTTTGGTTAACCCTTTATCAGGAAGGTTTTGCCTCAGGAGTACAGCAATTTTCCAGTTTCAGAGAATTTTCCCCTTGCCTGTTCCAACAGCTTCACTTCTCAGAAATCTTTAATTTTAGATCTCTGCTAATTTCCTTGTTAAAAATAGTACTTCTGTCTTAATACTGTGCATTTTGAAATATTGCCCACTCTGCAGCACTTAGAGACATGGATATGAAAGAAAAAAAAAGAGAAAAAAAAAAGTAGTTATAACTATTCCCTGCTTTCATGCACAGAACAGGACCAGAAACCTAATACTGTGTCAGCAGACAGAGTGTTTCAGAACTCCATCCACACACTCTGGCAATGTGTAAGCTCACGGCCTCACCGTTATACAGTTCCTGCTTCAAAGCAGATACCAAAGACATGAGTTTGTCCCCAGTTTTGGAATATCAAAGACAGCAGGCCAAAGTAATCCCCAGTGTAACTCCATGGAATTGGTCCTTGGTCCTACTCCCCAAGGAAAGCACGATTCCAAAACATACATTTAATTAATATCCTCTCTCGTCCATAGATTCCTATAGGGCTTTTAAACTTTTCCTTGCAACTAGTCGAAGTTCATACAAAGGCCCCTTCTATCCTGGTGCTTTATTAGTGTTAGGAAATAATTTTAACATGTATGTTTAAAGATATTTCCACGAGCACATGGATAACATGGAGTGAACGCTCAGCAGTGGAATTATGCAACTAATGCAAAGCAAAGGCAAGGAAACTTTACAGCCTGTGACAATGTATGGAAAACTGGTGGAAGAGAAGGGGAAGCAATGGCTCAAGACAAATAATATGACAAAGATAAAGATAAAACTAGGCTTGGAAAATAGGTTTGACCATTGATCCAATCTCACTGACGTTAATAATCTATGGTAAAACTCCTATTAGCTAAAAATAGATAGGATCAAGCTATTCATGAAGTGGAATAAAATTCTCTCCAGTGTCTCAGAGATTATTACGGGATTGATATAAGCATATACTGAGAAAAAAATTCATCTTGGGTGGATATATAAAGAGAAGAAAGATGCGGAGTTTTTCTTGACTCACAGCTAATCTAAGGAAAACATCAACCAGGAAAAGAAACCTGAATGGAAGTGTGTAATGGAGAGGAGCAATGTAACTTGAACTGCATTCAGCCTCTGATGTTAGAATGAGACAAGCCAGATAAATAATAAAGACTCAGAGTTCAGTGAATGCCTGCTTTA
>JAWWMO010000083.1:45532874-45545203 GCA_035047845.1 Dendrocincla fuliginosa | reverse complement strand
GCATTCAGCCTCTGATGTTAGAATGAGACAAGCCAGATAAATAATAAAGACTCAGAGTTCAGTGAATGCCTGCTTTAAAAATCCTTTTACTGCCTCTGTATCCATTACCCTTTCTAGCTCTGAAGTGATGCTGGACAGCAGAGGCAGATGAATATTTTATATTATACTTTGCAAATGGCTGTATTTTCACAAAGTTTCCTCCACAAAGAAGACCAATATTCCCTCACACCCATGCCCCATGGTTCTAAAAAACTCCCCGAGTGAGTGGGCATCCTTAGCCCCCAAATGCTGTTCCACAAGAGAGTGGAAGGGAGGAAGAGAGCACTAGTGCTGCTCAGGAACTTGAGTTCCCAGCTAGGCAAATTACTCACGTTTTGAACTTTCACCTTGAGCACAAGAAAAATGTGGGGTTAGATTTGATAACTGTGAACTGCTAAATATGAAAAATAAAAATAAAAATTAAAAAAAAAGATGTTTCTGCAATCTCCTGCAACATCATTCAGATCCCTGAATGGCAGGACCTGAGATTCCCAGAGGAGATCAGTGCCAGGCCATGTGACCAAAGGCAACGCTCTTGGCAAGGTTTTTGCCACAAGTGGCTCATACCAAGTGTAGAAAAACTGTTGAAACTCTTAGTTCTTGTACTTCTATCCTCTGCATCATACCTGCTCTGGTACCTGATGGGATCTTCTAGTAGGAAGGTCATGCCAAACATTCCATGTTTCATTATTTTCTCACGTGTGCAGGCTTTTTACATTACAACAATTCAACTTTTATTGTACCGTATTTTTGGCTGCTGAGGTTCCTAAAGCACAATGAGATTTTTGAGAAAGAAATTAGAAGCAATAAGAGCTTGAAAACAAAAGGAAGCTGGTACCTTTAAAATCTCTTCTCCCAAATGTAAGTCATTTTGCAAGACACATCCAATTCTTTGTGCAATCCAGTTTAAAATAACTGATTATTTGCAAAGCCATTCTAAGATACAGCACCGACACCCTTTTGTCAGCAGGGATAATTTATTGTGCCTGCTGTTCATTTGCATCTTCCAAAAATTCATAACTGAGGAAAAAAGCCCATCAGGACAGCATTCCAAGTCCCTGTTTACCTGGATATATTCTGCAGGGAAAGCTTCCCCAGCCCCACGGGAAACAACTGGACACCAGGGTTCTAAACCAACCTTCTTCTCGACGGTTATCGAATTTTATCTTCTGCTTTGGCTCAATTAGAAACTCAGTAGCAGCTTCCAAAGATTATGGAGCAGGTGGGTTATCCTGGCCACACTCACATTGGGTGAGATCATGGGAATATTGCATTCCAAGGAAAAGTCCTCCAGACTGTTCCAGGGAAGGAATCTCCCAGCCCTGGTATGAGCTGCTGCTCCACAGGCACTTCCACTGCTCAGCAATCAGGCACCAGCAGCAAGGCATGGTAGAATAGCTAGTCATACAGCCCTTATCAATTCTCAAGGAACAGCTATGCTTGTTTGGCTCAAAGTGTGACTTTTAAGAAAATATTTTGAGCCCTAAAACTTACTTCTGATCCTGGCTTTCTGCATGACCTTGAGTGAATTTCAAACTCAATACACCTCAGCTCCTTCTGCACTGAAATGAAGGCAGCATAACACGCCCACCTCTGTAAATCTTCATCCTGCTTAGATGAAATGCATTTTGCAATGTAAGTGCAAAATCTTGTTATTTATTAAAGGAGGCTCCTACCACAGCCCCTCACTTAATGTTGTTAGAACCACCCTTTACCTTTAAATCTAGCAAGACAATTATTGATCAATGACCACATCACCTCTGTCAGAAATATAAAAGCAATATAACCGTGCATTGCCTCACACATCAGCTGTCTTAAGCAGCGACTTAATTTTATCTATTTATCCCCCACTTTAGTAGTTTCTGGTAGTCTTAAGTGGCTGCACTTCCATTACCAGCCCCAGTTCCTGTGGGTGGGATGCTGGCTCTCGTGCTGAGGGGCTCTCAGCTTTAGTTTATGAGCCACTCAGAGGTTCTTTTACAGAGCAGTTCCCTCTTCCTCACATTCAGGTTTTGCAGCTCATCGCAAACACAGGGTCAAATTTCCGACCCAATGGGTAGGACTGAAAAGTAAAATATTGTCTTAACTTACAAAATACTTAGTACTTAATACTTAGTATTATAAGTATAGTAGTTATAATTGAAGCCACCCTATTAAACTGTATGGGCATCTGCACTATCCAGGGCAATATTGGCCAATTAAATCCTGAAAAAAAATCATTTATGCTGACTTCAGTGACACCACATGATGTGCTGTTGGGATCACTGTAGTTCTTCATACTGAATGCAATTTATTGCACTGAATTAATACCTACCTTCAAGTAGCAAGGACTGAGAAGATAAATTAATACTGATGATTATTAGGAAGTAAAAGCAGCAAGTTAAGAATTGACTTTTTGCAGCGTGTTATTGAAAGAAATCTCCCAGTTATTTGGTGTTGCTGGCAACCATTTTATAGGTTACCAAAATTCATCTTAAAACTACACTTTGCCTGAATGAACCAAACTAGCAAGCTGTTTAGGGACACCACTCTGCTTTGTGGATGGCAAAGGGGTGACTTATTCAGAAATTATTTTATCTTGGCAACAAGTAACAAAAAGCAAGATATTCAGCTAGAAAGTAACAATCTACCTGGAGCAGGTTATATTTATCCAGGAGTTGATATATTTACTAATCAAATGTAGATCTGCTAAGAATAAAACACACCACCCCCTGCTAAAATTACTCATTAAAATTAGAGCGGTGGGAGAGCAAAACTCTGTGAGAATGATGAGTGCTTGCTGACTGAAAACCATTACATTATAGTTATATATATAATATAAATATATTACAGCTGATAAACTGACTGAAATAAGCACACTGTCAAAATATGTCAGGAGGAAACTGTGGCACCCCAAATACGAGGACAGCTTTACAAGGTGACAATAAATTATAATGAAGGAAGAATGCACAGAAATGACTTTTTCATCCCTCACAATGAAAATGTTTTGCAAACAGTAACCAACTACACATTAAAGATAAAATACCATCAAGACCCATTCAATTAAGGATGGGAAAAGCAGCTTCTAAGACAGGGGGATCAAAAATAACCAATCCAAAATATAATGCCCCTCCACTCACCAATTAATAAACTCACCTATAGATGATTAGGAATTAAAAAACCAAACAAAACAACACAGCACCAACAAACCTCAACCCCAACCACACACAAACCCCACAGACCTGCAGCAGTAGCCACACCCCACAGCAGTTTCTGTAAAACAGCCGCATTTCTTTTTTGTCTAACAGCTGTAAAGGTGTCTCATCCTAAAACTACCCAAAGATGCAAGGCACACCCTAAGTGTGAAGCTAGGTCTGAAAAGAACCTCTAAATCCCATGGAGCCTAGAGGAAAACTAAAGCTTTGAGGTATGGTGGAGCTGTTGGAAGCATTTCTTTTGGTGTGTATTGTACTTTGAAAGCATCAATATCTGCATTAATTAGAGACTGACAGTACCAAACACACTATCTGGTCATACACAGAGAGATCACCAAAAGGAAGTGCAACCACAGCAAGAGTCATTTCCCTAGTCTAAAAACCCAGCCCAGCCTGAAATCAGGGAAACTGGTAGTTTTTAATCCCATACACTTCTGCATGCTAATATCCTATGTTATGCTGAAAGCATCTCTATCCAGTGACTACCACAGGCAGTGGTGTCAAAAGGGTAAGATTTTGTAGGAAACAAAACCTGCTCCAATGTAAATACACCAGAGCCCCTCCCATGAAGTTACCAGCAGTGCCACCACCAGACCTGGCTGCTTTTAGCTTTCCTTTATGCTCTTTCTTCTCTGCTCCCAGAGCATTTCTTGAGCTTAGATATTTGTCACCTTTCTAAAGAATCCAAGGCCTGTAATTCAGCACCCACAGATCTGCAAGGCATTTCCCTGCCTTTGACAACACAGTTCTTGCATAAGTATAGTCTTCCAAGTCTTTCAGTGTTCAAGGGAAGAAAGAAACCACACCAAAAAAAAAGAATTTGTAAGAAAACCTAAAACAACAACCACCCTTTATTTAGCAAAAGAGTTTAATGTGCCCAAGTAATCAATAAATTATTTGTATGAACCTTCACAGCCTCAGTCTCCTCCCTTTTTCTGGGAGTCCAGTGGGTACAAACGAGGTCTCTGCTGTATCCATGATCCCTGTTCTTTTCCTCCAAGATCATATGGCTCTGATTTTTGTCTTCCCTCTAAACTGCTTGGTAGAAAAGTTACCTTTTTTAAAGGTGCTGTTCATCAAGCAGATGGCCCTTGATCATTTTCACTTTATGGTGTGTTCACTACTGATAAACATTGCAATCAACAGAAACACTGAAGAAAAAGAACATTGGGTTGCTTATAATTCAATAATGGGGAAAAAAAAAAAGAAGTATAAAGAATGAACTTTAAGCCACTTTTTCAACAAAGGTGTTTGTCTTTGAAAGTTACAAGTTTTATAATATAACTGGGTGGACCTGTTCTCTAGACCTCCCCATCTTCTCTTGCAAAATGCAAAAGCTTTCATTGCTAGCACTGTGCCATGAGCCTGGAATTCTACTCAAAGACTCAGAAAAAAAGAGGTGAGGATGCAAGCAGCCTTCCAAGAGAAATGAAATTTGCAATGTGATAAAAGTGTATGCAAGGAGCTGATGATCTCAAGCCAGCGTGCCTAAAGTGCAGATACACACGGTCCCTACGGACAGCTCGGAAAGCTCTGCAGGAGCTGCAAATAGCAGCGAGGCCCAAAGCAAAGCCAAGGAACACTTGGAACTTCTGAGAAACTGAATGTCAACACAGTATCATTTATGAAAGTATGTGGTACATTTCGAGAAGCTGCCTCACCAGTCCCAGTTCAACCAATGACTTTAGCAGGAGGCTTGACTGGTTTTCCGGCTACCCTTCTTCTCGAGCTGGTTCTATTTTGACCATTGAGTGAAAAGCAACAGCCAGTGTAAATCTCCTAATCCGTCACTCCTGATATTTAAACAGACTGTGCTGTCGTGAACAGTGTGACTCAGGTTCGATTTCCATTAATGCTTCCCTGCTTTAATTATTTTTTGAATGAAAGTTGAAAGTAGTAACACACACAAAAATATCACAAGGAGGCGAAGAGGCTGGAAGTCCCTCAGGAAGCTGTCAGTAGGCACAGTGAAGAACTCGGTATCTGATGGTACCACCAACAGAGGAAAACTCTTCATCTTTAAAAAGGCTCATCTTTTCAGCCTCTATGAGTTCCTGCTGAGTGTGACAGATTAATTTTTTCACATAGTTAATACTGGAGTTCAGCAGAACCAAAGTACTCCAGAAATTCCAGACAGCAGAGAAGCACCTCAACACAAAGACTGGTCAAATAGCTATTACTGTTCTCTGTATTAAAGCAAATAATTCCAGGTATAATTCATGCTGCAACCATATCCTTGATATTCATATTGCAGTGGGAACAGAAGGATAGACTGCACATATAAAAGGACTGTTCTAGCCTTAAATTCCAGCTTGGTGGAGGAAATAATCATATGCATAAATCCATTCCTACTCAGTATAGCAAGTCCACTGATACTAAAACACATTCTGGAAAAGCACTGATTTCAGTGTCTGAACATAACAATTATCCCATTAAAGCAGGTGGCTAATGAATGGGGTACACACGTGGCTATTTCCATCATAAAAGGTATCCCAAAACCTTCAGTGCTTTAAATGCCACTATGGAGATGGTTGAAAAATCTGGACTCCATTAATTTGCATAATAAATATTAGACTATAAAATAGGATTTTCTCATAATTATTAGCCAATAAAAAGCTACTTGTTCTCTTTTTATGTGTCTGCTACTGCTTTCAACATCTGAAGTGAGAGTTGAAAACAAATCCAAAATATTTACAACTCAAGAAGGGATGACTGGATCAATATAACAATTTTGAGAAAAGCTCTCAGTAAGGCTAACAGAACGATGCAAAATGCAGTCAGTTCAGGAACATCTTTTGTTGGAATGAAGAATACCCAGTACATTGACATCCAATAAAATATATAAACTAGTAAAATATTATTCGAATAACTCAAAGACCCAGTACCTCTCTCAAAGACCCAGTACCTCTCTATTCACCTCAATTTGTTCCAACCAACAGCCCAAACACAGAATTTTGCTTAAATGGGGAATTCCACAGCCTACAATACAATCTTCCTTTTAACCTCCTTAACCACACAGAAAATGCAGGATGGTTGGTTGAACACCCATAGAGAAAATCAAACATAGCACCCACAATAATGAGATAAGCTAAAGTTACACCAGCCCAATCCAATGCAAATCATGCACCAACAATTAAAAAGAAATTAATTTATCTGAGCACATCTAACTTCCACAGGGAACATTTAAAGAGAAATTCTAAATTTGCCAGTTTTGTCACAGGGGTTGTTACTTGCAGTAATAGAATTGCCAAGGAACATCCAGATTCTAGGCAGAGTATCCATTCAGTGATATATCACACCAAGGATAAAGGGAGTGCCACAGAATGTCACACTGTCAAGAGTTATAGAGAAGTTTTTATTGTATGCTTAATGCATCAAAAGCACAGCTTTAGCTGCTAGAAAAATTCAAACAAGCCCTTCCACTGCACATGAGCAGCACCACTATCTTCCAGCTACTTCATGCTGCTTCACAGACAGTTCTTAAAGACAGTGATCTATTTTTGCTAATGGATTTGTTTTAATCCTCCAGTGTGGTTAATTTTTTCCCCCCAGAATAATATTGCATATGACCATACAGTCTTTCAGTGTCTTGAGCCCAAGTCCAACTTTTCAGAGAGCAAATCAGTCAGCCTAAAAACCGAGTTTGGCACAAGACCAAAATTAAAAAACCACATTTAAACCCACAAGAATTATTAGTTCTGCTTGTCAACTCCATTTTAATAGTTTTTACAAGTCTAATTCTGACGTTGTGTGAGAAATAGCTGGCAAAAGAAGCTAACTATAACTTATCAGGGAAAACACAAAGAAATGTAAGCTATCTTGAGTGATTCTCAACAGCTGCACTTTAAAAACAGAATCAGGGCTGCAAGTGCATAAACTCTGATGAAAACACTGATTTATTTTTAAGTACGTTGTACTTGGAAAATCATTATAAACCAAAACAAGGCAGAACTCAGCAATGGAAAACAGCTAAAAGAAATCCATATGGGCCTCATTTTTTCACATTTTCTCCCCAGATGGATCCTCTTGCCCTCACTGTTCTTTTCTGTGCCCCAAAGGGTATTCATCTACCTCTCTTGTATTCCTGTCACCTCCATGGCAGACCTCAGAGTTGCTTGGCTCTCTCCTTCCCTTCCGTAGAACTAATTATCCAACTGCTTGGCATTCAGATCCTTTCCACAAGTTCCTTTCTCCAACAACACTCCACAGACATGTGCATTCACAAGCACATGCAGGACAAACCCAAATCCGGGGCAAATTAGGTCCCTAAGGGTACTTGCAATGCCGAATCTGAAAGATCAGGCTGGGAAAAACAGAGATAACAATGCAGCAGTCAAATTTATTCTGCATTTGATTCTGCACATTGGATGGCCAATGTGCCAAAAGCTGAACTGGAATTGTGGGAGAGACGGAGAAGTACCTTCTTGGGAATTTCTAAGGGTTGAAATACCCTTTACTTCTAGTGCAACAGACTTTCTTAGTGCACTTAAGGCATCTCTAAGGCTAAAGCAGAGCATGAGGTCACTATTGTTTTCTTAGGAATTTTGTCCACTCCTTCTAAGTCCTATTTTAAACACCAAAACAGGTGTTTCCAATCTTGCCTTTAGAAAACGGACACTGTGAAATCAATTTCGGTTCAATGCACCACCATCAACACAATATAATCTAATAAACAGACAAACTACCGTGCATCTTCATTTAAAAATAAAGATCTAAGTTCTTCTTGAAAAATTATTATGGTCAAATGTTTTATTTCATGGTGGCTTCATCGAAGAGTACAGCAAAAGGAGGTAAAAAAAAAGGTAAACCAAAAACTTTCCTTACTAAGAAAGTCTGTGTAGTATCTCAACAAGCATTTATCTGTAACTGCAGCCCCAACTTCCACATTCATGGCTTTGCCCATGTAAAAAATTGTCAGTGACACAGCCCAGTGAACAATAACCTGGTACACAGTTTCAGAAAGGAATTGAGAAGGAGAATTGAAGAATAATTCCAGCAGAAAGGTGAAGATACAGGGTTTGCTTCCACACCTCAGGAGAAAACTCCCACCTTGCCTACTCCAATAACACACGTGCAAACAGCAACAAGAATGCCAACTCAACTTTTGGCTCCGCACCACTTTGATGGGCGATGCAAGAGCAGGAGGGGCCGGGAAGGCCAGGCAGGAGGTGCCGTGGGTGGGGAAGCACCAACCCTGCATGCAGGGCACTAGGAGAGCACAATCCTCCTGCTGCTGCTGCTGGAATCATTCGCAGGCTCACAGCCCTGGCTGGGCCCTGCCAGCTCTTACACAACACATTCCTGGCATGAGATCAGCCTAAAGGAGCACGGCTATGTTTAGTGTGGGGCATAATGGGTTATGAATCAGCAGCACTGAAGACAAGAAGCTCGTCTCTTTTTTAAAATAAAAGATGTTTCCAACATGTATTAAACACCCCAGTAAAACAGCGACTGCGACTTTGAAAATATCACTGCGACCATTTATTCCACTTAGCATACCACCTGTCTGATGGAAAACAAAAACAGGCGAATGCAAATGGAAAGTGAAATTCCACAACAGTTAAATACGCCACACACGCACAGACCTTTTCCTGCACCATTATCAGTCAAAATAAGAAATGTCAGAGAACATAACGTCAGTGAAATCCACTAATAAAATCAAATTTCATCAAGGCTGAAGCCAGAGGAGACAGCAATAAAACCTTAGTAAACAACCTTACACTGTATTTTAGAAAAAAGAAAGCAGAGGAAGCAAAACTAGTCCCGTTTTTTATTTTTATTTCAATCCTGACTATTTCAGTGTAATAGAGTTCTCTCTGCAATTAACTGGAGAGTCCAATTAAGGGGGTTAGTCATCTAACTAACCTTGCAGGCAGGTGCAATCAAGTGGGTAGGTGACTAAATCCCAAAATACGGTTGTGCAATTAAACAGCAAACATAAATTTGTCCTTACAAAATTACAGGTCATCTTTCAAAAACAACTCCTTAGAGCAAGAAGAACTGAAAAAAAGAGAGTTCTCTATACTCTTCTGAGACTGGCAAAGTCTCTTCACTCAGAGCCTGAGGGCTTTTCTGTTAGAATGAAATATGGAGCAAACAAACAAAATAATTTAAAATGAAAAGGACTTGTGGGAGGTTCATTAGTACCAGGTATACATTTTTCAGTTCCCTTTAATCTGTCATATAGCTTTATAATTAGACAGATCTGATCCAAGTGAGCCAAATTAACCTACAAACCTGATTGAACCAAAACTCTAATTGAGCTTTTCTGTGGATCAAGGTATTAAATGACTTTAGCCCACAGCAGCACACGTGTAATGCACTTTCCTATAAAGCCACCAGGTCTGTAAAACCATGAAGGTCTTTTTTTTCAGAAGTCTCTGGACAAGTTCAAACACATGAAGCCATCCAAGCTGACCCATATGAAGTGGAGGCAGAGCAAAAAAGCCTCTTCCTCTTTAACTAGCCCCCCATTTGTGTTAAATCAAAACTATGCAGTTCTATGGTGAGGCTGATTATCAAGTCAGAAAGGAAACACAGGTGAGAGATGTAGTATTTTATGTAGAGAGGATAATTTTATCAACGAAGCAGTACACAACAGACCACCTCATGATGCTTGTCACATACCCAGTTTAAGGAAAAATTAAACTATAAGGACACTTGAAAAAAGTGGGCTTGTCCTAGTCTTCATTTCAAAACAATAGTTTTATATATTTCACCAAAACAACCACCAATTCACGGTACATTGCGTAAGAACAACTATGAACGCTGCAATTCAAAACAGTTACAACAAAATACTTCAAGAGCACGGCTCTCTAGTGGCAGTGAAGTGCATGGCTTCAAAATACGGCCACACTGAAACCGAAAAGCAGAGATAAATATTTACTGGACAAACTAATAAGCTTAGAATGGGTCTCGGTTGTGCAAAGCACCTGCCTGTGAATAGCACCACTGCTCCTACACTGAGTTACTGGCACAGCTTTAGGGCCAGGGCCCAAAAACAGCACAGGATTTTGCTACAGTGTTTGAAAATCCTGTTTGCAATATTGAAAACATGCATATAAATGCTACACATATATAATTGATCCTAAAAGCTGATATGATGAATCTCCAATGGTTTTGTTCTTTATTTTTTAAGTATTCCTCCTTTTTTATCTCTCAGTACCAGAGGAGAGAATTTAAAACTAAACAAAACTTTGATTCTGATAAAAGTGAGTTAAAAATATTCATCCCTTGTGCATCATTCTCTTGAGAATAGTTTTTGATTGTCAGACAAGAAATGTCTAAGGGAGGCTGTCCTCAAAGAAGCACTTTTCCCAATAAAACAATAACCTTATAAAGCAATCTAACGTGAAAAGAGGGTATTTTCTCATGAGAAGCCTTGAAAAATCCCAACCATGTGAAACTCTAATTGTCTAGATATTTGGAAACTATGGCATAACCATTCTTCCTTTGGCAGTACATGGCTCCTGAAGTGCCCTGAGCAGGTTCCTAAAGGTTCATTCCTCTGACAGGTAAGTGTAAACTGACTGAAAATTTTGCACCTGAGCAATAGAGAGCAAGTTTCAAAACTCCCCATAGCATCTGACTGAACTATCTGACTGGAAGAATTCTGGTCATCATCCCGTGATTATTGTAACTTATGGATTTATACAAGGGCCTGTACATTACAGAGGTGACACAGCATGTGACTTAGTTAACTTTTATTCTGCTTATATCAAAGATGTATCTACTGAATCACCAATGCAAACGTGATTGCTGCATGAAGACTGATCATCCCCAAAACACAATGAAAATGATCAGTTTTTGCAAAGTCTGTTTCATAGCATTATAAAGGAAAAGTCATGGAGGGCAGTCAAAGGTAGCCAAAGGTAGTAAAGAATAAGTTTTTATGAAAAAGATTCATTTCCAGTTTTGCAAGAGTTGATCATGGATCATCCTCCAGGTATGTCTCAGGTACTGAAAAATTTAGCTTATGTTTCACTCCACTGATAAAGACACATTTGGCCAGTTCTTCACACAGGAAGAGAGCCCTTACCAGACAAGGATGTTCCATTCTTTTTTAAACTCATATTGCTCTAAATTTCTACAGAAAATCAACTTATAACAATATATAGCAGTGATAGATGCAGTAAGAAAAGTTCATTTAAGGGGACCATCACAATGTAGCAGCATTTCCAATTCCAGCTGGGGGGAGAAGCTGTAGGTATGTAGGTAAGAACAGTAAGATTTGAGGTAAAAACATATTTTTCAGCTTTTACTTGAATGTGGGAATACACTTCAAAACAATCCATAGTTCAATGATCTGTAAAAGGAAATAGGTGAAAAGAACAGGAGGACAAAACGTTCTAGATGAAAGCAATTGCATCTGTAATTACCATAAGAACATACCTCATTTAAAGCTAAAGCGGCACAGGCAGAAATTGAATATTTAATAAGCAGAAACCAATCACTGAAATGCTTTACTCAAATAGGAGTAAAAATTGAATAGGATGTTTGGTTCTTTCTGCTGCCTCTATCAGTGCCATAGATGGGATGCAGCTACATCGTAATTTAAATTTGGAACAGAAGTGAGCTTTTGACGTCCCCCCCACTTTCTTTGCTGTGGTTCATTTATCATGGAGCAGACTACAAGAATACAGATGAGGGTCCTTTCAGATGGAGCAACGCTAGAAAATGGACTCCAACCACTAATGGAGTCCACTGGACCAGATTAGAGCGAGTCGGAAGTGAGTCCCCCTGAAATATGGGTAGTGTGAACATCAAGCTTTCCACACCGTTTCCTTCCACAAATGCTGAGGCTTTTCTGCCCTGCACTGTTTAGCACAGCCATTACAATCACTGTTCAGCCCACAAATTATGCCCACTGTCACAGGCACCTGCATGTAAGTACTGCAAACCACAGAGGCAGCACAGAACCCGTGAGTTCCTGCTCTCTGGCACCTCAGGAGGGCTTGGTACCCCCAGCCCAGGCAGAGAGGTGCCCTGCTGATGCCACACTTCTGCTAACCTCACCAAAGAGCCCATTCTGAAACAGGCAACTGCACTCCTCCCACCCTCACCTTCTCAAACGTTTTTGCAGCTCACATACCAGCT
>JAWWMO010000083.1:45507935-45532774 GCA_035047845.1 Dendrocincla fuliginosa | reverse complement strand
GAGCCCATTCTGAAACAGGCAACTGCACTCCTCCCACCCTCACCTTCTCAAACGTTTTTGCAGCTCACATACCAGCTCGAGGTGACACTAGCTCAGTGTGCAAGCACAGTGTGAGGAGTTCCCAAGCAAAGGCACCCTGAGACATGAATGCCTGGACCTGGGAGAGCACCCCCCAAGTGCCATGTGGCTCTGCATGGCATGCAGGCACCCAGCACCCAAACCAACCCACGGATACAGGCCCCTTCACCAGTCCTTTGGGGGAAACTGGGTCCTTCACTAACTATGCAGAAGCTGCAAATGGAGGTGGAATGAATGGGAAAGCTCAAAACAATTCACAGATATTGAAACATTTTCTTAGGGGCCTGAAGGAAGCAGTCAAAGCACAGCTCTTCCTGCTTAGTGCAGAATGCATTTAATTCAAAAGCAAACTTACCAGTGGTATCCTTGATCCTCAATATATTGGATATATATCTATATAAGATGTTAACATATAATAACAAATAACAAGATTCAAAATAATTTAAGAGAATATTATGCCAGCTACTTCCTCTACACGGAATAATGAAGTCAGTGGAATAAAACTCAGACAGTAGAAACTTGTCCTCCCTTTTTCTCCTTTTAAAATGCTAGGTATCTGGTACAGCTGACCTTTGGAAAAGGCAAAAGTGTGCTTCTTTCCAATTCTAACAGATTAAGTAAATAACCTGAATATTTGGATAAACATTCCAATTAAATATGAGGAGTTCTACATAAATCTCATACAGAGCCTCATGCTGAATTCAAAACTACACAGGCACAAACGTTCATATAATAAATTATATCTAAAATAACTCAGAAGTTCATTCCAAAAGATACTTAAAATGTTCATAATTTAGTATGACATTTTTGTTTAAAGTTTTAATGAATGAAATGGAAGATACTGGCAGCTTTGCCTCATTCCACTGCTTGAGCTCAGCAGAATTAAAGGGACAGAAATGGAGGGATGTGTATGTCGAGTCCCATCAGCATGAGCAGTAGGAATGTCTCACACATATGGTTAGCATTGTTTTCTTTACTATCCTGTATGCTTACTAATGTACTGGCATAAACAAACTTTCAGGTCCAAATGAACCATTTCAGCATACTACAGATCCCTACATATCCTCCAGAGGTGGAAAAGTTTATTCTTTCCTATTCACCCCTTTTTTACCTTGGATCAATCTAATCAGTTCTACTCAATCAAAACTGCACTAATTGTGTTTGGTGTGGCATTGCCAGTGCTGGTGGTCTTAAATTTCCACTCCCTGCAGGGACTCAGCTACCACTTCCCTCTTTTCTATCAAACACCTCGTTGTTACCCCATCATCTAAAACCACAGCAGTGATTTGAGACAGCACAGAAGAAAAAAGGAGCAGAATGCTGAATTTATAATGGAGCTCCATCTTCACACACTTTGCTGGATGGGAGGGTGGGGGAGCCACATTAACAAGATGTTGTTAATCCCTCAGGGGCCTAAAATAAACCAAAAAGACTATCAGGTGTCTGTTGTATAGAACAAAATTCAACCATACTGAATATGGAGTCAGAGTTCACTCAGTCTTTAAAAAACTGGACTTCGTAAATGTTCAATACGTTTCATGTCTTTGTAAATTAGTGATTGAACCATTTTAAAGCATTACCATCAGCACATTAATCTATACCAAGGCACCATTACAACAAAAGAGACTGTTTCTGGTCTCACTGAACTGGTACTATCCTTAAATGAAATTAATATGCCCAACCTAAGTTGGGCAAGAGAAAAGAATTGAGCCTGTGCCACAATGACCTGCCCAGTGCCAATGTTTCTGTCATCAAAATACCTGACAAATCACTTCACTTATCACTGTCCCACTATCAGAATTCTTCTGCTGCTTCACCAAGGGTGAATCAATTATCAAGACATTCCCTTTCCTATTGATTATAAATCTATGCTGGAAAACCAAGTACATTTTTTACAAATTCCTCTATTTCAGCCTAACATGAGACAAATTGCATCTTGCCAGACCGATTCAAAAATAGTGACTTCAGTTTCTGCTGGAATGGCAAGTGGAAAGAGGTGTCACATCACAGGACAAATGGATACCAACAGGTGGGAGTGACAGGCAGATGTTTTTCTGGAAGAAAGAAGATGCACAAAATAAAGGAATTTCTACACAGAGATTCCTGTGGAAAGTTTTGTGGGTTATTTTATAGCTATCCAAAGAGAGCAGGTCTCTTGGGATCTCTATGATCATGAGCCTGTTAATTCTACTTCAAGCAGTGCCTGCCAAGAATAGTCTCCCCAGAAACTGTTACTTATGACAAACTCAGGCAACGTGCATTGCTTAATGTACATTGCAGATTTCAAAGCTCATCCCCGTTTGTTGCAAAAACAGAGCTTTTCTTTGTGGTATTTTAGAACAAAGCACATCTCCATTAAGGACAGCAATACATATGTAGAAAAATCACATGCCAGCGACCTAAACTGGCTTTAGAAACCTACCTCAAGAACTAAAACTCAGCTCCTCTTTTCCTGTGCTAGCAGATAATGGTGAGCAAACAAGCATAAAACCTGCTTTCAGAGAGTTAGCAGAGGATTTCCCTGGGAGGGAAGAGAGAGAAGGCAGGAGAGGAGCCCCCTCCACCTCCCTTTGTGACATAAGGACCACGTACTTCACAAAGCTGCCACAGTGGAAATTAAAACATTAACACTCAGGTTGCTTTCAGTTAACAAACAAACAAACAAACTTTCCAGGTTGTCTCTCCCACAGCTACAGGGCACACAGCAGCTAAACCATGAAAGATGACTATGAGAATTACTAAAAAAATCATTGATGTTCAAAATAGTGATTTAGGTGGAAGACTGAGAATTAGGAAATGGCTTGTAACACCTAATTTATCTTACATTAATTTTTTAATTCCCATATAAACTTTAAGTGTTATCATCTTTCCCATAGATGTATTCCCACTCTTTTACAGAAATAAATCTGAAAACTCTTTTTTGGCTTTCATAACTACCAATAACCATTAGTACCTTCTGCATATCTACCAGATATTACAAGCTGAGCACTGAAAAGAATTCAATATTCTCCAGGAAGAAAAAAGACTCCAGAATTGAAGAATGAAAAGGAGAAAGTGGGAGCAGAAGGGGCATCACTTCAAAACAAAGCTGATTAACATTAAAAAAGAGATGTGAAATACAGATCTTAAGGGTTATTACAGGAGAGGGGAATATAATGCTTGGAAAAAAGACCAGTTTTGGCTAAACAGTCTATGTATCTTAGTTTTCCTCTGCATTAGAGTACACAATAAAGGCCATGATTCATTACATAACTATAAATATGAAATACTGAGGATCCAGAAAAGAAATAGTGACATACAGGATGTGACACGTGACTTTAGTCAGTGCATAGTTGTCAGAACAGTTCTTCAGAAAGCAAATGAAATTCAATTGTTTGTTTGGTTGGGTTTTTTTGTTTGGTCACATTTATTGTTATTTCATGTTATTAGATTGTGTATATCAGACAGCCTCTCTGGAAAGTCCTGTTAACAAGGGGAAAAGACAAGAAAGACTGGTATTTAATTTTAGACCATTCCAGTTGATTTCCAGTCCATGCTCAGACAGCTGGAATTCATCCAGAATAAAAATTGTATTTTAGAGCAAATGAACTAACACAGCCCTTGAACAGTTTATTATCCTAAAATTTAGCTGTTAGCTATAAATATTCCAAAGTTTAAAACTGCTGCTTGAGGGTATTTACGTGCTGGCTTAACTTCATGTTCGTGATGAAGTCTTGACCTATTCTCCATTTGACGAAACCAAGGAAATGCTAAGGAGAAGAGGAAAGCAGCTGTCCTAATATGACATTTCTTTCAGGCTTACAACCAATTTTAGTCCAAGAAGGACCAAATACAGCTGATATAGAAAGACCAGAGGGTGTTTTCCCTTTGCCTACCATACTCCCTAGTGAGCCCAGTGAAACTGCATATGCTTGGCAGTGTATGTGCTTAGGAACTTCACTGGATTAGGTCTTGTGTCCACAGTTTTAGAGCTGTGAGAAAACTGCCAGGAAAAAGCATAAATGAGTTCTGGCACAATGGCCTGTGAACGCAAGAGTGAAGAGGCTGCCCATCACACACAAACCACCCTTCCATGGCATAAAACTAAGCTAGTATTTCCAGCACCAGTTCACTGGGTAGCAGAACTCCGAGTAACTTTACAATTACGCTTAACAAGGCATAGCACACAATTTTAAAAATCCTATTAGCATTGTGGGCTCTTTCCTCAGTGCTCCTATTTATTAAGGGTCTGAGTGTGCTGGAGCTACCTTGGCAACCCAAGCTGATGTAAGCTGGGGTGGCCCTGGCTTCCCCATTGCCTTCTCCATCCTCCCTCCAGCACTCATGCTCCTGCAGCTCCGTGGGGAGTCATGCACGAAGCTGACCAAGTGATGCACGTTTTGCAACGTGCCCTTGGGAACAGCTGCAGGGATGGCTTGTTTGATGCTGCCAGCAGTGCAGGCAAGGTGAAGGCTTGCATGGTTTCATGCTTTACATTTACTGGAATATACACACCAGAATAAAGGTAGAAAAGAACAAAATTTTCTTGATGAACAGAGTCACCAGAGACCTCTGACTCTGTCTCACCACATATAATCTCAGTACCTTTTACTCCAAACTTTCCTATTTGAGGTTTTTTTGAATGGGATCACATCAAAATGCAAGTTACAACATTTTGCTGAGGCTGCTGCTTTCCAGAAAACGAACCTTTCAAGTGGCATTCTCCAGGGTGCTGATGCATGGCTGGGGTATTGCACAGTGCTACACAGCCCATCACTCTGCCCAGGACACTCAGGGTACCAGACCTGCAGGCAGCTCTGACATCTGTGAGCCAAAATACATCACAACAAAATAATCACTGATTCAACTCATTATTAATGTGAAGGCAAGGGCCCTACAGAGAAATTTCAAAGGCAACTAAAGTAAGGAAGAGTTCATATTTGATTGAGTAGTATCTTATTTGCCATCTTACTAGACAGAAGCTGAAAAGCAGTATGGTCAAACTGGTGCCACAATATTTTTTACTCTAGTTGGGAACTGAGCAAGCTAAGGAACTGCAGGGTTTCTCTGGTGGTTCACATTGTCCTGTGAGCCAACATGATACTGATAAAAGCAAATACATCCTCAGTAAGTGATAAAAGCCATTTGTTGTGGGGATAGCATGAAAGGAATCAGACCTAGCTGTGAAACCACCTCTGATATCCCATCCTGCGCTGATGAACATTTTGGAACATCATTTTATTTACTCCTTTAAAACAGAACCAAACTGAAAATGAAATGCATGCTAGGAAATACAAAGTATTTTTGCATCAGCCGTATGTTTCCAAAGACCTAACCTTGTTTAGCCTTCTGCACTGATGTCCTGCTTATTAACTCTGAGGCATTTGTAAAGATGTGCATATGGAATAACAGGGTGGCAATACACACCAGCACTGCTTCATGCAGCACAACTCCTCATGGGCACGTGTTCCAGCAGCTATTATGAAATTCAGCACTCATCCTGTTTTTCATTCCCTTCAGCCTCACATCCTACTTTTGGAAACACTTCAGTAGGCTTAGTAGTGAATCCATGAGGGTGACACCCAACCACAGGATGGCAGAATTCCTGTAACAGGTGAAAAGCTGAGAGGATCCTCTGTGGAGTACAGCAGTACAAAATAACTCAGAGTTGGCTTAGCAGAGATGGCTGATAAATATTTGCTGGGGCCAACAAAATCATTCCTTGCCTCAGGGTAAGCAATAAGGACTGCATTGTTAAAACTGTTTATTTTAATAACCAGCACTACTGCTCTGGTGTTCCCTGTCCCTTTTGTGGAAGTCTTCCTAAAGCATAATATTGTTTGGTCCCAAGGTACTAAACTATTCTTTTAAAAGCCCTCTGATCAGCCTCACCCAACGTGGTGAACTTCAGTCAATTCTAAAAGCCTAAGTTTATGAATTCTGTTATTGCAATTGATGTGCTTCTTGATCAGAAAACATCATAAGACCTGCATTACCTGTAGTCAAAGTGTCAATAGCTAATGCATTTTCCCTGCCCACTGAAGTTAGAATAATGACACATCTGAGCATTGGGTACACAGTGACATGTGAATTGGGCATATGTTTCCTCTGGAGAACTGTGTCACCACTGCAAACCTGCAAAGAGCTCCTAACAACACTGCATACAAATGTAAAATCAGAATTGTACTGTCCATTTTAAGTGAGCAGTTTTAAGAGCTACGGCCAGCATGACCAAAATGGGTACTGCTCCAGCAGACCCAAGCGAGAACAACTTGGCCCCACAACAGACTGTTGGGATTCGGAGTCCCAGCCTCTCCTGAGACACATCAACGCTACCATCACAAGCTTTGGCAATCACTTTGCCTCTACAGAAAAGCTGTGAGCTGTAGAATCTTCATGGTGCAGCAGCATTTTGAATATTTCATTTGATTAGTTAAGAGAAAAAATGATGATTCAATCCGTAGAAACAATTCAATACTATTTGTGATATTATTTAACTACGATGATATTCTCTGGCAATATCCATATTACCAACAATATTTATTCTTTGACAATTCAAAGCTCTAGCAAAACTCCGAAGGGGCTTAAAACAGCATGGCTAATTTTCCCAAGATGCCATGGAAAACCTATTTGTAATTCCAGTAACACTCTCCAACAAAGCGCGTGTGGGAATGTGCTCCCTCATCTGAGGCGTGTCAGCAGTTCTGTACAGGAGAGTCACTGTTTCCATTCAAACCCCTTCTTTTCCAAGAGGTTGCAGAGTCAGCCCGCAGGGAGAGAGAACCGAGCCTAGCAGCTTCAGGTGCTTTCATGCAATCCTGTATCTCAAAACCAGTCTTTTTTCTTTTCTCTAAAGAAAGTTTAAGCCATTAGCTCATGATGTGGATGTCTGCCTTCTGGAACAGTGAGGGGAGAAAGGGGTACAAGACACTAATATTACTTCTAAAAGAAGATGTTTTGGAAAATAACCTTTAACACCTCCACAATGTCATTTTTTTCCAGCAGAGTTCCTAGAGACCTCGAGCTAATGTCCCTTTGGTGGCCAATGTTGACAAGCTATGAAGTGAATCTTGGCATTTTGTTCAACCTGGAAAAAAAGACATGGAAAACAATTCTAAAGGCTCATCCTGGATTTAACTAATAACTAATACTCATCTGATACAGCAAACAATTACATTAGTGTTACCTTTAGGATCCTGAGGAAGGTAGTGAAACAGCTTGAGGGCTGTATGTGTAATCTGACCTTCACATGAAACGTAAGCCATGCAATTCCAACTCAGTTTCTGCACCAGAAAAACTCCTCCTTGGAGCATTCAGTGAGTTTGGGGGATTTCCTAAAACTTGCAGTACTGGTTTTCAGCAGTAGAGGAGATCTTAAAAGTGGAGAGCTCTATTTTGTGCTATTGAGTGTCTCCCATTTAATTCCTCTTCAATATAAAGATGGATGGTAGAAGCCAAAAGTGTCTGCATTCTCCTCTTCCTGCCAACCACGTTGTCCAGGGTATGAAAAACTGAGGGGGGTTCAATAATATTCCTGGCAGCTCAAAATTCTTAGCTTAGAACATCGAGCAGACATTCAAATAATGTTTTGATGAGTTTCTCTGTCCTTATTTTATTTTTTTTTAAATAATAATACCTCATTAGAAACTAGAACAGCATGAAATGTTTATATTACTCAAAGAGAGACATGAACATAGCAGAACCATAAATATCTAACACCAATAAACAAAGAATCAACAGCACAAAGTAAACTTTATAGATACTATTCTATAATGTCAAGAAAGTAGCACAGATACCAGTGTACAATCTCACAAACCAACAAAGATCTGACAAAAGAAGTGAAGCCAGGAATAACACACTAATCCAAACAATTTATGAAATTCAAAGCTATCCATGTTCTGAACAAAATTATGATTTCCCAGTTAAACAAAAAAATAAGAACAAAAATTTGTGTAGGAGAACTGGAGAGTCAGTAAAGCATAAGGTGAGAAAACAGACGTTTTGAGAAACCCATTTTACTGAGTATTGAGTGAAAAGATTTCACCAGAGCTGAAGCAAACAGCAGCCAGAAGTTCAGATTTATCAGGGTAGAAAATGGTGGGCATATCTGCAGCGTGCACTTTAGATGGCAACACTGGATATGATGGAGGAAATAACTGGTGTGAGGAAACAAGAACAACACCAGAAATGTTACAAACACCAGTGAGGACAAAGCATCCACCTTCACCACCACAGAGGAACAGCAAAGCAGCCAACAGAAGAGTCAGGCTCGTTCCTGTCCGGCCCATCTTCACTGGCAGAAGATGAATGAGGGAATGAACCCTAGATAATTGCCAAGGAAATAAGAAAACCACCATTTAGACACACAAAAAGCTTTTAGCCTTCTCTTTTTGATTCCTTTCACTGTGCTGTAGTTCCCCTTTCTAGAATACATGACCTATTCGTAATTCCTAAAAATGTGTTTAGATTTGATTTTTGGGTTTGTTCCATATTTAACATGCCCTTTCTTCTCCACCTTATCTTTTCTGTGTTCCTTATCTTCTGTTATCCATCAGAAGTTCTCAGGCTCAGGCCTTGGTAAAATTAAGGAAAGGCTTTTTCACAGGTTCCTGAAAGCTTTGGATATTGCTATAAGAATGTTGTTAAGTCTTATATCACTATTTATTGTTCCTTAACTGCAACAATAGCAACCTTTTGCTAAAAATTTTAAGAGTGCCTTTGAATTCAGTTTTCACGAAACAAAAACAAACAAAAAACCACAACCCCAAACTAGTCTTTCCATTAAACCACTGAATTTAAAGGAGAAAGGAAAAGAGGTTTAAGCTCTCTGTGCCACGACTTGTTCATTTTGTAGCTCTTTTCTGTGATAACACAGCAAATTCTGAGCCAACCCACCAAGCAGAGGAAGGTACTCCTCAGTTCTCTGTTACATTGACAGTCATGAAACAAAGCAGAATTAGTCAGACTTCTTTAACCTTTGACTAGAAACATTTTGTAAAGCACTATCACAACCAATGGTACGGGGCACACACAGAGACTGACCTCCTTACTCACTGCAGTGAGTAATACACAGTATAATATACTAAAATCTGCAAATCATATAACTTAAGACTTGCTGTGTTCTCATGTGTTAGATTGCATTTCAGAGATGTATATACAAGTTCCTGCTAAAAGAGAAACTGCACTTCATTTGGTATTGACTTAATGAAGAAATTCTCACATTAATCTCTTAAGCTGTTCTGCTCTTTAGAAAAACAGACTGTGGAAAAGAAAACCTCCATAAATCTCTTCAGCTCTCTCCAGAAAAATAGGCTTTTTGTAGCCCAGTGGTTTTCTTTGCACCTTTTCTTGTGGAAACAATTAGCTTAGCAATTTTGAAGTATTAGGTGGGCACAGCTGCAGGCTCCTGATATCTTTCTATTGCATAGCAATGTCCATACAGCAAGAAACAAGGATCTAGTCTCCCAGTACCACAACACATCAGTGGGAAACACCCAAGGGAGCAGCTAACGAGGGTGGGTCTTGAGGGAGCTGTCACTTACCTGAGGCCATCAGAAGTTTCTGCATTTTCACCAGCTTTGTCTCTAATTCAAGAGTCTTTGCTGGCCAGTGACAAAATACTGCGCTGCAACTCACTTGTCAAAATGCTTTAGACTGAACTCACACTGTCATTTACCCCTCAGATGAGCCCCTTAATTGGGCCTTCAATGATGTCAAACAATAAGGCTGAAGTCAGACTTGTTGCTCTTCCTTTTGTCAGGAGTGTAGCAACCAAATTTCAGGCAGAAGTTCAGGTGGTCACGGACAGCTGAAAAGCCCGTGCTGCCAACAATCCTGATTCATTTAGCTGATTGTTTTGGAAGTTCATTATGGGCATGAAATCCTATTCCAGACAGTATGGACATTTTTCCAAAATGATCTTTAGCTTAATTTATACATTTCCCTTTTGTTTAATCTCCTGTACAATACAGTCAGTATTCCAACTGATTTCTGTCCTATTATTCTGTCTAACCTGAAAAAACAAACTGCTTGGCTAAGTACATTGAAAATACTTTTGCTATAATTGGCAAGAACATCAGTATCCAAATGATCACCAGTGCAGCAAATTATGATAATTGCAATAACAGTAGTAAGGCCATCTGTGTCTTTCTTATGTGTGTTGAAAATTGAGGGCAGTTATTATTCCAATATATAAACACTGTATGTCTGATCCAGAGCAAACAGAAATCTTCCACAAACCTGATTTAGAGTTTTTGCAGCATATTTAAACACCCTTCAAAACAAATTCAAGGATATGCCTTTCCTTCTTTTTGTAGGCAAAAGATAATATTAAGAACAGTACAGCACAAAAATAAAAAGACTCAGTGGAGAGCTGGCAACAATTTATATCCAAAAGCTCTTTACCATCTAGCTGTTTGTACAGAGCCAAGTGTTTAAGAATGCTCCTTTCTGAAATCAAATAAATGAAACACTATCACAAATTTCATCTTACATTACATCACCCTTTGATGAGCTACTTAACAGATGGCAGTTACACATAGTTGTGTAGTCATGTAAACTCTGATTCATAAGAAAAATTAAGCACGTTGCTAAATTTAAATGTGTCACTAGATCCTTTAAAGAAAGAGAGTTTCAATCCTGTTTATTACCAAGGTTGTGCAACCAAGCATCTCCGTGGGCTGGAATAATGGGATAACTCCTCCATAAATCTCTTAAATCTCCAGGCCAGGCTACCAAGTACTGACTGCCCAGGCTACTGAGGACAGCAAGTCTTGATTAGAAGGGTGAACTTGGAAGATCCTCTTAAATGGCGTCTACAGCATCTGCACGAACACTGCCATTCAATGCTGGACTAAAAGGAACAAAATAACCCAAATACACTGAGTAACTCTTGCAAGGAAAGACACGCAGCTGTGCAATGTCTGGGTGCAGCTTCGGAGGGTGTTTTGAAAATGTGGCTCAGAATGTCTTGCTTTATTGAGTTTATAGCTCAGCCTCCCAGCCATCTATGTAGAGCTGCCCGTCTATATAATCAAAAGTAATAAGCCAGATGCTTCAAATTAAAGACAGTTAAAAAAAAATCTATTCCAACACATAAATATAAATGCTGAGACAGTTTTTGGTCTTAGATGCTATGAGTATTAAACTATGAAAGTTTATTTACTTTACTAAATATAATCACAGAAGATGAGAACTTTGAAATTTAATCTTTAAGTCATCTAAATATTTGCATGGCAGCAGCATACAAAGAATTCAACTAAAACAGTGGCAGCACAGTAGCGAGAGCAAATGCCAGGCCTTTGGTCTCATTTCGTCTCATGAGCAGCTCCTCAGAAATATTTGTGTTTAAACAATAAATGTAAATACTGAGCCATGGAGGCTGCTCTCTCAGGAAGACACAATTATTCTGAATTTTCACGGCAAGGTCAGGCAAACATTTCCCTTATATATAAAAGAGGGTTTTTTTCTTTAGACAGATCATTTACAGGGCAGATTTACAGGATCTTTGGTGAAAAATTCTGCCAGGAAAATCAAGTCTTACAAGTTGTGAAAATTCCAATACCTGCAAAACATGACATTTGGCAAATCTGACTCCGTGTTGTGTAATCCTGACTGAGTAAGCAAACTACAGAGCAATCAGCATCATTGTTCCACGAAAATAAAAGAGACCAAAACAAAACCAACTAACAAAACCAGAGATAGTTTTTTTTCAGTCCAATTGTTCTCTTAACCATACTAATTCTTCATCTGGTTTTCCATCAATTTAGTGAAGTTATTCATGATTTACCAGCATAAAGCTCTTCACTCATAAAAAAGCAACCAGATGATCCTTTCTGTGGAAAATAGTCAGGAGGAATATTGCTTAGAAAAACATGTCTTAGGAAATTCTCATTCAGAATAAGTAGCATGCAACATAGCATGTAAGGAATTCAGAACACTTACTTTAAGGGTTATACCCTGATAAATGCATATCTTGTTACATCCAAACGCCCACCACAAGCAGTTTAATTGTTCAGGGGACAGTTGTTTGAAGGTTGTTTGCCATATCCCTTGAGATTTCTCTAAAAAGCCAGCATGTACAAGAACTTCCTTACACCTCTTTGTGACAAACCACATTTTCAACTCATTTCATCAGAAATATTTCAGCACAAGTGAGAAGTTGAGAAGTGGAGCTCTGCAAATCTCTGTGTTACCTCCTAGAACATAGAAATTCCTTACTGGAGTCCCGTTTGCTTGAGTGCTTTGATTTAAAGGAGCAGTTTTCGTAGCTTGTAGGAAAATGGAAGGCACCAGGGAGAGCATAACAAAGAGAAAGGAACTGCACAGAGTGTGCAATCACCACATTGTGGTTGTGACTGCAGCAGAATCCAGAATAACTGCACTGGTATCGTAGCTGTGAGCTCATGGGAAAAGTAAAGATGTAACAAGCAGACTCAACTTCAAGTTCTATTCAAACTCGCCACCAGGCATGTGAAGCCCACGATGCAACCTGTGCTGCTCTGTGCTCACTCTAGCCAAAGCACCCAGACCTAAATTAGCAGTGATTAATCATGCTAACATTACTCCTCCAAATGCAGTGCACACAGACTCATTTTCTTGAGGGGGTAAGCGGGAAGAATTATTTTCTGTTCGCTGGGACAGAGAATGTAGAAGGGAGTATTTGGCACCCACTCAAAGCCAAAGCTGTCTGAAAGAAGCTACTCCTACAACTGCAATAATATCTTAACTTCAAGCCAGGGTGTCCAAGGACAGCACACCTCTGAGAGTCCTTGTTTCTTCCTTTCTCAGTAAGGAAATCCAATTGCTTCCCACCGAGACCTTTGTGCTTCAGGTCTTCCATTTCTTTTCAGCAGATAAGGCATTTTGTTTTGTGCTTTGTTTTTCTACGTGTACAATTGTACTTTTGATTGCTGCTTGAGTATTGTCCTAATCCAGCATGCTGTATCCGTGGGGGAAATCAGAGCTTACAGAAATCCCTGTGTTCCCACTGAAGTGACTTCATTACTCCTTTCTTTGTTTTGGCCCTGTACTACATTGTGCTTAACCATTAACAGAATTCACCCTACACAAAATCCTGTCTGTAAGACTTGCCATGGCACCAGATGGAGCAAGTGGGTACCTGCATTTCTCACTCCATTTCAATGGGTGGTAGCCTACTGCCCCCAGCTGAAGTTCTCCCATAACCTCCAGAATCCTTTGGGATATTCTCACTTGATCAGCTCATTTCATCCCTTTGGTTTCCGTCTTCCTCTGTGACTGTTCATGTTTCCTACACAGGCATATCAGCCATTCTGTCCATGTGCATCCTGAACTCACCTGAAGAGACCCCAAGGACACCTGGATTTTTCTCTTCAGTTTTCCAGCTATTTGGTGTTGCAGCCTCCACCTATTTTTACATATTTAGACCTCTATCATTAAACTGTGGGAATTTCTTGGTAAAGAAAATTAAAGAAGCTTAGCATACCAGGTCAACTGATACAGCCCAATGAAAAATATTAGCTAAATACAGAAACCTCACCAGAGACAGTGTAATTTTGCATTCTGCAACTATCTTTATAGCTACAGATATGAATAACAAAAGCCATCTACAAGAAGAAAACAAAACCATCCAACTTCTCAATCATGCAAACCTATCTAGAACTCCCACCAGGAAATGAAGGAAGACATAGCAAGAAAAATTATTTTTACTTTACTTTGTCCTTTTTTCCTTTTATTTACTGCACATAGCTATATTAAATGCCAACTCAAAAACATACACAAGACACAACAAATATTCTTTGAGGGCTCTTTGTAATCACCATGGTCTTGCTGCAGCCTCTGGTGCCTGAGCAAAAATTCAGTCCAAAAATATAATGTACAGAAAAATACCGAAATGCTGTGATTTCGTGCCTACTGTTACTTTCAGGTCTAAGTAGCTCCCTTGGCTCTTACACTTGCAGCAATTAGAATTTCCAGACAGCTCAGTGGCAGATATTCTAGGTGTTCTCTATACTGCAGCACTAACTGGCAGATAGCAGTCAATTCTTCCTGTGAATGAACTAAATTCACTCGTGTAACACAGGGCTGTAAACCTGAAGGCTTTTTAAAAGCTTTCAAGGTTTTCATTCTGCCTTTTACAGTTACAAAGCAACAACAGCCAGCTGGGTGACATAAGTCTCAATGTTCATCATGAGCTAAGACTTGCAGTAGGACAGGCAGGTCCTCGTGCTGTTGTTTCTGGATCTCTGAATACATTTCTACACTTTTCCACTTGTGCTAGTCTTTTCAGCAGTATGGTTATTTCAGTGTAGCAGAGCACTGTCTACTCAGGAACAAATATGTGCTTGATCAGGAGAGTGGAGCATCAGACAAAGAAGAGGAATTACCTGCCACGTGTTTGTGGTTTATTGGTCTAGTTGCCTGAAGTTGGAATTTTATCAGGATTGTATCCTACATCAGCGAAATTATATACTTTTCCATTGCAAGGAGGGTACTTAATATATCCAGATGGCAAAGGTTAAAATACACATATGTCACCTCTGACAGGTTCCCTTCTTCCTGTGGCCTGAAGTCCAGGAGGACCACAGGTAATCAGCACACCAGAAAAGGCAGAGCTTTAGGCCTTCAGGGGATTTTTCAGGTTGTTTTTGAGAGCAGATACTAATTTTGGAGTTTTAAGTTACACCGTGGCATTATTACACATCGCAGCATTAGATATCCTTCTTTACTGCCCACTATTAAAAGTGTTACTTCTACTGTTATTGCAATTAACTATATATTCTATATATTCCAACTCCCTGCCTGTCTGTGCAACAGTTATCTGGGCAAACCAGCAGATGAAAGCATTTTTAAACACACAATTAATTGGGTTTTGCAGCTATATAAGGACTTTCTATTTCTGACCACTGCTGGTTGCAACCTCTAAACTGCTCTTTTTAACTTCAACACCCACCTACAATGAACACTTCTGATTTACAAACATCATCCAAATACACTTCAATATTACATGACAAAATCAGACAGGGGAAAGAGGAGTGAAGGTACAACTGAATAAGCAAAAGGTGAAATTGCTGTAGTCAAAGCCTGAGAACTTACCAGGCACTTCATTAAACTGCAAAGCACTACTTTACAGCGCTGCTTTTAAAATATGTTAACACTATATCACTGTTCCTGGCAGCGTGAAGTCTTTCCAGAAAATGTGTCATCACTGTAGGCAGCATATTTTATAGCCAGTATAATTTCATTTTATGATAGCCAATAATATTTTTCTGAAATTCTAGGAAGTCTCCCCACAAAAGATAAGTAATGGCCACGTTTTAATCAGCTGGCACAAAGTGTAACCACCATACCACAAGAAAAAGAAACCTTTACTACATCAAAATGTCCCTCAGCTTCATTTCACTTCTGTGGAGGAGGTCGTGAATAAAACCTGTGAGAATCTCATTCAAATATTATGTAGCACAAAGCCTTTCCACTGTGAAGTTATTGAATTTGAAGACTGATCTCTACAGCTGAGCCACTCTTGACAGAAGATGCTGAATAAGCTCAGAATCCCACACATTTTACTACTGTGGCACAAAAAATTGAAAACTCTGCTAACAAAGCCTCAAACATATGCCATTTGTTCCATATGTCCAACAAACACTCTGAAGAGATAAGCTGCACACCTCTAGGCGAAATCACATAATTTTCCTTCTCTTACCAGGCTTGGATTTCTGCTTTGTGACGTGCCCGTGCCTGGCAGAGGCTGCCGTGGATCCCGGGATAGCAGCTCGCTCCTCCAGATCAGACTCGGGGATCGTCACACAGCCACCTAGTCGAAAATGGGAGAAACCTCACGTGGGCTTTGTGGAACAAAACCAAGGCACTGGGGCGTAATTGAGGAAAAGAGGGGATAAATTAGCTGACAGGAATACAGAAAAACTAAAATAGTCTGTACTTTCACTTCAGAGAAACGTTTGTTAAAGAAAACTATGACCATTGTTTGGAAGGGTGATTGTGTCTTAATGACTTCTCCCTACTACTCACATAGTTTTGAAACAAAGTTTGAATGTGTTTAGAGCACAGAATATGTAAAACTGGTTCCACATAAAACATGGAAATCAATTTGATTTCTGTTAAAGATCAGATTACTGGGAGCTATTTTTGTAATAAAAATCATTAAGTGTGAATGAAATAACTACAAGATCAACAAATGAAGATTGTTAGCTTGCCACAGAGAATGACACGATGATTTTTTTGGATGGGCTACTAAATACAGTATTTTTATTACTCGGTGCTAGAGATATGGAAACAGAGGGACACTTTCAGTGTACTGGCAATGCCCTACTCAAGTGATTTTAGAATGGATGGCATAACAGATTCTTTGTGGGTTTCAATATTGCTTTACGAGCAGCTCATTACACAGCACAAGTACTTACAGCATTCAAACATGTTTAAATGCCTGTGTGTAACATATGAAGAGAGGGATAACCCAGCAGCAGTATCAGCTGAAGAGCTGCACTGGAATAGGCTGGTGTGGATTTATTTCAGAACAGCTGTGCTCAGGACATGGGAGGGAGGATGTGTCCCTGTTCCCCAGCAGGCCTTGCCCAAGGAGGAGTGTTGCATTTCCCCCAGCAGTTTCAGAAGCACTGGCAGACCAATGCACAAAGCACCACCCTGACTGGGCAGGGTAAGGCACGACAGCCCCGGTGAATCCTGTGAAAACACTCATTCCTACCAGATGGAGAACCCAAACAGCATCTTTTGCTCCTAAGGGAGACAGAAGACACAAGCTACTACATGCAAATGCACCCTGAGAGAAAGTGTAAGATGCATCACGGGGGTCATGTTTGATTTGCACAGGCACCTTTTTTCAGTAAGAAGGGAACATTAGGAGTGATTGTGTCAGCAATGAGCAGTTACAGCTGCAAATATTTAGGATACCTACTATGAAAATGAAAAGAGAAAATGGGAAACTAGAAAAAGCTCTTCATGTTAAAATACTGTAACACTGGAGTGATGTCTGGCACTGCATTCAATATAAATGTACCTACAGCCTAAATGGAAATAAATATCAGTAAACTAATAGTTCTGTCCCCATCTAAAAACTGTGACTAAATGTAAACTATGAGACTTGAGGAAATGGAAACCAGTGCTTTAAAAGTCAATTTAGATGTTTTTCATTCTTATTGTTCAGATAAAATCTACCCTACTGAACACTACTCTGTAAGCAGAGGATACAAAATTAATAGCTCTTTCAGGCAAGAAACCCTGAGAATGGCATCATATCTTTTAAAAGGTCTTATAACATTTTCTAACAGCATGAGTGAAAACTCACCAAATCAATTAGTACTTATTTCATTTCTACATGAAAATAACTTTTACAACATTCATTCTAAACTGAAAACCAGTAACTTACACAGCCTCGAGAACTGATGGCTTTTGGTGCCAAAAGATTTCCTTAGTCATCAATGCTGACAGTAATTGTATAAGAGATGGGAAATATCTTTTTGCCCTCAGTACAACACATTATTTGCTGAAAGGAAGCAGAACTTCCTGCTCTTGATTTTCATATGAGAGATGTATTGAGGTCCACTTGCCATGATACTACCAGAAGTTATTACAATTAAAAGCAAAAGTAACTTCCTCCATAATTTTGTTTTCACGAGAATAGCAAGGACTGAAATGCTACCAGTGACAGACTATTTTACATTAAAAATAATCTAGAGAGAAAACACAAAGCAATACCATTGGCATCAATATTAAGAACAGTAATTATGTGTTAGTTCTGCAAGGATACCAATAACTGATTCCTATGAACTGCTTTTTAAATACTATTGTTTCATAAGGGCATTCCATGTGCTCTCAGTGGGGCAGGATTTCACCAGGACTCCTGTGACAGTAAGTATTTAAGTGAGTGACCAGGCAAGAAAGCAATAGAACAGTGATATTTTTACTTTTTTTGAGACAGGGAGGCTGACAGGATCAAGGTCTTTGTGCCCCCTCATTTCTACCCTACACCAGTATTATCTTCCAAATGAAGGACCTACTCAAAATTGCTAAACACGTGTCCCTTCCCTTGTTCACATGCCTAGGGCTGGGTAGGATGACTGGACTACAAGTTTTTTAATTTCAAACTTCAGAGATTCTACTGACGGTATCTGCTCTGACTTCTCTGGTCAGAACTACTACTGCAAGTGAAAAAAAAAAACCTCTTTGAATTTTTTTATATATATTTTAATACATATTCATTTCAGTAAGTGTTTCCTGAATGTCCATTTTAGTAAGAATTTTAACTCTGCAAGAAATCACAGCAGCAAAATAAGTCACATTCATTCACAATTAACTGAACAGTAAAAATCTGAAAAGTGAACTATTTAAGGGAAAAGGGGGACAAGAGGAAGGAATAGTAGTACATAAATCTACACACTGGAAAGGATTCAAGTCGAGAAGTCCTCCAGATGTCATTCTGTAAACAGTGCTTCCCAAAATTAATTTCCCCACTAATTGTTGGCAGGAATAACATCTAGAACATGTTATTACATTTGACCCACTCTGTCCCCCTTTACTGTGGAGCTAAATTCTTGTCTTGACATCACAGATCTTTTATCAGTTGTGATAAATCCAGGAAAGCCAAAGTGTTTGATAGGGGACAACACGCATGAAATTACACTCAAGCTAATTGTGAACTTTGCTCACCACAGGAAATGAGACTTCTCTTGCTTATTTTCACTACATCTGTTTTTGTAACACGTTTGGTTCTTGGGTTGGAAAAAGATACCCACACCCAAAGGAAACACAAACATATAACACGTATTGAACAAAAATTAAGTACTGACAGTTTTCCTACAGGTTCCAATCACCATGTTTTTACACATTTTATTATGGCTCTGAAAGTGGAAAAACAGGAAAACAAAAGTGGTATACATGTAAAAAATGAAAAGGCACTTTGAGGTAAAGAGTATTTGAGTTTCCTCTTTCTCTTCTACTCAATCATGACCTAAACTATGCATAAAGTTTCCACTTTCCTCTGAAATTCAGTATTAAAAGACTCCACAGAAAGAAGAAAAAAGCTTCCTGAGCAGTCTTTGGCAGCAAGACAGTCAAAATGTGAGCAGGAAACTTTGTAAACAGTAGGGTTTGCATCCATGTGTGTAACATTATACAATGGAGATAATCTAAACAGCAAAATTATTTTATAGAGATTCCAAAAAACTATATCCAAAACCCTGTTCACTTGGATTTTCGTGTTCTGTCAACAATTTTAGGAAGCACAGAGAGAAAGAGAGGGAGGGAGAGGGAGACAGAGGAGGACATGGGAGAGAAAAAAAGACAAAGAAGGACTTTTTTTTCACCTAAATGGGTGTCTGATAATAAACACAGTTATAATTCCCAGTAGAAAACAGTCCAGGTTCAGTTCAGATATTCATGGCAAAATGCAGAGTCACTAACTAACCAGTTAGAGATTTCAGAACTCAGCACTGAGAATGTGGCCACAGCCATGCAGTCACACAATCCCATTGTTCTGCAGCTGATTTGACATAATCAAATTTATCAAAATGATGGAAAATATTTCTGTACTACATTCCATTAGAATTACAAATCAGGGGGAAAAAATCATACCAAGAGAATACGCAGTCCAAGATCACTGAAAACCACCAAAACATATTTTCAGTGGGAGCACACAGAGACATACCAGACTTGTTCTGGTTCACTCGTGTTCTACTGAAATGCTTCTTAGCAAACTTCCAGTTCTTAAATTCCACAGCTTGGCCTGCAATAGGTTGTCACCATTTGCACCTAGAGCTATGCAGAGAGAATTTGCACCATGCGTGTGGCTTCTGTTTGAGCCTGCAGCCCACTGAAATATTGTGAACACGCCCGAGTTCATAAAACCCTGACTCCAGAAGTTGCGGGTACTTTGGCAGCACAAGCTCTTTGTGGGAGCAACGATGGTGTTTAAGCTGTCAGAGTGTCTTGGCCATCCTTCCAGGATGAGGTTCAGTCCCTGTGGGATGCAAGTCATAGGAATGGCATTGGGAAGTGCAGTGCTCCCAACAGATCTGACAGCTGTTTCCATTAAAGCAGCATCAGAGGACATTCAGCCAGGAACACAAACTCAGCACTCAGCGGTGCCCTTACTCACTCAGGGCTGGGATTGTGGTAACATTAAAGTGTCTAATGCCATTTTGTAGCAACCCAAGTAATGTGTTAGCACTGTGAACAAAGGATGAAGGCTGATAGTCGTGCCTCGACCACGTGAGCTGTTCCACCCAAGAGCCTGCTCACCTGAGGAGCACAGACTGCCTGACAGGCACACCCTGTGCTCTGCTGAGTGCTGGGAGAGGTAACGCTGACTGGTGTAGTGCTGGGAGGATTCCCATCTGTTTTCGTGTGACAGAACAGAAAAATCAGCTTACAAGAACTTTTCAAAAGGAATATCAACCCTTGACAAACAGCATAACCATAAAAATCACTCTATTTTTTCAGAATGTGCTGCCTCACGTAACACCTGGTAGGTTTTGTTGGCTGGGTCTCACATCCTCTGCCCCACAGTCAGTGTATCACTGAGGATGGCTTTTGTTTAGCATAACTAGGACTGGTTTTCTTTCAAAATACTTAACCTACAGCAGCAGCAGAGCTTACACAATATACTGTCATCACTATATTTTCAGAACAACATTCTCCATTCAGTAACAAACTCAATTTCATACCTTTTTGGAAGCAGGAAGAACATGCAAGGCTTTTCTTTGGTTTACAAATATAAATTAATTCTGTGCACATAAATGTACATATATATGTGTTAGGATAGAGGCATATGAAGACTTTTATACAAAATATCTTTTTTTCAGTAAGACATTTTTTCACATCTCTAGAGCCTGCATTCATTGCACTGTTTCAGCAGTGCACAGTTGTAAGGAGGCTACCTAGATCTTCAGACCCTTTTACTAATTTACATCAAAAACTTAAATAGGTAGCACTGCCTTTGACACAATATTATTTCTTCTAAAAGTGCATTCAAATGAATTTCCACCGTCACTTGGTTTCTCTCTGCCACCACACCCCAAGAGAACCCCTCAAAGTCAATGTTTGGAGCAGCTGGGATCTCTGGAGCGTGCTTGTCAAAAAACCTTCCCAATATTGTCTTTTTGCAGTCTCTAACCCTTCTTCAGCGTACAGTGAAAATAAACAGACTAAAATTTGGCTTGATAACAAACCCTCCTGGTATTCATGATTCTAAAAAAATTAGAGATTTTGCTGCTATTTCCATTTGAAACCCTTGTATTTCCCGGAGCACATACATGATGCTTTCTTCCAGCTGGGGATGTGAGTGTGCAGATGCATATATAGACATAATATGCTTGTATGTATATATATACACACCCAAATTTTGGACTGACTGGTGAAAAAGGGGCAAGTCCTCCATTTCCCTGCCCTCAGAAGGTGAAGGGACAGTGAATGTCTGTGCCTGGTTTGCAGTGTTGGAACTGGTGAGTTTCAAAAGTGTTCCATCACACAACTGGACCATGAAACCTTCCAGGGGAGGAGCCTTTGAGTGGGTCGGGGAGCAGATCAGTTTCCCTTCAAGGAGATCATGGTATATTGACCTAAGGAAAACATTTCACAACAGGAGGAAGCTCCATAATACACGTTAGCAAAAATGGGATTTTAGTCTTAACCATGAATGAAAAATAAAAGATAATGCAGCCTTCTGCATGAGGTCTTGTTCTGCAGGGCATTTGGGACGTTTGAGACAGCCTTGATGGAGCAGTAGTAAGACAGACACAGTTAATGGGAGGTTTATCCCTATCCAGATCAGAAACTGAGTGAAACCAAAGAAAAAGCATCTGAGATGCATACTAAGGCATGATTTTGGGCTAGAGAACACAGGAACAAAAGATGTATTATCAGATATCCTGTGGATAACAGAAGACAGCAGACTAGTAAATGGGATTAAAAGGTAGGTACTGAAGAATGGATGTTGCTCAGGAAAGCAAAATTAAACTGTAGAGTAATACTTCATAGCATGATTTCAGAGCTCCTGAAAGAGTAGTATACAGAATTGGTCAATTTGGAAAATCACTGTAAAGTAGTTTAATACAGAAAATGTCAAATTTTAGCTACAGAACACAAATATCAGATTTCAACAGCAATTGCAGTTGCTTTAATATTATGAGTCAGCAATTATGATATTATAGAAATTAAAGAAATTCAAACCCCATGGAAATAACCACAGGATGAAAGAAGGAAAAGGTCCCAGTGTGATGAGTAGCAAAAAGGTGAAGGCAATTTGGAAATCCACCTGACAATGTTCCACATAAGGATCAAGAAAGGAGTGATACTATTGACCAAGACACTGGTAAGACACCTGGAATCCTGGGCTCAATTCTCTTTACCATGTTCATGACAGGATAAAGAAAGCTGGACAGGATCAGCTGAGGGTTCCTGAGATCACAAAGGAATCACTCACCTTACTGACACATGAGAGATGACCACCCTTATCACTAATGCAATTGGGCCAGAACCCCTTTGTGGCTGGCAAAATAAAAGGCATTCATAGAACAAGAATTGTTCACAAATTAATTTTCACTTGAAATTAGGTTTCTGACTACCAAGACAGCAAGGGCTTTGAACCACCCATGAACAGAAACCACGGAGATAAATAATTCTGTTTATGGATGGGACTACATGATCTTATTCTAACACAGAGAGGGAGTTTCTAAACAAGGGATTTCTTTTGTTCCTTCCTCTTCACGCCCTCCAAAGAGAAAATATAGGGAATAAAGGACAAAAAACATATAGATTTATCTATTAGTATTCTGAAATCATCCAATTTTCTGTTATCTAACTATGAGTAGTTATTTAATTCTTAGAACATAAATAAATTCCTATTCTCTATTTATCTAACAATATCTTCACAGCACTCAAAGTGAACATGAGACATCATAAAAAAATATGCCACATTGCTGCTTTAACCAGCTGTAAGAAGTAAACCATTATTTCACAACGGGAATAAAAACTGCAAAGATTTTGGGAATAAGTTACACTGAAAATATAATAATCTATCTTTGCTTTAACATTGCAGTAAGAAACAAACATTACTTATATTTACTTTATTCTCACTAGCATTTAATATGCAATTTACTATATACTCCCCTGACCAAATGAATCCAAGTATTATCTTGTGTTAGCTCAACATTTTACAACATTAAAATCTCTGGGATTGATTCTAGGAGAAATTAAAAAAAAAGGCAACTTTGACTCCATTAAGTCGTCATAAAGCCATTCAATTAATTTAGTTTATTTGGAGGAAATGAGCACAGACCTACACATAATAACTTAAAATTACATCTTATCCTGTAGACAGGGTTTCTTCCTTTGTTTACAAGAACTTCCTCCTCCACAGATTTCACTCTACAAACTGCAAAGAATTCCATTCTTTCACTGGTGACACACCTATAGCTGTGTAAATCATGCCATTCTACTAAAACCAATATCATTCAGATGTTACCAAAATGGTACAACATAAGAATAAACAATTTTTCATATATAAACATTTCCATTGTTACATCTGCAAGTATTTTAAGAAGTAGCCAGGTGATTGGTGTGCTTCATGTGATAAACCTGAGAGAGAATCAACTTTCCAAAGCTGCAAAGCACCTTTCCATCAAGCCAAGGCACTGAAATTGTGCCAAACCGTGCCCCAAAAACTCCAACAGCTCAGGAGAACCTTGGCACTGAACTTGCCAGAGAGGAGGATGGATGAGACTCGCTTTGGCTAATGCCATCAAATAAATTACATCCACTAGAACATAATGGATAGTTAGGGAGAACGCTCTTCACATCCAGACTGCTTTTTTTATTAAAAAAAAAAAAAAAAGGCAAGGTCTGTTTTTACAATAAAAATGTTATGTCTGAAACAAAGTGGCTTTTTACATGAGAAGGCACAGGATTAACTGTTCTTCTTCATCTTATTTAAAAGCTGACATTGCTGCTACTGTCCAAGATAATAAATAAAGTGACAGAGCACGTAGAATACAGAGATGCTCTCAGTCTGCTACTTTTATGCCTTATGCTTATTTAATTCTTTCAATCAGCTCTCTGTTTTTGAAGGATTAGCTTGTAGCTTGACCAGGACATTGGGTTACTAATTTCAAAATAAGTGTAAGTGTGGCTGGATCCCCCGAAAGCTGCTGAAGTACAAAGTCAAAGTTGCATGGCAAGGGGAGCCCCTACTTCCCTTTCCCTCCAAATCACATTCTTCTTTGTTTTCACAACAGCAGCACACACTAAAAGGAAGACTGTGTCAAATTAAACATAAATTTTATAATGCTTATTTTAAATGAAACATAATTTAGGAATGTCTACCTCATCAGCAAGGAAGCCATACAAAGCAAGATAAAGACTAAATTATCAAGTATACTATTCAAAATACAAATAAAAGCATTAGACAAATCACATGAAACTGGAGAGAAGAATGAATTGAAATGAGAGAATTTTACAGATTGCTTTGCACAACCACACCAATCAAGAGAAAAAAGAGAGGAAACAAGTTTTGAGGAGCTGCTCCAGTGCAGACTCCCCATATGGTTACAGCCTCCTTTGGGCACATCCACCTCCACAGGCTGCAGGTGAACAACCTGCTCCACCACCCACTCCACAGGCTGCAGGTGAATCATCTGCTCCACCATCCACTCCACGGGCTGCAGGTGAATCATCTGCTCCACCATCCACTCCACGGGCTGCAGGTGAATCATCTGCTCCACCATCCACTCCACGGGCTGCAGGTGAATCATCTGCTCCACCATCCACTCCAC
>JAWWMO010000083.1:45471406-45507835 GCA_035047845.1 Dendrocincla fuliginosa | reverse complement strand
CATCTGCTCCACCATCCACTCCACGGGCTGCAGGTGAATCATCTGCTCCACCATCCACTCCACGGGCTGCAGGTGAACAACCTGCTCCACCATCCACTCCACGGGCTGCAGGTGAACAACCTGCTCCACCATCCACTCCACGGGCTGCAGGTGAATCATCTGCTCCACCATCCACTCCATGGGTTGCAGGTGAACAACCTGCTCCACCATCCACCTCCATGGGTTGCAGAGGCACAGCTGCCTCACCATGGTCTCCGCCACAGGCTGCAGGACATCCACCACCTCCTCCTCCGCTGACCTTGGCATCTGCAGAGCTGTTTCTCTCACGTGTTCTCACTCCCCTCTGCGGCTGCAGTTGCACAGATCGTTTTTCTCCCTTCTCAAATCCATTCCCCCAGAGGTGCTGCCACCATGGCTGATGGGCTCAGCCTTGGTCAGTGGTGGGTCTGTTCTGGAGCCAGCTGGCTCTGCCTGCACCAGACATGGGGGAAGCTTCTGGCAGCTTCTCAGAGAAGCCACCCCTGTAACTCCCCCACTAGCAGAACCTGGCCAGGAAAACTCAATACACTGTGTTAGAGCACTAGACAAAAAGAAGATACTAGAAGCCCTGATTCTAGGCTATAAACACACTTGGTTAGGGAGGTCAAGTTAAATATTATTTGAAATTGTTTTTTGTTGTCTAAACCCATTCTCAGATAGGCTTTTGCAAATTTAGATATGCTTTATATTATTTAATGGACTTTACAAAGCTACTGATTAAAATAACACCATTAAAATAGCACCATTGCTGCTTCTCCTATAATTCAGCAGTGTCACTTCCCCTTTACCAGTTCTTTTTATAGTCCAACTCTTCTTTCTTTGAACCCTCCTGCCACCACACTAACACACCAGGTATATTTTCTCTACTTGTACATTACTTAAAAGAAAATTATTTAAGTCCAAACACCTGTATCTGAGGGGCAAACCAAAGGTCATGTACAAATATGACATCCAAACACCATCACTGTCACTTGCTGCCTTCAGACCTCTGATATTTTGTATTAACTTCTTTGTGTTTTAACAGAAGTTCAATAACAGCATGAGCCAACTCTTAGTACCCCCAGTTGTGCAGTATTTCAAGTTAATCTAAATGTTTTACAGTCAGATTGACTGCAAACACTATTATCAAATATTACCCTCTTCAGACCATTAGATAGCAGAAGTATTTAATATGAAAAATCAAATACATCTTTTTGACTTGATGGGTTGGGGTGTTTTTGGACTTGATATCAACTTGTGCTCGAACGGCACCAAAATTCATCCTGACCTCAGTAAGATCTGAATTCCTTCATTAAAACCAGTAATTTGATGGGGACAATTTTTATAAAACAACACCACCCATCAAAAACTCACAAAGCACATAATGCCCCCACAAAAAAATCTCACTATGTAAACATCACACTACTTAATTTCCTTGCATTAAAAGGCTGTGTTCATATGAAGAATTAGTTATACAGCCAAGCTCACTGAATGTCTGTGGCAATTCTGATTCTATTGCCTAATCAAAATGACTGAAAGACACTACAGGTTGTCTTGGCTCCTGTCCATAAAATGTGTTTAATGACTCCAGGCACAGAATAACCAAAGGCCATTGGTAAACACGGGTTCTCTGCCCCTTTGCTTTCATTTTCATTTCAGCATCCCCTCTGATCATGTTCAAAAGGTTTTTTTAATTCTGTCCTTTTCTGAAACTTCAAGTTTTGGTCATGATTTCATCTTCAACAGACCGTTCCCTTACAGGTCAATGTACTTTCTTCCTCATGTAAAATTTAGGAAATCAGACCAGTATCCAGAATGCAACACATCCTTCAACATTCTGAGCACATGACAATACATTATAGCTTTTCAAAGACTTGAGAATGCCCATGAAGTTTTCTTTTATGTATAACCAACAACCACTTCACAGGACTCAGGAATAATTTAAAATAAAAGATAAAGACATTATATTCTTGTTGTGAAGCACTACACCACCTACATTAAAACACTAGCTGTATTTCATTCATATATAGAAAAATCATTTGTTAGAAATACTAAACAAGAAACTCCATCAGCTGAAGAGATTTTCCCTTTCCAAATGACCCAGAACTAAAAGAGAAATTGGAACAGACATTGTCTAGATAATGATTTATCTAAATAGAGTTACTGCAATCCAGATTTCGTTTCCGTCCCGCAGTCAAACAGCCTGCAGGTACAATATCTTCAGCCGGCACCAGGCTTAATGCCTTTTTATCGATCTGCCCAGAGCTTAAGTGCACACATAGGATATGGATTGTTAAACAATTCTTGTTATCTACCACTGATTATGGAAATACAATACATCTTGCAGCAGCATCTGCACTTTCTCTAACATGAACTGCTACTTGAAGCAAACTGTTCATTTTATCCTGTGAACCCTCCAACACCTGTGGGGTTTTTGTGCACCGGTTAAATGGCTGGATTTGTTAAGCACCAGTTACACAAAAAGCCCTCTCTGTTACAGCCCAGGGAATAAGTGACATCGAATCGTTAGATTCTTTGTATCTCAGCTGCATCAAATGTAATGTACAATTATAACTGCAATTAATACAGCACATTCAGATTCCTTCGAGTTCTCCTCTCCCTCAGGTCATCTGTAGCTTTTCCTCCTTCGAAGATTTCAATAAATTTGTGGGATTTGCTCAAGTCAGTCTTTGCAAAGGGTTTGGTACAGTGATTAATGCTACAAGCTGTGTGTTTTCTATTCAGTGTTCAGGAGGAATTAATAGGAACAATCATGGCAATTTTCATATTTTTGTTACACTTTTATCTGTGTACTTGTCACAAAGAGTACAGCCCTGCCATCACTGCACCAAAATTACAGGAGGAAATGAGGCTTTTGCTTTTTTTTCCTCCCAGAACACAATTATGTGTTTGTGTTTTCCTTTCTGCTACCACCACATCTGCAATGAGTTAAGCACCTTCTGTACCTTCCTTCTGCCCAAACGCTGAAGACAGACCCATCTGAGGCGAATTCAGACTCTGAAAGTACTTCTGAAAGGAGTCTAATTCAGGGTTTGCTCTCAGAAGGCTCCCAACCCCTGCATGAATATGTGTAAAACAGTAACATCCAGCGCTGTCAGGCAAACAGGAGAAACCCTGGCTAAATGAAGGCAATGGCAAAACTCCCAGCGCCTTCAACGGGGCCAGGATTTCTTCCTTATCTTGTTGATCAAAGCAATTATTTAACTGTTCAGAAGGACCAGACTGCTGCACCTGCCAAGAATTTCTTAAAGCAACCTACTATGGTGAGTCTTAGTTGTATATACCTCTATAACTACTCCTTTTTCATTCTACCAAGGGAAACTCCAAGATAAAATAAACAGCATCCACAACAAAGATCTTTCTTTCGTATTAGCACATGAGGCAGAGGTACCAAAGCTCTCTTTCCTATAGGTCTGCAAATAAATTATTATCACCCCTCAACACCTCTCACCAACCACTGAAGGTCATACCTGCTGAAGTGTCATACCTGCATTAAATAGGAACGATTTGAATCAAAAAAAAAACAAAGTGTTTCCTTGGTTTGGCAACATTGTGGTGCAAAAAACCTTCCTCTTTTACAGTGACTCAGAGAGTACACAGAGTACTGTACCTAGTTTACAGCAAAGCAGTATCTTTACATCCCATGGGCCCAGATCCAGAAGACACTAACCAAGAACACTGAAACTGAACACCTCTTCTATTTCTGCACAGGCTTTGCAATACACACTGGAACTACATCACCCAAATGCACATGCAATTCAATAGCCAGAGAGAAACAACTTATCCACACGAGAATCAATTTTACACTAAGCTAGGAAAAAAACCCTCTGCTTTTAATGTGCTGCAAAGATGATCAAAAACAAAGGCTCTTTTTTGACACAGACACCAGTAATTTTTCATTTGGAAATATTTGAGAAATCTTTTGTAAGACTGTACAACAACCATTTTTCCCTTGATAACTAATTAAATGAAATAACCAAGCAGAACCACTTTGTTTTGTTTCTCCTCAGACTGGGAAATTATTGCAAAGTATTAATTCTGCCAATGCAGCTCCTTTGTAGGGAATCATGGCAGTTGTTTACTGCCAAAGGCATCACAAGAACTTGTCTTGCTTTCAGCAGGACTTTTAGGATGGAATCAGGAGCATAAACAAATCCTGTCTGTAACAGGCGATAGGATCCTCTCTATACCTCAACCTCTTTAATCACCTCATCATACCCAGCTGGAGTCTATTTTACATCACTCCATCGAATCCTTCCTCTCAACACTTCGGGGTAGAATGTAATCAGACCCAGGATATCTAACATAATTTATTCCACTAACTTTAATATCCTGTCACATTGTTGCACGCTTTATCAATGACCGGATTCAAATGAGAATGGCAGTTCATAACTTCATTTAAGTATCTCTGAACAGCAACTTAATACCCCTAATGACTGCTCTGGTTACCAGAAACACGCTCCATCTTAGAGAAGATAAAAACCAACTAATTCATATCCATTTAAACAGATTTTAAGACTGGAAAGAAACAGGCTGATCATTTAGCCAGACTTTACCCTGAAATGTCCTCCACAAATTCCAATATGTAATTCAAGCATCCATTTATTTCTAAGCCACTTTCAAGAATGTCACCAGCGATTATTTTTGCTTTAAAACCCCCTCAGTTTGGACTGAAAAGTTTATTTGGAGAAAAGTGCTAGAAGAAACACATGCTTATCAGTACTCTGATACAGTTTTAAGATAATCACCAAAGATTTCTCAGTGCAGCTATAAAATTTAATATAGTTCAGCACCACATAGCTTACATTAAAAAGGTTGTTCATAATATTTATTACCCTCCAGTTGCACTATTTCTGTTCAGCCATCCATTGGAATTGAGGCATCCTTCATCATCCGTATACATCAGACCTTCTCTTTGATGTCTAATGGTAAATTTAAAGGCTGAGTAAATGTTCTTTGAAACACAAAGTGTGGCACAGCTGCTCATTGTTACATAGAAGACAGTAGCTCATTAAAACTGAAACTCGATTAAAACAGTGGAACATCCCCCTAATCATACCCCAACTTTGAAGTAATACCCTCTTCAGTGATATCTCTAATTTACAGTTAACTAGTTTTCTTACAGTGGAATAAGCCAAGCCTTGGTTAAGGTCAGAATTAATAAAGCACATCTTTCATCAAAAGACAGCGAGCTCCCAGCAGTGCAGCCTGCTGTGGGATTTGCACTCGGAGCACACAAACACCCAACAGATCCACAGCCTGCCACGTTCGTCTCCTGAAACTCCTCAAACCATCAGTTTGCTGAAGGGTTTTGCAAACCTACAAAAAGGTGCATCAGTGTTATGCAGCTAACTATACATTATTTCTTTTATTAGTGCTTTAGCCACATTCTAATTGGCAAAGGGGGAGCTCAGTCTTTGCCTCAAAGTGTAACTAAATCAAAACAAAACCATAGGGATTGACGTTTATGTAGCTCTTCACTTTTGCATGCCTCTCCTTATCACCACTGTTCATGTCTCAGCCAGGACACGATCAGGAAAAAAAAGAATGAATTTAAAAATATTGCAGATCTGCCAGAGTAATGAAGGGTCTCATATGTTTGATTTCATTACATTTTTTGAGCTTTAATACCAGATGAAAGTTGGAGGGATGGGTGAATCTGAATAAACACGGGGGCCAAGGAAACAGGACTTCATGGACTTTGACTTACCATGTGAGTATTAGAGCCATTGATAGCAGGTTCATGAGCAGACTGACAGCTGACTGCTCACCAAAAAAGGTGGAACAGTCATAAACATGCTCTCATTCTTTAAAAATTAAGAAAAAAATAATCTGCCAGTTCAATACTGCCAACCAATGTCAGGCATGCACACTGAGGAAGAAGGCACCCTTTTTTCTCCATCCAGACCACGGCGGGGGCAATGCACAACGAGGAGCCAAAAGAGTGACACTGAGAGAGTTTCCACTCCCTGCTGCCATCCACAAGCCACGACCCTGCCTTCAAATGCCACTCTTCATCAGGCTGGCATGCAGGGGTGGCAGCTCTCTCTAAAACCCAGCATGGCCAACCTCGAGGACCTCCAAGTGCTGACTGAAAACTGTCCTGGCTCACCAGATGGGTCTGGCTGAGCAACGAGTTCCCTGCAGTTCGAGAGCTCTCTCTCAAATTAGTGCACTTAACCTCAGGGAATTATTCTTTAATTGCTGTGTAGTTTTCCATTGCAGGGGGAAAAAAAAGTTAAATTGGAAAACGCCAAACCAAAACAAAAGCAAACACAAAAAAAATCAACAAAAAAATCCCCCAAGAAAAAGAGAAATTTATTGGTACAGACGTCTCTGGCTCTCTTGCACTCACAGCCCAAGAAAATTTTAGCTGAAGTTATAATAAAACTGCAGTTTTAAGCTTTGTTATCATATAGTTATACATTTTAAAAACCTTCTCATACAGTTTGTCAGCTTAGACTAAGACCCCAGACAATTTCAGCTTCACATGTTAAAGCCACTCTCTTACCCACTAAAATTATAAGACCTTTTAAACTAATTTTTTTTCATTTCAAAAAAGCACAGGGAACTTTTCTGTATGCAACTCAAAACCAGCTGTACTTTGCAAGGAAAAACTTTCCAAGTGCCTGGCTCTCTGCAGATTTCTGGCAAATCTGTTTGCAAAATTGAAAAGTGGGGGCCTGAGCCAAAGCTTACTGAAGTCTATGGAAAAACTCCCACAGATTTCATCAGGATTTGGATTTAGCTCTGAAAAGGTCTGAAGTAATTGAAAAATCAGTTCTGCATGTACAAAATATGAAATTTTCACTAGGTTTAGATTTATTAGACTCCTTTATGGTAACGTGGAAGAGCAAATACACTGTAAATGGTGTTAGTGATGTACATACAGCTTTACACTGTTAATTCGCCACACACTTCCACAGCCTCGTACATGTTACTTACAAAATAGAAAGGATGAAAAAATCCCACATACACAATCCCCTTTACTTCATTTTAAAAAGACCCCTGGTTGTTGAGGGGAAAAAAATTAATACCTTCATTTTTCAACTTTTTTATTTCCTTGTTTTTAATTAAGACCAAACAAAATACAGAGTAGGAGTTTCCCTTCAAAAGCTAAATTTCAGTGATAACACACACACACAAAATAATTATATATCACATTAAAATCAGTACTAACAATCAACTTGAGAGAAATGCTGCGTACACATATAAAAAAAAGGAAAAAAAAAAAGGAAAAGGCCTCCAAATAATCTATGTTCAGAATTTTAAGAGAGGAGTGGGATCTGGAAATCACCTCCTTCATCCCTCTGTACTATCTCTCCCCCGATACCTCTCTGTGGGTGGATACTTTGCCATGGTTGTACTCATGAAAAGTAGGCAATCACTGTAATTTTGTGGTGGTCTTGTCTAGATAGGGGGAGGAATGGAAAAGAAATGTCAGCCAAACTAGAGCTAATTCTGGTGTTCAAATGCCTCCAGCTCATGGGCAAATCCCAGGGCACTCCATCATAGAGGCTGTTCCTGAAATACCACAGGAACCAAGAAAGCTGTTAAGTGGACAAGACTGAATCTCCATTAATATCATACCTTAAATGAAATGATTATACTATATTAGTAAAGCCTGGCTTTCATTTTTTGAAAAAATGACATAATTTTTAGAGCCTCTTAAAATAACTGTCTAGGTTTTAGCTTTACTTTTTTCACCTGCTACTAATGAGCCTTCTGAAACAGAAGGGAAGAGGCTGCACACTTTCTCCTTCAGCAATACTTTCTCCATAGTTGTGAACAATTGCCTTATTAATACATATTTTAGCAGTTTATTTCTGCTTGTGGTCTCTCAAGGACTCGAACAACATAGGAAATAAAGGCCAGTGACAAGCAGGATCATTAGGGGAAACTCTTTCAACTGACAATTATCTTCACCCAAAGCTTACCTCGACATTATGAATCATTTGTGACCACTTAGCCCTAAGTAGGCCGTATTAAAATTTCATGGATTTTGATGCAAAGAGCCAGCAGTGGAATTGTGCACACCGAGGCACTAATGTGTTGATCCCAACTGTACTTAGATGAGGCGAGGTGGAATTGCAATGCTGCCAACTAAGTTTCACAGTACCACAAATGAATGAATCCCAGAGCTCAAGTGGGATTTCTTTTTTATTCATTAGGCATGACATTTTCCTCTTTAAATTATTCATTTTTTAAAAAATGTTATTGCTTTAGCCTTCTTAACCTTTGTACTCCTTCCCCCTGTGGTTTTTGCCAGCTGTAATATCAATTGAGGAGGGGAGATGTTCTAAACAACATAATAAAAACCTTTTCACAACCCTACAAAGAAACGTGTCTTGTTACACTTCCATCCTATTTTGCCCTGTTTCGCAACACTGGAACTTGGAATGCCCTGAAAAAAATTATATATATTTTCTATCAGTGCCTCCATTTCAATAAAAAAAAATTAATTCCAATGCTTTACCATTGTTTACTTAATCCTTGACATTTCACCCCTTGGAGAACTATCATTTGAGTCCATTTGAGGATGATGAAAGTTGACTAAATGAATTTAAAGATATTCTTCCTTGCTTTCTTCCCATGCCTGATATTCAGATTTCCATTTTTAAGTGTCCTCACCTTAAACCATGTGTTTTAACAGTAAAACACCTAAACCCAGCTGTAGGTAGGAGCTCTGAACTCTGTTTATACACAGGTATTGTGGTATGACCTTGGGACAGTCTTACTTTCTGCATAGTTCAGTTTTCCTTTCCACATAAATAAATGACCAAAGTGACTAAAACAGTAGAAATAAAAGTTTTAAAGAGTAAAGTAAGTTGCAATGGAAAGAAGTTACAAAGAGTAAAGCTCCCTGCCAGAGAGCCAAACAATCAAATTTCTGGCTCCACTAAACTGCTCTTAAGCTTTTCTTGAGCAACCACAAAATCTTGTTGCTGTAAGCGCTCCCAAAATTCTCCCTAATGATTTGCTACTCCCCTTCCTTTTCACTAAATCAGCTTTATGGGGCAAGGGACATATTTCAGTTTCAGAAAGAGAACCTAAATAATTTGTTAAAAATATCTATTACTATTTGCTTATTTCTAGGGGTTTTTTATTCAGATAGGATTGCTATTCACAAACAGCTGAAAACTTTCTGGAAAAAAACATTTTAAATTAAACACTTAAATGTGGAGAACTAGAAGTCAAATTAAAGTTGCAGCACTGCAATTTCCTCTGCACTTGCTGCTCAGGGCCACCAGCCTGGACATCTGACCAGCAAAAGGGTCTTCCTAACCTTTAGTTGCCACCTCTCCCTGTCAGTCACTTGTCCCTCGGGTGGCTGGGGACAGGGTTACCTGCCCCAAGTATCACAGGGAAGGAACTCTGCAAGGACATCAAAGGGCACAGGATGGGGAAGGAACCCAGCCTAACGTAGACAGGAGAAATACAGAAAACAAGTATGGAAAATCAAATGGATTTCCCTTCAGGCAGTATGAAAAATACAGGAATTCTGAAAAAACTTATACAGTGATGTACACAAGTTCCCACAGGGTAACCTTTATCTAGGTGAGGGAACCCTGGCTACCCCAAAAGAGAAAAAAATATGTACTGTTAAAATGCAAACATGCATTAACTTTCCAATCAGATAAATACAAGTTTTGAGCACTTAAGAAAATGAAGAATAATAAATGCATACTTCAATGACACATATTAAACAAGTTTAGCTAATCAATGCTAGAAAAATCTCAGCTTTCTGTTGAAATGCAGAGCTCAGCCTCCTTTCATATCATCTCATATATTAAACCAATACTTTTTCCCTATTAGTAAACACCCCTCTTCCTGGTGGAATCAGTCTTCAAGGTATTCAAGTGATCAGCCTGTATGATCCTAAAGAAGTTAGAAAAGGGGAGTCAGAGTTTTCCTTGCAACAGGTAGAGCCACTTCATACCAGTTTCATATTCAAGGGCCTGAGCTTACAAGTCCACAGGAATGACTTGGCATGCAGGGTTTCATAAGGGTGCTGCAAAAGCCTCTGGGTACAGCTAGGAAAAAAGCTGAATAAACTGATCTTCAGTGAGAAATAAGCATTTATAAAGTTTAGACTGCTGAGCTCACAGATACTTAACAATGTCCCTTGTGCAACCCTGACTGGAATGGAAGCAGGTGGGGAATATGGAAACAGGTGAGGAACACTGTGAAAAAGATGGGTAAAATGCTGAATTTAATTCAGTCCATGACAGTCTCCACTGACCTCAGTGGGCTCCCAGTTCCATCAGCCACTACTGACCAGTGTTCAGGTCTACAAAATCCTTCATGTGCTTGCACAAGCTTTGTGGGTACTTTTCCTTACCCAGATTTAATAAGCAGTGCTCAAAAGCTTTGTGAATACCCAATATATTGAAACTGAAACCTGAAAAAATATCTAAAAGCATTATTTTAAGGGTTACTAAAGGAAAACCAAAAAAGCAGTTTAGTGGTTTTTTTGCTACAGAAAACATGGAAAATATCTTAAGTGAGAATCAGCAACAAAGAATTGATAATTAATGGTGTAAGAGAGGAATTTGCAACAGCAATCCTATTTTTTCAGACCAAACAATCACTAGCCTTTCTCTACAGTACATTCAGTGTACTAAGGACTTTGCAGCAATGTTTATGTCTAATTCTTATATATAAATTAATATTGCTCTTCCAGGATCCCAGGTCCACATGTTTTTCCAATTAGTGCTAACATTCTCCTTAAGTTTAACAGCATGTAAACAGAGGGGTCCTTAAGGAATATGACACATTCTGTTGCATCCCAGTTTCCCAGTGAAGAACACAGCTTTTAAATGGACAATATTCACCCACAGAAATCACTTCAGGACCTTGAAAAGAGGTTTTTAAAAGCTTAGGCAAGAAAAAAAAACCTAGAAAAACTTCTAACTACACTTTCTGGTTGCATATATATATTTAAAGTGGTAAGGAACATTATCTTTAAAGTTTGCATTACTCATTCATATTCTAAATGATAGACACGTGATTATACAAAGCAGATTATAATCAACTTGATAAATTGAAAAACTATGAATACAAAGTATCAAGTCAAGTAAACACTACCAAGCTTCTTCTGTATAAATACAGAATGGGAAACATCTGGTTAGGCAACAAAATTGTAGGAAAGGGTCTTGAAATTGAACTGGGGCAGAGTACAGAAGAGTATGCTCCCTGCCACAGACTAAAGGAAAAGCATTCCATTTCGGGGAAAAAACAGAAAGAACTGAAAATCATCATGAAAAGGCTGAGATAATTTAGTCACAATTACTGTAAAAGTTACTGAAGGCGTGCACTCCAAATATTCCAATGTTTTAAGCAACTGAAGAACATAATTAATTGCCACTTCCACCTCCAATATTCACAGTAAACCAGTTTGATTTGCAGGAAAAACAACATATATCAAACACTAGGAAAACCTTCCAACAAAGACACTAAGCTACCACAAAAGCTATCAAGAGATATTTTTGCACCTTGTTCAAGGTGTTTAAGAGCTCAGATAAACTTCACCCCTGATGTTCTGGATACATTAACCCCATCGCAACATAAAGGGGAAAACTAGCAGGGCAGTGGCTTGACTTCTAGCTCTAACTTTGTATAAACTTTAGATATTACACTTACACAAAACTATTAGAAACTCCTATTTCCTGGATGCAAACTACTCTTTCTTTTCCTTATAATTTCAGTTCTAAAGGTTCAGTTGACCCGGGGAGATGACAATCTTTGGCTTTCCACTGCCTCAATTTCAGCGATGCAGCTCAGTAAACGACTGTCAGGGTAAATAATAGTCTCTCTGCTGCTCCAGTTACATTCAACTATGCAAGTAAATCATGCTAAAGCACAGTACAAAGAGGAAAAAATTACTGAACTCCAGCTTAAAAACAAACAAACAAACACAAAAAAAAGTCAAAGAAAATGAATGGCTTAAAGAAAAATAAAGTCCGAATTTAAAATTAAAAATACTTGCTTGAACAAAGCCTTGAACTGATTCAAGTGCCATTGGCACATGACATCAGGAAGTAATATAGGAAAAGCGGGATCACATTGTAGCTGAGATACCCAAAATACAACATTGCCAACAGAGCTCCAATCAGCCTGACACTTAAACAAGTCTTCAAACAGCAACCACTAACCCTGCAAAACACACGGGTACTGTAAGAGAGCATTGAAAACTACAGAACGAACTCACTGCAGGTCATGGGGCTCTCTGCTGTAAATTCCCAGCCCTGGGTGGCCCCACCCCCTTCCCAGCCCTCCCCTGGCACTGCCCCACACTCTGGTTGGCACCACTCCCCGAGCCCCTCACCGTTCCTCCCATCCAGCTGGTCACGCACTGCCAAAGGCAACACACCACACGATAGAGCCCGATGTGGCCCACGGTTATAATCACATTGAGCCACTGATTCTGATTCACTGTTAATCACCCCTATAAAAACATCTTACATACTGGGAAAACTATCATGGCCCTCCCCAAACTTCTCTTTATTTTTCCCTCAGAAGAAAACAAAGAGCAAAACTGTTTCTGTCCTTTATAATTTCTGGCTCTTCTCTGAATTCTATTGACTTTGTATAGGTTTTTCTTAAAATTGTGCTCCCCTGTGAATCCTTCTCATAAAGAATTGAAATAAATATTTGTATCCCCTCATTAGAAGCCATATGACTGCATCCCAAAGTTGGAATTCACCTTTAATGGGATCATATTGCTGGCTTTTATTCACCATAACACTCAGGAGCCTGTCCTGTGGCCACAGCGCTTAAGGAATCATTTCTCAAATTTTAGTTTGTCAGACTCTTACTTGCCAGAGACCTTGGCACTTGTCTCATCTGAAAACCACCTTAGTCACTTCAGGTCCTTCCTCTAACTTTTCAAGACCAGCATTGTTGTTCTTTCAATATGCCTGAAACTACTGCAAGCTGGTTGCAAACCCACAGTTTTAACATTGGTGCCCATATGGCATCACTGAAGCCATTAAAGAAAATAAGGACCAAAACCAGAGCCAGCAGGGACCACAGCCTACCTCAAAAATATACTCTTGGATTGACTATGAATACTGACAACTCCTTCTGAAGGCATCTTTCAAACAGTTGCACACTTAAAAATAATCATCGGCTTTTCAAAGTGGTTTAAGACAATTTCGGCAGATTTCAGGGTACATCATCTTGAACATATTAAATATAACTTTTAGAAACTGAGTCTACTGTTACAGTGCTGCAATGCCAGAAGGGTCAACTTTAAAACAGAGTTTTAATAGTTGGTTGCTATGGAAAAAGGGGTTTCCGCCATCAAGAAAAAGAGTGGTATTAAGAAAAAGCGGCATTGAACAAAATTCTCAAGCTAATGACAGCATCACTACGGAACAATTATGGGACCATCTCTGCCTTAGCTTGGAGTTTAAACATCCTGAAGAACTTTCCCCTAGATTAAAAGTCAGTATTTAGCCATAAATCCTCAAATATAAACACAATTCCCAATCCTCCTGCCCATGTAGAGTTCTACCTCATTCTTCTCTTCCTATTCCTGTTCCCTCCTTTAAGGCCTGAGAGAAGTTCCTCTGTTTTTCAGGCATTATCAAAGAGATCTTTACTCAACACTGTGTAGTTATTTTGTACACTGGTTTCCCTTTATAAGGCATCATTTTCGTTTTCTCCCTAGTGCAGACAGAACAGGCCTCTTTAGTTGGCGTCCACAGCAAAGCAAATTTCCAGACTGTCCCCAGTGCCTGCACTGTTTTCACAGATCTGCCCCTGACAGCCCACACTACTTGCCAAAGTAGAGGCAGCCATGGGAAACCCAAACAGGTGACAAGACAAACATGTTTAAAAAGCACCAGTAAAGCCTTTTATTCTCAAAAAAAAGCTCAAAGTTTTCTCCAGGCTGTTCAAAGACAAACACACACAGTTTCAAATCATAGAGCACATCCTGCTGGAGGGTAACTACTTAAATGCTACACAATTCTGAGCATTTGGCAGAAGTACTTTTCTCTAATCACAGATTATTCTGAGTCGGAAGGGACCCAGAAAGATCATCAAGTCCAACTCTTCAAGTGACTGGCCCACGAGGGGACCAAACCCACAAGTTTGGTGTTACTGGCACCACGTTCTAACCAGCTGAGCTAACCTCAGTGTCAATGAGCCCATCCTGTAAACAAGATGAGATTTCTTATTTTTGAGCTGTTTCAAAAATAATATTCTCTCAACAGTTAATGAGTAAATGCATAAGCGTACAGAGTCTTTTATCAAAACTAGCCTATTGAACAGGCAGAACTTAATTTCCTTGCCAAATCAATTCACTGTATTACAGAGGTGGAAAAACATGAACTGCAGCTATTTACACCTTTTTTCAGAATTCTTTGAAGGAAAAGCAACAGTTATATAATCAAAGGTCAACAAAAGAAATGCCCTTTACACACATTTTAGTCTTCCAAAGAAATATGAACAAGAATTTGTCAAACTAATATGACACTAATTTTGCCTCACTTCTTTACATCACTTGACTATGAGTCTGCTTCCAGATACAGGAACAGCGTAACACTAAAAAAAATTGTATATATATATATAATTTCTACCACTTTAGAGTCTGCAGCTGTTTTGCCAGGACCATTTACAGCAGCACACACTGAGGGGGGCTGCACACAGCAATCACAAAGACTTCTGAGCTGCTGAAACACTGTACAGGCCATTCATATGATATTAAACAGGAATTTAGTTATTCTTTCTAATGGAGGAAAACAAAATACTGATAATCAAGATATTGCCCTAACACCACTCCAAACTTTACCAAAAACAATACCCACGAAGCCCAAATAACAAACTCCTAACTTTAAGCACTTAGCAGACATATAATACACACTTTTCCCCACAGGTGTGAAGACTGCTGAGGGGAAGGAAGTCATTGAGGTCAAAGACCATTGGCATTTATGTGGTTTAGGAGTGTGTGAAGCTGAATGAACAGTCAATCCAAATTCAGAGCAGAAAGATGGGGGAAAATACCTGTTTCCAAGGCAGCAGGAGGATCTGATGTTTACTGAGAGATTACCTGTTTCACTAGGGGCAAAAGGCAGGAAGAAAATGTCTTGCAACAGTGCAAAGATGCTAAACTTAAGACTCTGCAGAAAAAGTGTGGCTTTGCTCCCACTATTACTGCAAAGTAGGAATACGGAAAAGGACACGAGTAAAATTGCCTTTAAAAATGGTAATTCCATAACATTCATTTAAATCATTATGCACTGTGAAATCTTGCTCATGCTCTTTTTCTGTGTGACAAATATTATTCAGCACATACTTAAGTTAGTTTCATCTTCAATTTCCTGCTTTCTGTGAGAGATCACCCAGCCAGCTAGGACTTTCCAAAGCTGCAATTTTTTTTTTATCTGGTGTTATCACCACCTCATAATTTGTCATATGGATATGCCATAAAGCCACTAATGCAACCATAATCATTTCTTTATCAAGACAGCAGGACTTTTCACTCCTTTTTCCATCACATTAGAAACATATACAGGTACACATGCAATTGCAAAGTGCAAAGAAATAAATGATAAGATTTTAGAGGATAAGGATGACCACCTGGGGTTCATTTGCTGCACTACTCTGCATGTTCTGCAAGACCAACAATAAGCAATTAAACTGAGAAAAAACTCAGATTTAAAACCATTTTATTACCTAAGTCGGCAAAAAAAACGTTTGGTACCCACAACTAACGAAAAACAAACTGCCAAGAAAATAAACCATGCAGAATTTTCAGTTTTAATACCCAAATGAGTATTTTGAGTTCCGAGGATGCACTTCAGGCCCTACCTGGCACGACAGCAGCTTGCTGGGTGGCCGAGTCCGTGCCCAGGGACAGGCGACCACCTTTGGCCAGTCTGTCACAGAAGAGGGTGATGTTCTTCTTCAGCCTGCTGGTGTCCTTGGGCATGCACAGCTGGCTGCTGAGCGTCAGCGCCTGCTCCTTGGAGCTCTTTGACAAACAGGTTCTTAACAGGTAAGAAACGGCAGCATCCACAGCTTCTTCCCAGCCCTGTGGTAAAGGAAAGGAAGTTAAATAACATTAGGATATACAGCATATCAAAAATAAAGTAACAAAACAAGGACTGAGAATTTGCAAATGATACTGATAGGTCAAATATAATTTGGGGGTTAATGAGTGTTGTGAACACCCAAATTCAACTTGTACAAGCAAAAGCTGAAAAAACCAAACTTGTTCCAATATTAAGATCGACAAAGAAATCTAATTTCAACAATAATAATAATAATACATGGACAGCATGGGATGAAACAGCTAAATTCAGTATTAATAACTGAAAACTAGACTTTCTTGGTTGTGACACTTAGAATTAAGAACAGAATGGAGAGTTAAATAAAAACATAATATGTAGCATGGAATATTGTGATGAAGACATATCAAGGCCAGGAAAAAAAACCCAAAACCACCAAACTTATGCAATTATAAATTCTTTGGAATCACATCTAATATTCTGATGACAGGCCAGTGGCAGAGAACATCACACTGTGATGGGATCATATGATTAATCTAAAGCATCTACAATGAACCTGCAAGACACTCACAAAGCCTGCTCATGACAATCCTACAGAGCTTGGTCAGTCTTCTAGTTTTTAAACTCTTTCTCATTATGTGCCCTATTTGATTAAAACACTCAGCTGTACAGCAAAATCACCTTCCTATCCGAATTTCCACTACTTGGGAAGTGTAACACTTGAAAGAACGATGGTGTCAACCCTGCCACTGACAAGCAAATCAGGTTAATGAATTTCTTTAATTAAATACATATGTGTATTTAATTACCCCTTTTGTGAGGAGTACTGCTTTCAACACAGAAGCAAAGGCCATCCTTCATGACCTTGTTACATTCCTAAGAAGAGATCCAGGTCAGATGCTCACCAGTGGTCAAGGACATCAGTAAGACCACACAACTTCAACCTTGTCCTGAAAATGTGCTATATTGTATGAAATTTCTATTTTGCAGAGGAACAGGATCACCTGGTGAGGTTCTTTTAGTCATCATTTGCCTTTACTGACTTCACAACAGTGACATTAACCTACTGCCTTACCAGGATTTGTCCCCTTAAAAGCCATGCAAATTAGAAAAATCATGTCAATCAATCAATTAATCAATCAATCAGTGCTGTGGTAGCTTAACATTTTTCAAATATTCTAGAAAGAGTCCATTAGAGTGCAATGCATCCACTGACCTGTGATGGTGACAGGAAATCATCCATTCTGCAGCCAATTTAGAGAGGTTAATGAGCTGGTAAATGCTGTCTACGTTCCCACATACTGGGCAATGAAACTCAATATGTACAAAGCATCAAAAACAGCCAAGCCAGGCACTCCTAATTATACTACAAATCATGAAAAATAAGACAACATAAACATAAGACTCTTGAGTTTCACTGAAAGACAAAGAAACATGTGATTAACTGGTGTCAGCCTACAGTAGCGAGAAGCTGGCCAGCATGTCTGTCCAATAAGCTGTAAAAAGGCAGGCAGAAGGAGCATTTAAATAAAAGCACTGAAATACAAGCTACCGAAAGTCAGGAAATTAAAAGTGGCTAGAATTCTGTCCTTGGCTCACACAGGTATGTTTTACTTTGTACCACAGCCTCAACATTTTTCCAACCCTTGTTCTTGTATTTAATTTCCATGTAAAACTGGTTTCTCAGTAGACCATAAAACTATCTTCTCCAATTCAAGGTCTGTTGACCTGCTGATCCAGCCGAACCCAAAGCAGCCTTTGTGATTAGTGACAGAGTACACAAAAGCTACATCTAAATGAAAAAAAAAAAAGCTTGATGAAAACCTGTTGAGGTGATTTTATCCAACTACGAATTAACAGCTGCAAATAAGGCTCCATTTGTCAGCAATTTTTATTGGTGCAAGGGGAGAATTGAAGGAACCAGAAAAATTCTTCACCCCTTACACGTTAAAAAAGCTGAGAGATGTTTGAAAATGGAAGTGTTCTAGTCTGTAGCCCACACTGAAGAACAGCCACACTTGTAGTATTCACTAAAGGCTTCCTGTGCAGTATTCTGCATATTTGAGTCTGAAAGGAGCACCTTCAATCCCAGCAATCCATCACTCTGTGACCAGCGAGCGCTGCCATAACAGCGACAACAAATGTGAGGCAGGACTCACAGAAAGAGGCTTTATTAAACCATCCAAAGTCTGCCTGAAATTGAAACAGATACAAAACCCACTAAATTCATCAATTTTTACTTTTTCATTGGGAAAGAGTGGGCTTCATATTTTGCACATATACATTACTATTCTCTTGTAGGTATTAAGTAGAGATTGGCACTTTCTTTTAACCCAATCATCCACACTGCAGGAGTCTGAACACTAAAGGTAGACTTGTGATACTAACATGAGTAAGATTATAGTAATACACATCACTTACATGCCACACAAACTATCATTAAACCCTCATTAAAGAGCCCCAGGTGTCATGGCATATCTGAGTGTGACCATAATTATACATTCCACCTCACTTTGGCATAAGGATCCATCCAGAGAAGTTAATTTTTAGGATGGCTTTAATGTTATACCATTTGCCAAAAAAAGAAAAAAACCTGCAAAATTCTGTTCCCTGCAGGCTAAATGACTAACCTACTGCTACACTAAAATTCTAGACAGCAATACTGGGAAGATCCTGTGCTGCAAATCAGCTCTCAGGCTTAGAAAGGGCACTGGTTCTGTGACAAAATATACGTGTGAGGAATGTGGTTGTGAGAAGAGTTTGAGACAGGGCCCATTCTCAGATTTGATGTTATTTGATATATTACTCATATAGTGTAGCTTCTCAACACATTTATACAGTCAGTATAATTTAGAGATCTATAGATGAATAAAATTTGTCTTAAGTACAAATAAATCAGTCTAATAAAGCATCAGCCAAGCTTGAACAAGATTGTTCCTAGCTGTGTTCATAAGCCAGACAGATTTGATTCTGTCTCTTTTATCTTGAAAGCCTTTACCATTATTAATAATATTCCCAAGGGAACAGCCATTTTCCCAGCTGCCCAGGACAGTTCTAAAAGAATTCAAATACGACGTGAAAAATACTGCAAAAACTATGCAAAATGGATGCAAGCTAAATTACTGGAATTCTTACAGCTCTTAACCCAGGGATTTGCCTGGCTATACCTCATTTCCTGATTTTAGACACACTAATGATTTCATCAGTGCTCAAAAACGCTAGAATGCTTGAAAGCTCCCCACGCTGAATGACAATCTTGGCATTTATGCTTATCCAAGCCACCAAAGAAGAGGTTTCTGCATCTGAAAGCATTGTATGTGCTAACTCACCAGAAACACCAGTCATGTGTCTCTCAACATTTTGCTTTTAAAGTAATTTAAATTTAAAAAAATAAATATATAGTTACACGTACAAACCAGTAATCCCCTTTTTTTGTATAAAACCCAAAAGCCAAAACAAAAACACCTCCACGTATTTCAAGAGCAAAAACTTATCACTGGGATACCCAAAATACAGGGAACTGGCAAAATCCTACAGACTAGAGGAATTCAAGTCTTATGAAAATGCAGACAAATGACTCTAGCTTAAATACATTTTAAATCTATTTAAATCTAAGAAGGACATTTGTATTGAGCACACAATAAAAAAAGCACTAAATGAAATTCTGCTAATAATCCCACTCTGGCTAGTTATATCTTTCTTTAAATCAAACACAATACATAACGTTCATAATATTAACTGATCAGATTTTTATTTCTATTGGCATTTAAGATAATTCAGTTCTAACAGGAATCTGCAGACTGATGAAAACAATATCAAAGTGAGGAGATAGTTGAACATCAAAGACAAGGTAAGAGACAGAACAAGTAAAATGAAGAAAATGAATATGATACATAGTTCTAGAGGAATAATTCGACACAGTAGATGCATCCATTTCATTTTAAATCAATGGAAAGAATTTTATGCAGAAAACCATCCCCATTTGTGAGATGCTACTCTCAAGTCAACCTATTGTAAGAGCTATGTTATAAGCATTAGAGACATTCAAATCTTATTAAGGGTTTGGACTCAGCAATTACCTACTCCAAGCAAATTAAAATTGCTTAAACACAAGGGATAAAAGCCAAACAAGGGATAAAAGAAAACGCCACAATATGTCATCCCCTGAGTGATCTCTGAACATCTCCTGAGCAATTGAGCTCTGCACGAATCCTGACACATCAGAGATATCAGTTTTAGAAGAAATCCTTTGTGAATCTGGTGGGTTCATCTAAAAGTCTGTCACAGGCACATGTGTCACTTCTGCACAGCCATGCTGTGACTGCCAGTCACAACAGAAACAGCCACTTTAGCTCTTCAACGCAGAAATATTTATTTAATAGAAACTCCAGCAGCATAAACAGCTCCCTACAAGAACTTCTCCTTTTGAGTCCTAATTGGTAAACATATATTAACATCCTGTGGCAGCTTCACCTCAATAAAATCTACAGGGCAGATCCTTCCCTTTCCTGAAATGTAACATGCCATGTAAAAGGTGCCCTGGTATTTCTGTCCTCTGAAGCTCAATTCACAAATGACCAAACACTTCTGCATTAAATGTAACGATAATTTCAGGTGGATTCTATTCTATGGACTTTTAAATTCAGATCAAGATTTGCTAAAATCTCCTATAATGTCTTCAGGTATGGAAGAAAAGCTGAAAATGCAAATGGCTTAGTAACCAAAACAGTGGGTTTAAAACTATCTTGTAGAATATGCAATATTTTTCTTTCAGGAATGGTGCTCCTAAACCAATATTTTACCAAGAATCTTCTGGAAAAATCATAATGTAGAAGAGCAGTATTGAAGCAGCGGGTGCTTCTTCAGCTGGGTCCAGCAAGATAATTTTGGACATGGGGAAGAGGAATCAGACCCTGTTATACTTGCTCTGAAGGAACTAAGAAGACAAAACATATGCTAAAACAAGCTTTTTGAAACTTCTTGCTGCATCTCAGGTCATATTCCATTTTTATATCAGTGATAAACTTGGGGAGGAACTTCTCATCTTTTACTATGATATCTTATATTAGGTTACCAATAGAATACGCTATGAAATACTAACAAATGAGTTTGTGTTTCCACGGCCTGTGAAATACAGAACCACACCCACTTCGATATTTCAGCTCTGGGAAAAAAACAAACTTGACATAAAGTTTATTTTCTGTTTAAATTCTCACCCTATTTTATATCTATGCATCGCTAACTTCAGACTCAGCTCTGTTCAAATTGTGGAATTTCTATTCTCCCAAAATGCACAGGTGAGGACAGAGAGGAGAGTGGCAAACTGGACTTGCATGTTTACTTGGACAGCAAATTTTCAAGTTTATGATGGATTTTTTCTTTCTTTTTGCTTGAGACAGTAGCTTGGGAAAATATTATTAACTCCTCTATTGTTTGTACAGACTTGACTTATGACCCTTTTTACTTCTGAGGTATCAAAACCAAGTTTTGGCCTTATCAAACTCTCTGTTCATTGAGAAAGCCAGGAGATGATGAAGGACATAAACAATGTAATCTTCATGTTCCTTTAATTTGGCCTGTCTAAGTGTAAAGGGTGTCTCTCACCACCTGTGCAAATATGAGAGAACACTGGTATACCATTCTTAATCTAGAAATTAAGACAAAGCATCTTGCCATAATAAAACCAACAGCAAATATGCAACTTTTAATTCTATCAACCCTGTTCTATTACTAATAAAAAGGTAATGCAACAATGATGCTCAAGCAGATATGTTGTTTCAGTATATAAGTAATTCCAGCAGAATTTTACAATCAATCATAAATCACATTAAATTCCTAAAACACTAGTACAACACTGATCAGTGACTGATAGATTCATAGAATGGGTTGGGTTGGAAGGGACCTTAAAGATCTCTGGGTTCCAACCCCCCTGCCATGGGCAGGGACACCTTCCACTAGCCCAGGTTGCTCAGAGCCCCATCCAGCGGGGTCCTGAATGCTTCCAGGGATAGGGAGTCCACAACTTAACTGGATAACCACCCTTTACTTGGGGTAAAGAATTCCTTCCTAGTATCTAATCTAAACCTACCCTCCCTCAGCTCAAGGCCATTCCCTCTTGACCTAACACTACATGCCCTCCTCGTGAAGAATCCCTCTCTATCCTTCTTGTAAACCCTTTTCAGGTACTGGAAGGCTGCATAGCAAGAATCTGCAGATCTTTCAATCAGGACACAATATCAAGCAAATTCCCCACTGACAATAAACTTCTTTAAAAGAAGAAAAAAAAGGCAAAAGAAAGAGCCACTGATTCTGTACATTGAGCGTTAAGACCCGTGGGTGAACAACACTGCTGCAATCACTGTAATGCATCACTCTTGTCATTAAGCAGTTTAGATGACAACTGATCTGAACTCCTGGTATGCTGCACATACTCAGTAATTACTACCACACTAAAATAGCCCTTTGTACCTGAACTAGACAGATTACCCCAACAAAGAGAAAGTTTAGAGGTCCCCATCACAATATTACATAGAGAAAGATGCCTGATAACAGAAGCTTCTTTAATTTACCAAACAAAAGATGTGTCTCTTGAGATAACTGCAGTACTTTGTAGGGTATCCAAATGAGTTTAAAAGGAGGTGATATTTGCTGGAAGCAAACTAATCACAGCAGAACACAGTTCTGCCTTGACTAATTTACACCAAGAAATAAGATCCCTGAGCAGGTTGCTGCTCACAACACAGACACAGCCCACTGACGATTAACTTCAGTGCCTCCAATACTGGCAGAAAAAAATAAGGGGCTGGCTCCAGTTAAAACCAAAACTTTTTCATTAAAATACATCTAAGCAGCAGATATGTCAGATTCTCCATTAGCATAAGGTTTATACCAAGGCTCCACCACCAATCCTTCTGCCCACCTCCTGCTATGAGGGAGCTGAGGTTGTTCAGCCTGGAGAAGAGGAGGCTCAGGGGAGACCTTATTGATCTACAAGTACCTGAAAGGAGGTGGTAGATGTCATGAAAACTTCATGTCCTTCTCCCTCTAAAACTACTTATTTTCAGATGTATTATCCACTTTATTTCTGGAAAGAAGAGGGGGAAGAGCTATAATGTATGTGCTGTAAACTTGTCTGTTTGCAGAAATAAAGACTAAAGCTGTATGGAGAACTGGTCCAGGTTACCAATCATCACTGCTCACTGCCTTGTGCTGGTTTTGGGGTTTCCTTGGGTGGGTAATTGGGTTTAGGGTTAAACAAAGCAGGTTTTTTGCTTTGTTTAAGAAAATTGTAAAGTATTTACAAAATACCAAAAGATAATTTGTACTGGCACACCAGAAAATATGAAACATTTCAGCCTATTTTAAAATATTTCAGTCTGGTGGACAGTCAGAGCTTTGCATTTAAAAAGTGGTTACAGTGACAAGTGGAGTATAGAAAATATAAGGCACAAAAGACTAAATCCAGATATATTTTACTGTGAATAAGACCTAGGTTGGATTTATTACAAGAATTAGTGAAAGTGACAATGTCCAATAAATTCTAAGAATTAGGGCTCATCAAAATTATTCTTGCCAAAGATGTAACTACTAGCTCAAAGCTTCAAAAGTACTAAACATTAATGGAAAAATTAGAGAAAAATGTGGCTACTGTCAGTTGTGACAGAATGAAACCTGCTGGAATGACAGAAATAACCTTACCTCCGATTTTGAGAACTTAATCTCAGAAAAGGATTCTTTCCACAGCAAGAATTACTCAAGACCTCTGCAGTAAAAACCATCTTCTTAGAGAAAGCACAGACACTTTTGATAGTAATTCCTATGACTTTCACTAGGCAACTTGTGATTTTCTTCTGACAACCATTTCTTTTCATCTCTGCCTTAAAGTATATTTTTCACCTTTATCTAATCAACATTGTGAAGTGACAAATTCATTGTAAACATCACAAACTCATCATTTTTCAGACATCTTTTTCATCCAGAAAACTCAGCTTGGTGAAGTAGAATCACTGAAAAACACCCCTTAACATTTCCTTGATTGTTATTTGATTATTTCAGACTTTATAGTACTTGAAATTGCTGTCACTGCCTGTTAAAAGCCAATAACAAATATGTGATTCTTGCAGAGCAGTGACCAACTCTCCTGAAAATAGGGAATTGAGTAATAAAATCTCTGGTATTTTATTAACATTATTATGATGATCATGGTTCTTTTGTCTCCAAAATCACCCTAAAATATTTTTCTACCATACATTTCCACACATACAAAAACCCAGGACTCAAAACCAGTGTGCATTTGAAAGTATAGTTGTCATGCTGCTGTAACACTGTGCTCTGAAATACTGACAATACATACTCCTGTATTTTGAATTGGACAAAACTGCACCTAACTTCCATCCAAATAGGATTAATTTTTATTGTTTTGGCACCACTTTCTTAAGGGTTTCATTAGCAGAAGAACTAATTCATTTATCCCATCAGGACCTGAGACATCTCATTCAATTGCTGGTGTTCCACTGCCCCAGCTGTGCAGAATCCATGAGAGAATCACAGCAAAAGGGGAAGATCCTTGTATTTCCAACACTGAACAAGAGCAACCCTTTCAGCCAGTTTAATCAAAGCAATGCTATTCAGGTGCTGGTTAGAAGTTTACTGCCAGAAATAAAATATGATGCCAGATACCTGTTATTCCCCAAAAATAGGCAGGTTTGCAGTATTACTTCAGCTATATCTTTGGAGACAAGAAAACCCAAATTTTGCATGTTCTCAGACAAAAACTTTGCAGCAATGGGAACACCAAATGCCACTTTCATATTTCCTAAATATCTATGTGAATTGATTGCCAGGTCTAGAAAACAAGATACAATCTGTTCTAAATGAAATGGCATGTATGAGAATAATGTTGATGTTATGGTCAAAGAAGCATTTCTTTTTATGGTAACAGTATATTCCAAACATTTCCCTTTTATTAAGAAAAACACTCCCATAGTTTGATGCTCACAGGGCAGAAAATGTTCTGGAGATGTAGACTGCATCCAAACTGTCTTCCGACACATTCCCTCCCAGTAAAAATACAACAAACCACTGTGCAGCATTGTTTGAAGAGTAAATGAAAATTCTTCAAGAGAACTTTCTTTCACCAGTGTTCCACTCGACTGCCTGCAAGGAAACCTGAACACGAGCTCGGAGCTCCTGTCTGTAAATGCCACTGGTATGGCAGGAGATTTCCCCATTCGCTGCCTAAGCCCCTGAAATCACACCCAGATTTCTGTGATACCACAACAGCTTCAATATGGCACATCATTCAGTATTTTGTGAAGGTTTCAGTTCCAGTTCCACCTCCAGTTCTTGCTGGTTTGCATTTTTCATCCTGACTGCTCTGCAGGATGTACATCCTTACAATATTTATGTGAAGGCTTACAGCTATTACATGGAGTACTGTTGACCACTGTATTAAAAGCACACCAAGATACATGCTGAAGTGATATCCTGGGTTATAGGGTGCACAACAAATGGGACCATTTGTATCAAAACACGTGTCAAAGCAATGCAGATCCTGATGGTGAAACAAAAAGAAGTCATGCAAAAAAGGGTTGGTTGGGCTTTTATGAGATTCATAGGCCTTTCCTTTCAATTCCATTCATGGGAATGCAAACTCCTCAGCTTCGAAGATTGATTTTCCAAGTTTACATGAGGACTAAATCCAAAAGAAATCTCAATAAAACTGGGGGGGGTTTGCCTGCTATGAGTCAATAATATGGCCAATGCCAAAACACTTTTTGCCCCCCAGGTGGAAATGGCAGATGATCCTAAACTCACTTGGAACCCAGCACAAGCTTTCTAAAAGACCACAAACCATTCTAAGTATTCCAAGTATGCACCAAAATCTGGATTCACTGTACATTGCAAAACCCTGCGCCGAGCATGACAATTAAAACTAACATGTACTTAAAATAATTCTGATTTTTTTATTCCCTAGAAGTCATTTGTGAGAGGTTATGCACTACACTTCATAGCTCAGATGCCTAAAATACAGTGTTGAGATGTATTAATGCCAGAGTTTATTTCTCTTCTAACTGTGGCAAACTATTTTTAAGCACTTTACTCTAGAATCCAGTAAGAAAACTAAACTTGACACTAACTGGGGATCAACTCTTCATTAAGTTGAGAGCATTCCTTAATTCAATTAAAGCACTATTCAGCTGGAGGCCTTAGGCATGGATAGAACACAGCATTGTTTTTCTTCACAGACCATTCTCCAAATTTTGCACACAACCTCACGTGGTCACACTCCTTAAATCAGAGCAGAATTTGCAAGATATCTATGCAAGATTATGTAGACAATGCTTTGGAGAGTACACGGACCTTATCTATACATGGTGTTTTCTTTGGATAACCTTCAACCATTATATAAACCATTGTAAAAACACTGAGGGCACAGCATGGCAAATGCTTAATAGATTAAACTATAAATACACAATATATTTACTGTGTGTACATGCCTGTGGTTTATATTTTAAATTTCTATTGGAATGTGTGCATGTATATTATATAGCATTTAAATTAGAGACTTTAAAAAAATGGGGGTATTCTGCTTGTGCTAACAACTGGACAGAAGGTAAAGTCAGCTAAATATGTGTGAGACACTCCTACTTCACTCGTTATGGAAACACTGAGCAGAAGTTAACTGGTGTCACCCACACCTTCCTAAAATCTACTCCTATTTTTCCACTTCCCTGTGAAATAATGTAGCTTGCATCAAACACTGAACTTAATAAGGCTACTTAAATTACTTCAAAGGACAGTGCTCACTAAAGTACAGGGGGAAATATGTAAATGTAAGGCCTTAAAGCTCTGTGAATGAGCGTTTTTCAAGCAGCTCTCACAGATTCTTACCAGCTCTTGTGTATCTTCTGCTAAGGGCAAAAACGTAGCTTCCAGAATAGCAACTTGATCAGTGCTGAGCTTCTGCCACAGACTAATCAGCATAATCACCAGATGGGTGGCACTTTTCAACTTTGCAAATGCCTGGAACAGGTTGGCTTGATTTTCTTCTGCTGCATCTGCTAGAGCTATTACCTGCAAAAATTACAAACAGCTGTTAAATACAATTTTACCATCCATGAACACTCAATGCTGAAATTACCTTTGGCACACTCTTGTTTTCCTTCAGAAGAGCCTGGGCAGTTCTGTTTTCCATAAACACAAACCACAGAGTATTAAATGAGTTATCACTTATCTAGGTTTTCCTTTTGCATGCCCAAAGCCATTTCAAGTCCATATGGCAATGGGACTAATCTCACTGGTACAATCAGTGTAGAAAGGGGTTTGTTTAGACCATTTTTCAAGGCATTCCTGCAATTGATCCCCATCACATCACATAATACATGGAAGAAACTTTCAGGTTTATACCACACAAGGCACTAATCTCCATACAACCAGCAAGCCTACTGTATTAATCAAAACCAACGCACTGATTCAATGCAATTAAAATGCAGTATATAATTATTTCCACGGGAACATAAGTGCCATCTGTTATTCCATTAACTCTCGTGTGTCTCCACAGCTTGCCCTTGTTGCTTCAGCTTTTATGCCAAAATGTAAACATTATGGATCATGAATATGAAGGTATATGAGGGCAATACCACTCCAAGTGCCAGACATTATGAAAGAATCTTCAAAATAAAATAACAGATTCACTTCAAATATGGCAAGACAGTTTTGCTGAGTACTTCAAGATGGGGAAAGGCAGAAGAGCTATTATAAGACATTCTGCTCAGTTCAGTAATAACTTGTCATTGTATATAATCATACAAAAATAGTTATTTTGAAAAATGCTGCTATAAATGTCTTCTTCCTTGAAATACAACGTTTAGACATTTTCCATCCCTGGTGAAAAGGGAAGATGACAGTGATTTCAATAGGCAATTGCTATAATGTCAATATGACGCGAGATTTTCCACAGTATTTGCACTGAGTGACTTCAAGTGAAGGAAAGGAACAAAGGTTAGGGGTTTATCCTGGGGGAGCACAACTCTGGAGACCCATTCCCATGCCTGCCACCACATCCTCATGCTGCCCGAGTCATACTTGCCTTGCAGAAGCACCGATGGTCATTCAAACCAACACAAAGCACCTCCCTCCACCACTTTCTCTCGGTGTTTATTTATCTGCAGGATGGGGGAATAGGTGCTTGACTGGAGTGGTAAAAAGCCTCACAGAAAGGCTGTTTAAAGCATAATTAGCATTGCAACAGAATGTACCAAGTAAAACTCACAGAGCCCCAGCCATTAACATTTGGCAACAGAAGGCAAACGAAAATACTATATGATGCATCTTCAGCAGGGAAAGAAAGCCAACCAGCTGTTAGCATTTGGTGGAGAAAAACTATTTTTAATCTGCAACGCTGGCACTGGAGATGTGTGTGTGCTCCCTCCAAGCTCCCATGTGACTGGGAAGATAAAGAAAACAGAATTTTAGGGTAAAATATGAAACATTGCACACAAAATATGTTGATAGCTTTTGTTTCAGATTTTAAAATGTAGTGTTTCCAAATGAAACGGAGAGCCCACAGGACACTACTGAGTCCAAACACTATGTAAATCAGGGCCAAGTAACAAAACAAAGGAACAAAAAAGCCCAGCTAACGAGGCGAAGGGCTCGTTGGCTGAGAGATGGGCTGAGAAATGAATCCCAAGGGGTATGCTTCCTATAATATCCCTACTGGATGGGATAGCACAGCTCAGAATTCCTGGAATTTGGACTAAGGGCAGGCTACCTGTAGCCTGTTATGGAGAATGCTCAGAGAATCTCAATTTTGCAGAAGACCCTGGCAGATACAAGTGCACCTGTGTGACAACTGCCCGAGCCCCACTTAGCAACAAAGGCCAAGGCCACCTGCCAGACTGACTAATTCAGAAATTCCTAGGTGGTCTCTCACCCTGTGCTGTATTTCCACTGACACTCGACTACACACTTCTGAGGCATAAATTGCACAAAGAAAAGTAACTCACATGGCCTTTTACCTTCAGGATCCTTCAGTTTAGAATACGCTTTCCTTCCATTTTATAGCCATGAACAAAGGAGATGCTCAGCTTTTCAAAGGCTGTGGATGTGAAACAAATCCCCCACCACTCCCAAGCAACACCTAAAGTACCAAGTTGATAATTACAAAAGCAGTTTCATAAAACACTCTAAAAAGTGCAAGTCTTATAAAAGTTTATCTTGGGCACAAAATCCTCACACACAATAGTGCAAGACAAATATTATACCAGTGATAGACTGAAGTTTCTAAAGGAGAGGTGCAGTCTTGGGGAGCATTGCAGGTCACCAAAACATACAGCAATTCAATCTTTAGATAACTGCATATATACAAGTTCTACTTTGCACTTGCAGAAAAACCAAAGAGGGGAAAAAGCATTTCTAAGTACTAATTACCCTGTTAATAGATGAAGAAGGGACCTGATACTGCTTCTGAGATCTGAGATATCCAGGACAACACAATATGGATCACCACACTATAATGCAGGCATGCACAGTCATGGCAATTTTCAAAAAGCCTATGCCACAGACACAAAAAAGGTTATCAAAACAGCACCATTTGAAATATGCTAAGACCTGGAAGCCAAAGCAATACTGAAAGCAGCTGGAAGATCCCTTGGCAATACACGGTTACACAGTAAATACCTGACAGGAGAGGGGGAAAAAGAAATCTTTCCTCACTGAGTAAAATTACTCTAAAAATCTCCCAGAACATCAGCTACAAAATTTAGAAGTGTTCTGGGGCTCTTCATTCAAACACTTGCAGAATTTAAGGATGAGTAAGTTCTAAAAACATGGCATTCACATTTTGAATAATCTGATTTTTACCCAAACAATATCTGTAATTATATTTCACAAGAGTTGAGGAAAATAAAGAATCTGCACCCTTTGCAATCAGAGATCCTAATCTTTTCACACTCAGTTATGGGTTTCCCCAATTTTATTTTCAATTCTCACAGTAGTTGTTCCATCTGTTTAAGATCTATTTTATAATCTTCCTAAACAGGTATAAAGTATTTTGAAAAAGAAAACCTCTCCCTGTCTCAGTTTCTCACGGGGTAGGTGGGAGAATACATTGGAACTGGCAGTCTCAAGTGTCACTTGTATATGAAAATTTTAGACCTACTGGAAACTCTTGAGTAAAAACTCAATCTACATTGTGTAAGACCTATCATTGCCTGTTTAATATTCTACTTCTCCTTCTTCCTTCTTGTAATATCACAAAGCTGTTATATAAAGACAAACAAAAACCAGTTTTTCAACCTTTCTTTCTAAAAGCAATGAAAGGAAAGTGTCTGATGCAGGAAAGATTGAAGAGATCCTGAAATGGGTTGGAAAACACTGTTGAATATATATTTTTATAACTGACCAAAACTTGCTTTTTATTTACATTATTTTTTGTTTAGATTTTTCTGAACAAACTCATGCTCTGTTCCAACACACATGCCCACAGCAAAGTTAAAGCCAGGTATTAATGAAAGCATATTGCAAAACAGGAAAAAAATAGAGAACTCTTCTTTAAATGTTCATAAACATGATCACGTTCGAAATTTTTACTAAATTTCATATTCACTGTTGCAAAAGTAGAGCTGAAATCTAGAATTATTTTATAATCTTGAGAACTTTCCACCTCAACATTATTATGAGGATAATTTCCAAGCGCATTTCTCCTTTTCAGCCTGAAGTGTTCAAGCAGAAAGAAGTCTCTCCATGCTTATTTTGTAGCTAAGTAGACTTTGTAAGATGTCAAGCATTTAAAAAGTGTAAACTAATGGTGATGCAAGTTTTAAAAACAATCAAGATTTCTCCATTATTAGTGCTTATGTAAGATATTTTTAGAGCATTGTTTAACATCCAGCAATAACTGCAAAATTACTAATCCCCCTTGCAACATAACCCACTCTTGTACATGCAGACAAGTTCCTTGGGGCAATAATGCCCATCACTCTCCCAGGCTTATTCTAATAACACAGAAAAGACAAATGCAAATAGAGTTCCAAAAATACACAAATGCCTTTAGTATCTGGAGAGGAAGTTGAAGAAACTTTGAGAAAGGAAAGGGCAAGAAACGAGCAGAAGTTCCAAGGAGGTCCTTCTGAGGTGTTTGGTTCAGCTTCCAGCAACTATATTTAGCAGAAATCAAGTTTGAAGAGAGGAGAAGTTTGGCATTTAAGGAATACAGAATGCCTTTACGTTTCAGCCATAGCACCTTGGAGCAAGTCTTCTTGGAAAAAAATGCTAAAATATGAAACACAAGATCAGAAATTTAGTTATTCTGAAATGGACACAGGGATGGTGAATCATCACGAGCTCACAGGTATCTTCTGGCAATCGTTCTTATGGAGTAATTTATTGCAAGGTAGTAAATTAATCTGACCCCTTGCAACTATTTTTAAGCAGAATTAGATCTTTATAAACCAAGACGTTAATTAATAAAAACCAGGAAAAAACAGAGAACTGAGAAATGCTAATTACTGCTTGTTCATTGCTATTGCCACAGGACATTGACTACTATTCTCATCCTTTCCCCCATGTTAGGGAAGGAAAGAGAACTCAGTTGTCGTATATAAAACAAGATTAAATGGAAAATTTTTGTGCTTTTTACGTTTTCATCCTATATCTTAGTTCACATAGAATGTTTAAGCATTTGAAATCAGAAATGTTTTTCTTCACAAGCCCCATTGTTTACCTTGCACTTATGGCAAGCAGCCAGGTAGATAAACTAAGCCACCAGCAGAGCAAACCTTTCAAACAAGTAACACAACAGGAGTGATAACATCAATTTAATTAATAAAATTCTTACTATCCCTTATTCTAGGAGTAAACTTTGCTTTTTTAAACAGGCCATTCTCCCAGTAGTTTCCAACATAAAGAAACAGTGATTAGCAGGCTGATTGCCAGCACAGCCCATGTCACTCACCACCCCTTGTGCACAGAGCTTTGGAGAGGTCACTGAGCTCGATGGAATGTGGGCAGAGATACCCATGGCAGGGGGAGATCTTTATCTTTATCACACACTCTGGCACCAGGAAGAGCAACCATGTCACCCCCACAAGGGAACCCTTCCAAACGTGGCCTTCCCACAGGTTCCTTGGCATTAAGTACCTGCGACCTTGCAGCACTAACCATGCCCACAGCTTTTAGAATCGTGGCACAGGAGCACCACGGTGACAGCAAAGCATCATTAGACACCAAACACTCAACTTACAAGGGAAGCTCAACATGGCCTTGACCAGAGAAGACAGCAGAGACAACAGACAGTGCAGTGTGACTGTCCCTGCTTTCTCTGGAGGCACCCAGCTACCCCCTGAATTTCTGCAGCCTCACCTGATGAAGGTGAAATCATCATGAGTAACTATTCTAGTAACCTGTGCCTCTGGAAACAGGAACAGCTGGAGTAAGAAAATACTCTAGGGAAGTTGTGTGGGTTTGTTTTCTTCTGTTACTGCCATGACATAATTGCTGCTAACAGCCCTACTTCACCTTTCCAAACTGGATTTTGGCATAAAGCAGTGTCATCTACAAGGACATCACAGGTTGCACATTATGATGACAGTCAACCCAAACACTCCACAAGAGCCAAATGCACGTACTGCATAATTTCAGAACCCTCTCTTGAAACTTCACACCTATCAAAGGTGTGTCTTACCTCCACAAACCCAAAGTGACCCTGGACTATTACCACAGAGAGTCCTGCTGCATCACTTATTTTAGTTCTTCCATTTTAAGAACTAGAGACAATGATGTCAAGAAGAAAATCTTTTGGAATAAAGTAACTATCATTTCAGCTCCATAGCAACACAGTAGTATGAATATGGTCTGTTCAAGATTTTTCATTTTTCCTCTTTAAAACACTCCACAAGAAAATAGGCTTTGCCTTCACAAGTACCCCTCCCCCCAGCTTTTATCTACACCATAGTTGAACTAGCAATTTTATTGAAAATTACTGCAAAATATTTAGTGGTTTCAGAACCCCAGGCACCTGAGTGCATTATCCAAAAGTACTTGATTGCTGTTACATTTAAACCCAAGCTAAAACTCTGGTAGATCAATGTCACCCTGTTCCATAGGAATTTTCTATTTTGTCTGCACTAAGTATAGAAAATCTATGCCAGTAAAATCCAAGCAGGAAGACCACCTGGTTGGCTCTACTTTAAATTAGTACAAGCAAATAAAGTAAGCAAATTGACATTCCTTTAATTCTAAATATGCAGCTCTTCATGTGCATAAATCAATTTTGAATTTCTTCTGTCATAGCAATGCTAATATAGTGGCAAAACCTTCCACTGTTGCCAATTCCCTGCTTATTTAAACACATTCTAGTGTTTTATACTGCTGCCCATCATCACCTGAGCTTCCCTGGGTAAAGCCATGGGAGCAGAAATGAAGAATTCCTTTTGTCTCTGGTGTCCCCTTTGCAGTAAGGATTACAGCTGAGATTATTTTAACTGGACTAATATACTTATCTTTATTTGTCTCTTTTTTTTAATGTGCCTTTGGTTTTTTTATGGGGCTTTTTTTTAAGGGCTTAGCATTTTTGAGACCCTAGATAAATTAATATGGCCAACAGTAACAACACATAGATGATTATTTAAGTGCTTGATACTTGACTTCCTCTCAATCCACAAGGAAACACTGCAACCAGTTTTGCATGTGAGTAACTGCTTGTTATTTGGTACAACTATGAAATACCAAGATGGGGGGTGGGGGGGGAAATTCATGAAGGAAGGCTACAAACGTGTTCCAAAATACATATGATACTTTGCAATACATTTAGAAGCAAGTTCTACATCATCAAATCCAAATCTAAAAGTGGAATTACAAAATTAGTAGCTAATCCAAGTGAAACAACATCTGTTAGAAATTACATAAACCCCAAGAATCCAGTGAGTTACAATGAATCCTTTACTTACCCCTTCCAAACAAAAGTCCTATTTAAGCAAAGGGATGTGCTAAATAGCAGACAGATATGTCACAGAATCTGTGATAGTCAATGGATGTGGAAGACAGAGTTTCACTGTGAAGCTGTGGTTAAACTGCAGGAGTGTACACAAAACATAGCCAAGCATGAGCCAAATGGAGACAGAGCTTGGTTTATATCACCAAATACATGGCATTATGGAATGATGACCACAACCATTTTACAATAAAGGAACAAACTTTAAACACTTGAAGTTGCACACTTTGTATGTCAATATGAGCTGTGAACCTAAACAAACAGGTCAAAACCCAGGAGCCTCAACCTGCAAACTTTAACTGCATTTCAGGGCAATGGGATCTCTGGATGGCCAAGAAATCAAGACAAAGCCTTTAGGTTGTATTTCTGCAAACATTTAAGCACAGGGGAGCTCTGTGGGTTCAATTAAGGATTTGCTGACTCCAGGGGGAACACCACACTGATTCAGTAAAGGCAGGATCTCATCCTGTTAAAGGCCCCTCCGTCATTGTCATCAGTCATACCCACCTAGTGGGGACAAAAAGCATTCCCAGCATGTTAGACAGCAGGTGAGGAGTGTAGGTTTGGAAATCTAGGCTAAATCCACAGATGATTGCTTCCCAGAAAGCACACAGTAAAACAAATGTCCTAGATAGGCTTCATTTCATATTTATATTTTTTCGTAATAATGAAAAGCATGTTGACAAGCAGATCTTTCAAAGGGTAATAAAGACAAATCCAACTAACACATAATATAGATATTTTTCCATCTGTATAGATGAGCACAAAGCAGCAAACTCTATTCCAACACCTTTAATAATAAAAGTGTCAACATCAAACAAATCAGCAAGCCAGTCAAGACAGTGAAGTTCTAAGCTAAATTCCAAGCCATTGCCAATCCCACTTGCAATTTTGGCACTTGTGTTTTATACGGAACCACCTGAAGAAATTTCCATAACTCCCCATTCGGGTTGAGCTAGCATATAATTTTAAATTATTAAAAAACATTGTGGTTACTAACGCAGTGTCTGGGAGTAAAAGTAAGACTAAGAATGATTAAATTAAAATTACACACTCTGGAAACAAATTCTAAACATAGCAATCAAAGAAAATGGGTGGCAGACTAATTAGAAGCTCAAACTTAACTATAACACTAATTTCAGGACACGTCTCATTAAAATTACTTTTCTATTTTGAGACACGTTATAGAATTTCTCTATTATTAGTAAAACCTTAAGAATACATGCCAGAACATTTGGAAATAAAATGGGCTTCTTAAGCCAAAGTGCAAAGGTCACAAAACACATTAATTGCTTGCTGGAATACTTTGTCTTTGAATTACAAGTTTTCCATAATTTCTTCTATTTTTTTTGTACCAAAAGAGACATAACTATTTAAAAAAAAAAAAAAAAAAAAAGAAACATCATGATGAAAAGCAGGTTTTGTAAAACTCAGTCCTAAAAACACAGTTTATAAACCTTGAGGAGAATTCAGCAAAGAGAATGGAGTTCACTAGGTCTTACTGGATTTACTAGCAAGCAACTCTTCGGGTGTTGATGAAAAGAACATATATTTGTAGGTCACCAAATCAGTTGTACTGCAGATAATGGTCAGTGACACTCATTCTTCTGCACACCTGGACCTGCACCTTCTAACTCAAACTGACAAATTAAGAAAATTCCCACCTGCAATACTCTGCCAATTGCCCAGCACAAAGCCCACAGGCACACAGTCAGGTGCAGTTTTCTTTACATGCACCCCTGCCCTGCCCACACAATAAACTCAGGCAGTGCCTTCTGCCAGCTGAGATGGAACTGAGGCAGAAATAGCAAAAAAACTGCCATCCAAAACAAGAAAACATTCTTCCTCAAAAGTGGTTCATTTTACATTCAAAACAAGATGAGCAGCAAAACTAATAATTATTTCAGAGTGTAAAAATCATTTTATTATGGGATTATTGTGCTGAATAAGCATGTCTCACCATAGGCTAGGGGTTAGTATCCAGTAAAAGCCACCATTATATATGTACATATATATTTACAGGATTGGGGCTTTACTATCAATCATAACATTCTGTGTTGTTCTCCTGCTGCACTTCTAAACACAGTCAGAGCTATATGGCTTTCTAACTTTCATTTCAAAATACATTAGTTAATGATGCACTTACTCTCTCTTAGTCTTTGACAAATGTCACCAAACTGGCACTAGAGGCAGAGGTCCTTCACCCATGTCTTTGGAAATATGACTTTTTACCCACGTTCTGCAAGGCAACTGCTAACTCCACTCATATCCCACAATGTTGTTCTTTTCTTAAAAGGAATATAAGGGTGGAAGAGCTAATAAACAGTATAATGAGACACCTTGCAAGATGTTTAGCACCAGTTCTCTACCAAAAGA
>JAWWMO010000083.1:45414547-45471306 GCA_035047845.1 Dendrocincla fuliginosa | reverse complement strand
TGGGTGGCAAACCTGCCAGTTTTGAGACAAACATATTTTTGATGTGGCCTCACTACCCCAGCATGCTGACAGAAAAGCAAGACAATTCAAGCCACCTGGAGTCAAAGGGGAACACTTTCTCACCTTTGAAAAGGCTTTGGAGGCTCATTCAAACAGATTCACAGCTCAATTCAACATCACTTCCTAGAAGAAAGCCATTTTTCCCATGAAGGAGGAAGTGTTAAATAGCCTACCATCAAATGCACAAGGATTAATGTATTTACACAGCAACCTTCCATGCAAACACCTCACTGCTCACCTTCTCCTTCATTCCAGCAGGCAGCTGAGCCCATGGAGGAGATGGGATGTGCACAGTGTTTTTTAAGCCCTGCTGACCCAGACTAAGGTTCCCACTGGGGCTGCTGGAAGCAGGGGAGGAGAGGAAGGAGATGGCAAGTGTCAGGTACACTTCTGTGCCTGAAATGGGACAATTAACCTTGTAACTTCCCCTGATTTAAATCTAGAAAAATCTCCTTGTTGTCTGAGCAGAAGTTTATGGGTAGTTCTACTGCACAATATTTGGATTACCAATTATGTAGAGCAGGAAAGAGCTCACTTTTCAATGCTAATATATAACCACATGCAAACACACCCCACTAAATTAGTAACAAATGCTCTTACTGATTCTGGCTGAGATAGGCTTTCTGATAAGAAAAGATTTTCCTTTAACAAAAAAAAAAAGCTCAATTTGTTCCCCTGATGTAATACAGCTGAAGTTCATGCCCCAGTGCAGTCAAATCTAATAGTTTTAACTTAGTTTCAACTATTACTGCTCATAACAAGGCACATTCAAAAGCGTATTTATGTTTGCTTTATTCTATTGCATCAAAGTTAGGAAAACACATCTGGGCAGTACGTTCTAGCCACACTGCAGACCAAAAATACAGATAAACGTTTTGTCTAGAGGGATGACTAAATAAGTTGGCCAAATATCAGAACAAATTCACTTTGATGTTTTCAGTTGGTGGAGCTCAGAAACATGACCAGTTACATCCTCAGAAAGGGGAGCAACACTCTTCCTTTAGAATCTGCTGGTGGGGGCAGGGGGGAAAGAGGGATTTGTTCTGAGTGACAGCAGAACTCAACATGAATAGAATGACTGGAACCTAAGGAAAAACATGTGTCTACTTTCACTCATATTCCTGAATAGTTCATATTCATCTCTTTCCCTGGACCACCTGCAGTGCTTGCCTCCACTGGTACCAACAGTGCCATGGAGTCTGCATAGGAGCCCATGAAGAAGGGTGGCTTTTGGGATTCCCACTGTAGGTGCACACAGCCAAAATCAGCCTGCATCGAGAGGTTCCACGTGAGCAATCCCCTCAAGAGTGGTGCTGAGGCACTTGTCAAAAATTAGTGGGGAAAATACATGAAATAGCTAAAACTTCACATCAGGTGTAGAACTTACTGAGCTCCATGACCATGCGAGACAGAAGATACAGCTGGCTGGTGTTACATGATGGGGCTGGAGAGAACTGCTGAGCACCATCCCTGGGGGAAGAAGTACTAAAGAAAACCCACTGTGCAACAACAACATGACCCAAACATTGTGTCCTTTACCAAATGGGAAATTGCTGGGGGAATATATAAAACAAAAACCCTTTCCCAGAGGAAATAACTCTGTTGCAAAGCCCACTGTTAAAGGAATCAGAGGAAGAAACGCCTGCTCCCCTCACAGTGCAAAGAGACTATGAGAAGATGTGCACTCTTGGTTTCTCTGGGGGCAAATACACAGAAGGTACCTGACTTTCAGTGCCTCTGGCTCCAGAAGACCCCTCTTTGTCTCCATCGACTCCAGAGGAAACGTAACTTCCCAGGTGGGAGCTGCTTTTGTGAATCTCACCCACCCCTATCAAAACAAAGCAATCCCACCTGTTCAAGGGATATGCACAGACCACCATCAGCCATAAATACTGTGACAGAATGTGTGAGAAACAGCATCAAAGGACAGCTGAATCTCATCAAAGCCAATCAACTCATCATCAATAAATGTCTTTCTCTGTGTTGAAATGGGAAACTGAGTAACAGATTGGAAGCAAGATGCTGCTGCATGTTTAGGTACCCCACTGTAGACATATTCTTGTGCCTCACAGCACTGTACGTCAGGACCCCCTTAAACTGTACAGAGGAGGTGCAAATCTTCATTTTCCTCATCCCCAAGAACAGTTATAAAAGTTGGAGGGCCCCATGAATTTTAATTTTTACAATACAAGCTAGAGCATTTGTAGGCACAAGTTAGTGATCATCCTTTAAGTGCCAATGAGATAAACTGAGAGTAAAGTTTTTGCAACACATATGCTTATAAATGACATTTTTTCACAGTGTTCACAGCACTTCAAGACCAAAACATGGGAAAAAACAATCAATTTCACGTGCTGAGAATGATTTTTCAGATTTCCTTAAAACTGAGGCACTGAATTCAAGAGAATGTTTGGAACTTAACACTGCCCTGAACACTGAACAATCTCATTGGAATCTTTAATATTTACAAGTTTAAAAAGCACAGTAGCCAATTTTGCGAGTTAGATTTTGGTAATTTCCTACACAGACACACTTTAATTCTACATGAGAGCCATTTCCATATCATTTGGAGTTATTTCAGGATCTGAAGTGTCTTGACATTAAGGCATGAATTCTCAGAGTCAGGGCTTCACATGACAGCAAAAGCACAGTGTAAATTAAACAGTACATTTAAAAAAAAAGGAGAATAGGAATAAAGCAAACAGGAATAAGTGAACAGTTCAACACGTGTTACATTCACAACTTCTTCTTCCCCATAGTAGCACAATATTAAAGGCACCAAATTCCCAACACTTTCCTTTACTGTGCCTGTTTTTCACATGTTTTAAATCTGCAAAAGCAGCCAAGAAAGTGGTCAACAGAAAAATTAACCACAAAGATTTTAGTTCCCTTAAGACCTAAATTTTAGTGCATTTGGTTTTGGATTCATGATCCCTACAGCTCAAAAGCTAATTAATTCTGTCTATAAGCAACTAAAGCTTTACCTGCAAACTGTTAATATTTCCTTTCCCACTGAAACAAACTCCATCCTAAGTCTATATGGTAGATCCTTCTATTAAAAGCATAAACTACAGTTTTAAAAAATCAACATAAACCCAAAGCAAACAACTATCCTGTATTTGGGGCTCCATTTTTTTTCCCTTTTCTGTGCTACAGATAAGACATATTCCTAGTATGAAAAAAAGCTATAGGTAAACCATATTTTGTGATGAGGGCAAGTGATTTTGGAACACTCTAACAGTGGTTATTCTGTTTGAATCAGGCAAGAGTAGACTGAATTATATTGTAGATTCAACTACAATAACGATGCAGACTATAAAACACATTAATATTAAGAAGCAAGACTTAAAAATGATAGTATAGGACACACCTAACTGAGGGTGTCACAGTGCTTACATGCCAAGACAGACACAGAAAGGCGAAGGGTTTATTATAAAGTTATTGCTTCAGAAGGTCTCACTATGTGGTTAACTTTAATTGGGGAAAAAAACATCTTTGTGTCTTGCACTCGTCTTTTCTAGTATGATTTAAAATTAAACTTTAAAATTAACCAAAATAGTTTTTTAAAATACAGTATACGTAGGTCAAACTTCCTAGTCGTGGTTGTTTTTGCCAACAAGTCTGAAAACACACATTTTTGCTCCACAGTGGTTCTATAGTAATTCTGTGAGAAAATTAAATCTTGTCCAATTATAAAAAACAAATTGACTCTACTTTATTGAAGCCAGATATTTCCCTTAAGTCAAAGTAAGCTTTGGCACTGAGACTTTACATGAGGAAAAAATGAAACGTAGAACATAAAAAAAGCTAGAAAAATGCACTTCCTCCATTAGATAATCCTAATTCTTAGTAACTAATTATATACAAATGTAGAAAATATGCATAATTCTTAATATACCATTCTATTCTTAAATAGTTCTCTGTGTGTGGATGCCCTTGGCTGCCATCACTCATAACAATATTCCAGAAACAGAAAACCTGAAACAAACTGAAGCAAGGGCTTACCCTCATGCAATAATTCACTTGAGAAAAAGTAGCTCTGTATTAAAGGAAAAAATCCCTTTCGCCCCCCCCAGTCAATATTCAGCACTTTCCACATTCAAAGCTCACTACCATTATCAGGAGTTATTATCAGAGCCCTGATGGACAAAATCCCTTTCAGGATGGCAAGGGGGTACTGCTGTCAGTAATTATCCCTGCTAATTGCAAGCCACCCTCTCTCATTTAGTCTGTCCTAGGGAGTGCTCCTCTTCCCTGTTTTGCTCCATGTGCTATCAGCCAGTGCCTGTCCCAGTTCACCTGCTGCTCCATTAAACAGTGTTACCTCCCCATAATTACTTGTTTTCTTTCCAAATGTCATCCAATTTGCAATATGTTTCAAAGGGGTATTTCTCAATTTATCAGTCTCTGAAAATATTGCAAAGGATTTTCTTTGCTCACTCGATATAACTGGTGGATGAGTTAGGATCACATCTCATGTATGGCAGGACATTGAGACATTCTTTTCTTCCAGCTTTGATGGGGATGTTTCACAGCTGACATACAGACAGATTTGACAAGAAGGTTTTATCTGACTCTGTCATCCATCTACAGGTCTTGGAAAAGCAGCCTAGTTTTTGGCCCCTCTCCTTTATCTTCAGGTACTCCCAATCTTACCTGTCCTTTTGTGATGATTTTGCAAAATAATATCCGTAACAAATATTGAAATGGGATACAAACTATACAGAATAACAACAATCCTGAACATAAGAGCTTTTTCCTTCGCCACTGCACAATAAAATTCAATGGCATATAATCAGCAGGGAGTAAATTATTTTTTAATCGTTTAAACTAAACATACCATAAAGGAAGAGAATTAAAAATCTCACATCTCTCCATAGAGTTGTACTGACTATTATGGATTATATTGTACTCCTACACAACTTTCTAACACAATCCCATGTCAGGCCCTCATTTATTTTATCCATGAATAATGTCAGGCCAATATATTTACACTTATCTCAGTGTTCCTTCCATTCATTTGAATATCAGCTTCTCCCAGTCCTCTGGAACTGCCCCCCTCTGTTGCTTCTTATTGACCTTCCTTGTACAGAGACTTATTTGCCCAAACTTTAACATCCTTAAACATGAGCAAAACTGTCACTGAGGATTTTAAAAAGTTTACAGTAATGTTCAATATTCTCCTTAGTGACTGCTGGAAACTATTATATCATTTGATAGGAACAAAACTTTCCCCTTTAGATTGATGAAGAAGATATTTCAACATTTCTGCTTCTTGAAGATACTACATCACACCACAGCTAGGAAAAAAAACTCAAGCCAAAAAATAATGTAACACTTCTAAGGGTAAGAAGTGTCTAATATAAATGTAGCAGTCTCAAGGAATTTCAGATTCTGAAAGATTTAAATGCAAAATAATATTCTAACATCCCTGTTTGCAGAATGGCTCCCTCATACTGACCCTTCTAGATGCATTTCAAACCTGCTCCCAAGGAAGCCTGAGTTAAAAATCTGCTATTAACTAATTAACTTAAGTAGGCAGGGATCAAGCAGGTTTCTCCCCTTTGTGCTGCAGTCTTTTAGCCCTGTCTTCTGGTCTCCACCCGACCCATACTTCTTCCAGACACACAAATAGCTCTGCAGGAAAGAAAACTCACACCTGCACTAAATTCTTAGAGCTTTGCCTTAATCTGTGGCACAAACGTAAATACAACAACTGAATTTCTATTTCCTTCCACTCCTCTCTGCTTCAAAAACATCTGATGTCACCAGTTCAATAAGCAAAATAGCAGCTCCTCTGCTTTAAGTTAACCCAAGAAAGTAATTTACAATTCATTTCCTAAAGAATTCAGTTTACACACACACAAACTGTATATATTCTTAGCAGTGTGTCCTTAGATTTCATAAGATGAGAAAAGTATCTCAGTACATACAGAGATTTTTTAGTATGCAAATGCACTGTGAAACGTGTTTGAAAGCATCAGTGGCATTTATGACAACAAAACTGATGTGCTTGTCAATTTGCTACAAGATAATTACACTGTCAAATAAGGTCTTGGGTGGCTGTAATTCAATTTTCCACTCTATTTTACATTATTCAGACTTCTGATTGTACCACAAAAGCTTCCTGCAAAGTGGAAGCACGGGGGCAGTTCTGTTCCATGGTCACCCAGCATCACTCACCAGGTGTCTGCTTCCCAGCAAGGCAATACAGCACAGAATATTTCTAGAATATGGTATTGAGAGAGAGAGATTTTGGATATTTTCTCCATATACAGAGAACACATTTTCTATATATAATACAGAAATACATATATAACATAAATTCTGTATATAATATAAAAAGGAACACATCTTCACTGCTGCAAACTGTTGTCACAAGGAAAGCAGTTAGCATTAAATTTGAGTAATTGTCAGGCAGATGAGACTCCTGTGTCTGGTCTTACTCCCATTAATGTTTAGGAGTCAAACACGTGACGAGCTTTTCCCTGTATCCCAGCACAACTACTTTTATTGATGTTCAGACAACTGATTATGTGAGAATAGGTACCAATGTACTTGTCAAAACAAATGTATTCCACATGTTACCTGAGTGAGATCCCTGTAACTGAGTGGCTCATACACCAACCCCTGGTGTCACATACTATGTGGGTAGCAAGAAAAATGTACATTCTCATTACATATTCACCACTTTGTTTCCAACCTTACTCTGACTGCTTGGCAGCCCATGAAATTATTTTTAATGTAAAAATGTCCAGTTTTAAAAATAAATCGGGCTCTCTAATCTTTTACTGTAATATAATGTTTTCATTTGAGAACTGATAGAAAAAGCAAGCTCCAACTTGCACCAGGTTTTTCATAACGCTGCTAGAACACGGTAGCCTGAATTTTTTCTCATTCCAACATAATTTATAATTGCTTTAGAATGCATTACTTGAATGGTCTTTAATTTGAGTCATTAGTCTGGATAATTTTTACTTTGGTTTGCTTTATTTTCTGAGTCTTAACTCAGCCCTCTGTTAATAAGAGGTATGCTTTGGTTTTGCTTAAGATCACTTAATTATCACAAGACTTAAGGGCACTTTTATGACTTCATTTCCGTAAGTGGTATCAGCTTCTTATCCACAATTTTGCATGCAAGTCTTTATTAAATCACGATGGCAAACAAAGAATGAGTTAATTTAACATGTAAATATAAAACATGCCCTAAGTATAACGCTCAGATTGTACACCAGTATAGGCTATATATTATAGAAGTGTCCAGCAGAGAACTGGTTTGCAAACAGGTCACAATGTGCCCAAGAAGTCCTTGGAAGAAGTTCTCATCATGAAGGGCAATTTTACAAGCACTGGTCCTGCACACCCACAAGGATCCTGTGGATGGCAAACACATTCCTCACAGCATAAAATGACAGTGTTTCTAACTGGGTTTCTGAGTCTTCTTCAAGTCAGGGAAAATTCTGTCTCAAAGCGACTTTACAGCCACGTGGTTCTGATGAACAGGAATACACCCACATGGACTTCAAACAGGACAAGGTGCACTCTGACCTCTGGAGTCAAATGTACATGCAAATACAGCCCTGAAAGGTTTCAAGAAAGCAATTTCTCCTGGTGCATATTAAAATGCAAATTGTAGGAGATTAGCCTAATAACTCACAATTGCTGACCTTAAAATAATCTGCTCCTAATCCCCCCTTAATTTAAAACCAAGTATGTTAATAAGCAGGCACTTTATCAACTGTGTTGCCCATCAATATTTTCCCCCCTTAACAGCTCTATTATTTTTCTACAGTGTTGATTTGATGGTATTTTCCTTTCAGTGGAAATTAAGCAAGGATTCAGCCTCAGAAACAGAACACTTTTTCACTGAATTACATTCTCTACACATTTAGCTGCCTTCAAGCCTTCAGAACAAGCCTTACTACCTTCTTTTGAATCTTTATCTTAACGAAAGGATTTGAGATAGCAGAAATGTTACAGGCCCTTTGTATCTCAGGTGTAGAATAACGTCACTGGGCACATTTTCCTCTTTGTCCTAGTTAGTACTAGTAAGACCTTTTAAATGAATATTTTAACAAGTATATTCTTGATTCCACACCTTTATCTCAGCTTGTCACCAAGCTCTGCTCCCCATGGAAACAAACAATAAAAGACTAACTTGACATCTTTAACAAAGGCTCTCTCCTTCAAAGACACTGGGGTGAAGGAGCAATTTAATTAAGATGGGAAAAGAAGCTGCCAATCAAATTTTAAAACACCCTTCATTAGATGGGTTAGTGGGTAAAAAGAGTGCCCCAATTTCTGGAATCCAATCTCTTTCACTGCTGCGAGCAATACCTCCCTGAGCACGAATTGCTAAAAGGATTGACAGAATATATTCTGGGGGAGGGAAGTGCTGGAAATGTTCCCATATTGCAGTGAATCGCCCTGCCATAATGCTTGCAAAGTAAGAGTGGTGTGTTCCCCTTGGGCAAACACCTGTTTGCCAATCGGGCTGTGTCATTAAACGTGACTTCACCTGCTTTTGTGCTCCCTGCCAAATTCCCTACAACCCTTCTGGGTTATGCCAGACCAGCATTCCATTCCCATGTTCTGGACAAGGAATGGCAACCTTCAGTTTGGCTACTTCCCCAAGGTGTTTAAAACTCTGCCTGAAAACAGAAATAGGAGCAGAAGGAGCTTTCAGATTCCCCACCTCAAGAAACAGTGCCACAAGCTTAGTTAGCACAAACACACCCTCGAAAACTGTGAATGAGTGAGGCAAATTATTAACCCACAAAGTGTACGGCACTTCTCATTTATTCATTGATGATGTCATCCAAATTTATAGAGTAACCTTTCTTAAATATCAAAATATAAACAAACATGCCAGCACACAGTGGGGAAAGCATTCTGCTCTGAAAATTACTCAAAGGACTGAAAAAAAAAAAAAAGAAAAAAAAGCCCTTTTTTCATCTACAGAAGTTTTGCCAAATTCAAGTACACAAATACTCATATTTTGGGGGTTTTGCTGAAAATTAACCCACTCTAACAAATAATGAAAAAGTAAAATGATGATGTGTCTATTCCTTTGAACAACATCAGTAAGAGTCACATGGACAAAATCAGAAACCTGATTCAGTAACATGTAAGTTACTTAAGTACTGATGTTAAATAATTTTGGAGAATACAAATATTCTAAACAGCTTAAAGTTCATTGGTATTTCAGGAACTCAAATAGTACCTGAAACAACAAAAAAAGGCCTAGGAACCTACTAGGTAAGTGATGTAAAATTTGCAAGTGTAAAGACTGGTATTTTTAATATATATATATTAAAACAATCACTCATCTGCCTTTTATTACTGTACATTCTCATTTATTATGGCCATCAGTCATCTCTTCTTTTGACTGTGCTGCAGAACTGAAGATTGCACACACACTGTCAAGAAGACACTGGATTGACCTAATAGATTATGCCAAATATTTACATTCAGATTTTTTATTTATTAATGAAAATATAAATTAAAACCCACCATACTTTAAATCTGAGAAAACTATTGCCAGGCACTTTATAAAATAAATCATCAAATAATTATGATGCATTCGTATTACAGCGTGTTCTCAATAGTATTTACATGACATTTCCCTGTGTGTTTCAAAAATATTCCATAATAACAATCAAATTGGGGAAATATTTACCTTGTCTATTAAGCTTCAATGAAGAAACTATTGCTTGAGATGTGAGAGGAATAATTCCTGCTCTTCACAACCCCTTCTCCACCTCAGACAAGCTAGAAAATTTACCCTTGCAAATAAAGGAAGGGTGGCTACACCTGCTTGGTCCTACTGCCTCCAGAGTCTTTTTGAAAAGGTAAGGGGAACAAATACATTTATGAAGACTATATCAAAATATTACAATAATCAGGACTTTTCTTGCTGAAACTTATTATTTCAGAGTCATCTTATTTCACGAGAATGGCCAAGTACCAGTTTACCTGGAAAACTGATGTAACCAATGCACTGAGTTACACAGGCAGCTGGGATTACCCCATCACTCCAGAAACTCAACACACAAGTTCAATTGCTGCCACAGCTTAGTCAAAGTCAGATAATCTGGACTCTTATGACTTAAGATGGGTATGTTTGAAAAGATATGATGTCTGACTGAATCAAATTAACATCCTGATATTCATTTATATTTGAAGGCTGATCCACCTATTTCAAATCTAAGCTGAAATACTTGGAGGCCAAGGGAGGTTTTTAACACAGGATTATTATACCTCTGCAAGGAAAGCTTGCTTCAGTCCAGGTACAAATGGCAGGTCTACCTCAAGTGACTAAATTCTGGTACCTTAGTGGTGGCCCCCCAGCAGAAATTTAAAACCTTCAAAATATGAGACATTGTACATGATCGTGCAAGACCTTCTAAAACATCTCAATGCAAAGTATGATTCTTTGGTCCAAAAATTTGTGTCTATTAAATAGGTTTTTTGGATGTAGCAGATTGGGACAGATGACATATGAAACCAGAAGCAATGCAAAGAGCAGCCTGAGAATGGCAACATTTAATGCCACTTCAGGTACCACTGCAGTTACACTGCAGCCTGGGTGAGTGGTCCAGTAGAAGGTGTCCCTGCCCAGGGCAGAGGGTGGAACTAGATCATCTCTCAGGTCCCTTTCAATCCAAACCATTCGAGGATTCTTTATATCCATGCACTAAGCATTAGCTGTTCTTAGCCCGCCCCTGCATCATAAACCAAAAGGTAAAATGGGAATGATCTTTCAGTCAGAAAAAGCGTCAGTTATTTGAAATTTAAGTTAGTGACAAAAGGTTCTTAGATGAGTTCTTACCTTATCTGAAGAAGTTCATTCTTTTTGGTCCTCAGCCTTTTAAACATCTTTTAAGCTTATTAGACATTGATGCCTACCCCTACCCTCTTAAAATTTAGTACTACAGCAAGGATTGAGTACTACAGCAACTTCTTCTTTGTAAGACCTGTTTAACAGTTAAAACCCATGAATTGAAATCCATCACTGAGCATCTGAACGATGTTGTTTCCCTTCTGCAGCTCTGATCTGAATAGTAGGGAAAACATTTCACCTTGTTTGCTGTTAGCTTGAAACAAGGGGGAAATCACTCACACTTAATTTTGTTTTGGTAGCTCTGATCATTAAATGATAACTGCACTTCTAGAAACTGTGGGAACTAGTGAACTGTGAGGAATGTACCACCTGGGGAATTAAATTGTAGTAGTAAATGACTTTTGAAAGTATCCTCAGAGGATAACAGTAAATTGTGTAAATGTAGAGGATCCAGTAGGAAAATGAAAGGGTCTGTTAGTAAATACAACATTCCCCATTTTCATTAGTCACATCTAGCATGGAATAAAAAAATGTATCTTAGAAATAACACACAATACCACCTCATGAGGGCATACCAAGTAACAGCACTAAATGTTCAAACAATCCTGAAAAACTGAAGGTTAAAGAAGTTTGCTATGCAACAGAATCAAAGAAAACAGAATACAGCATTTAGGCAGAAATAACTGTATAATACAGGGAAGGAGATGCCTGGAGTTATGTAGCGGGTCTGCAGAGAAGGATTTCAGCATTACAGCAAATCCAAATTGGAAAACAACTCAGAGACATTCTGCTGTTGCAAAGTAAAACCCACAAATGGGACACTGCAATGTGTGTGTGTACATATATATATACACACACATATAAAATAAACCTTTTATAAAAATTGAAAGCATTCTTCCATTTTGCTGGAAATAAGTCAGCATGAAAGCACAGAAGCAATTCTTTCCCATGATGGGGGTGAGGCAGTGGCACAGGGTGCCCAGAGAAGCTGTGGGTGCCCCAGCCCTGGCAGTGCCCAGGGCCAGCCTGGATGGGGCACTGAACAACCTGCCCTAGGGAGAGGTGCCCCTGCCCATGGCAAGGAGATGATCTTTAAGATCCCTTCCAACCCAAACCATTCCAGGATTCTATTAAAGGACTAAATATTAAATGAAAGGCTCTGTTGAACATCAATCATTTCCGTCTCACCCCATATGGAGCATTTCCCTCTAGATTTTTTTTGTCATATCTGTGGATAATTTGTTGTGCTGTTCAGTAAGCAAAAGTTACTTGGAAAAAGGTAGAACACATATTTGATTACACCATGTATTCCTGAAACAGACATTGCTCAAAAAGTTTAAAACAAACGTTTTATCTTACTCTTTGCCAGCAACAACTACTAAAGCCTTAACCACTTTTTTTTCAAAAAACATAGGAAATCAAAAAAAAACAAGAATAAATTTTTCCACCAAAACCTAGTAGGTCTTTAAAAGTAATTTCACACATCATCTATAAGCTTGAGTATCTAACTATACAAGATCTGTACATTTGAACATAAGAATTCTGTAAGTAGCTTACTACATTATAGATTTGCCTGTAATAAATGTGTAGACAAACCTTACCCAAAGCAGAACTCTCACAGGTCCATTTTTGATATTAAAACAGTGTTGTCACAGAGCCAAGGATCTTGCCAAAGAGATAGAATGTTGAAATGCAAAATACGTGTGATTGCAATTTTAATTTTAGCTCACATTTCATCATTATCACTAGAGGAAGAAAGTGGCTGAGTGCTGAAAAACTAGGGCTTCAGCTCCTGACTCAACTCTGTCATAAATTCCTCATGTGCTAACTAACTAGAATAAAATCTCACGCCTCAGTCTCAAATGGCAGATCAAAACTACAATGTAAATTATCCAAAGAAGAACTCTGTTCCACCACATTTCTGTCAAATTATATAATATATTAGGTCTAAACAAAAGAAGGTGCAATACTTGGATGATGCACAGCCATGGATCCAGCCATGGAGACAAGACTGTCCCACCTGTTTTATTATGAACACTTCACGTGCAAAACTCACTCCCACATAAAACATCTGAAACTTTGTGGAAATCAAACAGAATTTATGCTGCTAGGGGTATTCCACAGTTATCTTTATAAACTCTGTGTTTGAAATAAATATGGACATATAGACATAAATACACACTTGCACACACTCTGTATAGCATACTGCACACTATATAAACATACATCCACATATCAGCTATACAAAATTAGCATGAGGAATTCATTGTGAGGAACTGCTGTGAAATTAGGCAAAAAAAAAAAATTAATACTATTTTCCTGGGTGTTTTTTCCCTTCTAATTTTCCTGTTTACCAGGGCATACCTCCTACACTGAGCAGAACTGGCCCTCCTCAGCCAGGCCCAAAGCAGTGCTGTAACACAGATTTTTCACAAGGGAACTGTAGCACAGTGCAACGGATCTGCATGGAGCACACTCTCTCAGGGCTGGTATTGTGCTTGCAGAAGCAGGGAGACCCACTCCCCCAGCTGCCCTCCCATCCTGAGAGGGATTGGGGCTCCTCCTCAAACTCCCGAGTTTCAGCCCTGGCCAAACTCCAGCTCTGCATTCGTTTCAGAAACGTGCTTTCCAAGCCAAGACATCTGTGTGCTTCAGTGACAGGCGAGTTATAAAAGGAGTGTTTATATCCAACTTCGGCATAATGTGAAAGTTTAGCAGCCACGAGACAGCTTTATACAGTGACTGGATGTTACTTAAAGGCTTCATTGTACTTCCAGTGACAGTGCTCAGCAAAATAACTAGGACTCTATAAATTAATTACACTTGCTTCTAATAATTACTAAACTCTCCTGGGTTTACAAATAAGGTGGCCCGAGCATGGGGAAACATGGCAGGAAGCCCAAAGGCTGATTTCAAATGTATCCCTCCTGACCAGTCCTTCCCATGACCATTGTTCAGTGCAGGAAACAAGAAAGCAAGCTTGGAATCGTCCAACATGCAGCCCTGCAGCTGCTGAGCTGCTCAGCCTTCCACGTGGGCTTTGTCCCAGGAGCTGCTTCTGGGATGGGGTAACACCACAGCACCAAACCCCTTCCGTGCCCACGAATGCAATTCCTCATGTGGCATTGAAAACCTTCACTTCTGTCCCCTCACAGCCAGTCTGTTCACTCCAGAAAACTCAATGTATGCTCAAATATTTTCCCCATGGTTTGAAAGGAATTTTAAAACCCAGTATTTTCAAGTATCTGCTGAGCTCTTAGTGGTACATACTGCTTGCCTACAAGAACTACCTCCTTACCTTCTAAAAAAAGCTGGACACACAGAAAACAACTTGTGAAATGCATTATTACAGTGGTTATAAAAAGCCACTGCTATGAGCTTAGAGTGCAAATATGTTTTATCATCATTCCTCATCATCTGACACTGGATGGAAAAGTCACAAGTGCTAACAGTGATACCTAGATAGATACCATATTGGAAAAGGAATGCAGAAGGAAGGAGGAAAGAAAACATCTGACCATTTGTACCTAATCTTCCATGGAGGGTGTTCCAACAGTCCCATAAAAACTCTGCTAACTCTGCCTGTTGCTGTCATCTAATGCTCCTGCTCTCATTTGCTAAAAATTCCCACTTTTGATTCACTTAAATACACAATTTATTTAAATCTATAGTGAAATGTGCAGGAGTACCCCCTTAAATAAGTGAAGAATAGAGTGGTGAGCAATCTGACAGAATAATCTACATAATCTTTGCTGACCATAAATTATTATATATTTTACCATTATCAATCATACCTCCCTACTTCTGCTTTTCCTTTAAAACTTTGAAGGAGAGACTGGGACTTTGAGTCATTTTCAGCAATAAGAAGAACAGCAGAGGCATGCAGCACCAGTCTGGAAAGCTTTCCAGCAGCTTTATTTCCTCAAAATAAAAAAAAAAATAAAGCACATTCCTCTTCTCCCTTTCACCTTGCAGGTTCCCACTGCTGCTTGCATCTTCCCATGACTTGCTATACACACACCCCACATTCCCTGTCTGTGGCTTTCACACTTCCCTGCTTAAATTTCCTGTCACTGCACACATTCCCTTCTGCTCCAGGATTAATGTATGTCCAATACTCCACTTTCTATCTGCATCACCATTTACACTCCTGGAAAAATCTCTGAAGGGATAAAGCAGGCCTGAGACAAACATTTAACACAATTTTGGATTTCATCACTTTTATCAGGCAATAAACGCCTAACAATTAAGATTTTCACCCTAATTCTTAGCAAAGGTTGTCAGCAAAGCACCAAATAAATAGTCTTTTTCAAATAGTTTACAAATTATTATGAATTTGGCAGATCTCAATAGTATTTTGCTTTGCTTCACTGATTGTCAGGCAAGACAGGAAACAGTCTTTTTCCACAAACAATGAAATAAAATCCCCATCTTAAATGTGTAATTCAGTTCCATCTTAATGGCTCCTTGAAATGTTTTATGGCCTTTCTAGATATGTCCAGTGCTAAGGCAAGTGTAAATAAATTCAGAATTCTTCGAGAATACAATATTTAAATCCTGTACACAAAGCTTCCTCTGTGGAGCTGGGGTCAATACTCAATACATTACATTTTCTGAGACAGCCCCACTGCCTCCTTCTCATAAAGCCTTACTTGTGGAGGGGGGAAAAATGCCTTTTCCTGTGAAGGAGCTCATCTGCTAGCGCTGCAATGAATACATTTTGAGCTGCAAGATGAATGTAGTGTGAAATGAACACAGGTACCTGTGATCTTCCCAGCTCCAATGGCACTTGGGTTATGAATATTTAAATAAACATCTGGATTCCCTTTGGAATTTAGCTGGGAGGGGAATGCTATACCCAGAATGGGGAATTGAGAACAAGGATTCAGACATCCTTCTGATGCAAGGAATTATTTGTTACGTGGTTTCTGTCTCTCTAATGAATATAAAAACCTATCTAAGTAACAGCTTGAAAAATAAAATTGACAAGAATTGCAAATTCTAACATTTTCATTTTGCAGAATATTCAGCAATTTAAAATCTCAGTGCAAACACAGAGTATTAAAACTTTCCAGCAGAATTTACAAAACTATTCAATTTCTGAGCCATTTAATTGTGCGAGGTTGGAGTTTTGAAATGGTCATGCTATCGATATGCACAGTACAAAATCATTTAAAACCCACAAATATGAAGAGTGGAAAATAATATCCACGTGAGACTTTCATTTAGCTTCATTTCAAAGTGCTGCCTTTACAATCTCCTCCTTTAGTCTTGGGGAATACAAATCACTAAGTTTCTACAACAAGAAATATTTACATCAGCTCCATATAGAAAAAAATTGCGTAGAACATTCTGACAACTACAAATAATTCTGAAATTTTGGTGATTTGGCATTTTCAGATGAAAAAAAAATACTCTGTCCAAAAATAAAAACTAAGGAGCTCCAGAGAAGAGACATAATGATCTCCAGATACATATATATATATACATATATATACACAGAGAATAATGCTGTATGTGTAAGGAAAACATCAAACACTCAAAAGATGAGTTAAATGTGGCAGAAAAGAAGAAAACAGACAAAAAATTAAGAGAAAGAAAGAAAGATCAAAGAGACATATCTACAGCGGACATTCAGGATGCCAGAGAGGAGTGGCTCCTGGGCATGTAGATTTGTAGGCGTTAAAAGACCTTGGATTAAAACAAAACTGTAGAAGGAAATACCATGACAGTAATGACATCACTTCCAAGTGAGGCTCAAAATCTTTTGGTAACTATTCTTTGCAGATGACAACTTGTGCTATGGAATCCCTGCCTTAAGTATGCCTTCAGTATTACAATAACCTTGGGGCAGAACAAAACATCCCATATGGAAACAGCAATAGCATTAAAAACAGGGTGCAGTTGTGGGGTGCAGTTTCTCCTATTATTTTGCCCATAATGTTCTATATAATCTGTTTTTCTCTCTATAGTCTCAGCATACTTAACAAACACCTGAACATAAACCATAACGAGCCCTGAGCAAAGCTCATGTACTCCCAAATATCTCATGGTCCATCTTAGTTCAACATTTCTAGCAATGCTCTCCTGCTTCCTCACCATTTACTAACAGTCCTCACAAAGACTTCTTTTGCATCTCTGCCACACTGGAAAACTGACTGTTCTTCATTTACACATCCCACAAGCTTGTAATGTAAAATTTGTTAAGATAGGGACAATCCTGTTTTCCTGTGGTTCCAGGTTTATGACTTCACTACTAAAATCAACCACTGGTTTAAATGGATGACAGAACAGGAGCCACGTGTGGATTTTAAGCTACAGTTGAAGGAATACTCAAACACTGGTAGAGGAGAACAACTCAATCTAACACTATTTGTCAGGTTTTTCACATGTAGAAAATGTATTTCAGAGATTAATCTGCTAATCTGTCATTTTTCTAATGTTACACCCAGCTGTAAAGCACCAGCTCCAGTACCTTTGAGTGGAAAAGAGTAAGGGCCAAAATTTAGCAAGCCAGCCTGGTCAAAGTATGACTTTTGAAACATACTGAAATACACAGCAAAATTTTTGGTGCCAAAATCTGCTTGCTGGAGTTTTTCCACCTTTTTTTTAATTATTGGGAAGATGGTTGGTTTTTCTTTCAAGAGGAATTGCAAAATCAGATATCTGGACAGATAATCAGAGGGTTATTAACACCAACGAATTCATCGAAATATTAAAAATGCACTTAAAAATATTTCAAACATCAGTATAGAACTGTTTGCAAAAAATTACACAATGTTTTCATAATACATAGTTGAAAAACTGAAGAGAGAAAAAAGGTAGATGGAAAATGAATTCCCTAAGGTGGCAGAAATTCTTCATTTTATTCAGCATGGTTAAAGAAAGACTGAGACTCAATGCCCTCTTATTGCACTATCACTTGGAAGACCTACCACTTACACTGCGCTTTTAGTGCATGCCTGGTTGTACCATTTTTACACTAAAATAGAGCAACTTAAGACTGTAAAAGTTGAAAAAACATCCCGATCTCACAGCATATTCACTGGATCATGTTGCCCACAATGCAACATGCCATATATAAACCCTAACCATCTAACTGATAGAGACTGCCTGCTGGACCCAATTATTTATTTTCAACTGCTGTGTTACCAGTTCGAAGCGAGCCAGGAAAACCTGTCCCTAAATATATTAAACTTAAAGCAAAGAAAAACTGTTTACACAACAGAAGGATAAATTCCCTCGCTGTTATCTGCTATCTGCTAAAAACACATTGGAAAGGTTTCTGCGCAATCAGTTCGTGTCAAATTTAGTAGAGTGGTAAAATGTTACCTTCCTCGAACTAGGAATAACTAATATTTATCACCTACTACATTTTGAAGTAATTTCTATCTTATTTCTAAGTCATTTATATCATAACGCTGTTGTATATACTCATACACAAAATTACTTCAAAAACAAAACAATCATTTTCATTGAGTTGAGCAGCACCTAAAAATCTCTACAGAGGGGTTGAAGCCCTGCCCCAGGAAGTGTGGCCCCAACACTCCTTAATCCCTATGAAGCTTCCTAATTACCAGGATGAAAAGACTCTGGAATGGCACCCACCAAAGCTGGACCCGAGTGAAGTAGGGAATGCAAAATTTATAATGCCAGAAAATAAATTATACAAACTGCAAGCCAGTTCAAGAGAAGAAATATCTTATAATCCACTGAACTATTTGGCTGTGGTATATCCTACTCTGGCCAGACTAAATTCTTTCCCCATAACTGTCCTATTCACTGGAATGCATTGAGATGTAACAACTATTATGAAGGTCAAATACCACACAAGGTATTGTAAAAATCATTTTTCCTCATCTGCTGGATAATATCAGGTACAGGGGGGCAGGAAATATACTGGAGAGGTGGTTTCACTGGTTATTGAACCATTTGGGTGAAGCCTCTTCCCTGGTTTTGGCATGCAAATAGATTCATCTTATACTGTTTTAATTAGGATTTTGATTAATTCTTTAAAAATAAATTGCTCTAATTGTCTGACATCATACATGAGCATGCTGCAATTAATGAAGAATTATTTTAAGCACTCAGCCTACTCACACATGTTCCTGAAAACCTGACTATACACGTTAGGCAATCAGTCAAAGTCTGTTCTGTAAAAATGATGGTAAAATCAAAGACAACCTGAATATGTAAGCTCTTACTGAAAATAGCAACTGACCCAGATTTTCTATGTTACATCTACTCAACATCTCACAGACACCATTTTACTATAATGAAGACATGACAACACTGCTGTAAATAACTGAGTCTACTCTGCCTCATTTTTATTTAAGCTCTGAAAGGTCAGTGTTTTATTGACAAATTCCCAGTGTGCACATTCCCTTCTCAGAGAAACAGCAAAAATCTGCATATGTACAAGACAAGTATCTTTCAGAACATCTAGAGCCTGTTAGAGAATTCTTGATTGTTATACTCCAAAAGAGTGAGCAAGTCCTTTCCCCAACCCCAGTAAAAGCCATCGTATAGTTACACCTCTTGGAATCAGCACACACTTTAAACAATGATGGTGGGGAGGGTGAGTATTTCTGGTTTAAAGGAAAAATGTTTGTTTCCTAGTCCTTTGGTAAGCTCTTCCTGGACTATTGAATCTATTCCTTTTGCCCCTCAAAAGGAGCTGTCTGTCTCCTTCATTCCATCTTACTGATCCCTTAAAATCTAGAGACTCTTTGTCACCCCCATCCCATTTTTTCAGAACCATGGAAGTCAGTCTGGTTGACCTGTGAGCTTCCAGTTTCCCCAGGAGTCCTCCCAGCCTTGTCCAGGCTCTCCCTGCCTCCAAAGATAAAAATCCAAACACTTTGCACAGATACCAACCCTTTCTCCTTCATCTCTACCTTAAAAGCATGAGATTTTTTTAAGCATTCCTACCCAGAAGAGACTGTTTCCTTGTTTGCACAGCTGTTTTAAAAAATAAAAACATTTGAAAGAAAAATTCTTCAAGTTTTTAATTTTATTTCCTTGTAATTCCACATCCAATGTATTAAGGAGCTAAGATATTTTTAAAATTAATCTTCACTCACCTGCCTAAAGCTTTCAAATATTTTATGAGCTAGATCCTCAGAAAAGTGAAAGGAGAAGTCCCTTTTTCTCAGAGCAAAAGATCCAAACCTCAAGTATTCACCAGAGCACACCAGGCCCAAATCAGTCAGGGATTATCATTGAATCTGATAACGTGGGGCTGGGCCTATTGCACATAAAAAACGTTCCTGTACTAAATTATAAAGAAGCAAATACCAAAGATACAAAAGAAAAAGTTCTTTTTCTGTATTAGCATTAGGCAGACCTTCAGCAAACTTAACTACACCAAACAGCTGGATTTAGCACATATTCAAATCAGCCCCACACACAATTCCCATGATCAAAATTGCACCCAGAGGATCACACTTGTGGACCAAAATGCCAGCCTATGCTCTCTGAAGGCTGGTTTGAATTCTGGTCTTGTTATTTTTGCAATGTGATGGTTTCAGTTATTTGGCTCTTCTAAAGACATTAGCTATGAGGTATAACATAAGATATAATAAAAGAACATAAAATAAACCAGTTCTGACATACCTTCTGCCTTTCACAATTTGGTTTTATAGGTCTACAGTACACTTAAAATTCTCATTTCGCTGGAGGGAAGAAGGGAAACAAGGACTGAATAATTTCAGTAAGATGCTGCCGTTTGCTCTTGTGTCTTGTCACCAAATGTGCAACAGGATCTGAACCCCTGCAGAAGTCCCTGCACAAAGACTTCACACAAGATCAGCCCTGCAGAATTCAGCCCAGTGTTGGCATTGCTAATGGGATGAAACTAGAACAGTATGAATAATACATTACATGCACCAATCAATGTTACACTGTAATGGACTGATGGAAAATAAATACTCTTCATGAACACCAAGGAAGAACTTCCAAACACAAATATTTTATGATTATTCATTTATTATCTTTACTAGATGAAAAGACTCAACTGTGACAAAAGTGTCAAGGCAGCATAAATGTTGCTTTATCTTTACCAAATATTTATTATTGCTTTGAAGCATGACTAGCTTCTGTATTTGCTGGGGTCTCTTCCCCTCCCAATCAGCACATACAAAATCTAAATGCCCAATGCTGCTTTAAATAATTTCTAGGCCTCTCTAAATGATTTGGATTTAAAAACTAAGACAAAGTGGTCGGTGTGAACATACTTGTGTCATTTGTCTGAAAGGTCCAGATCCTCTTCCTCCCTGCAGTTTGTTGCCTCACCCGTCTTTCCTTCCAAGTACAACCTCTATTACAATGGCCTTGGAACTCTCCTCTTTCTCTGCATGCACTTCATGTGCAATACTCAGAGCAGGGCCATATAGTTTACACCATCACTGAATTAAAAAAGAAACACAGGCACACCATATCCTCTTCAAGGTCTCACTCCACTTTCCCTTTTCCTCAGCTCAAAAAAAGCCCAGACAGTGAGTGTGCTCTGGGCAGACACTTTTTTATAACATTCCTCCCACTTGCTGATTTTCTGGCACTACTACTTACACAAAGTGGTTCTCAAAGACTAATGACTTCTTCATATATTAATTTCAGGATCAACCTACCAACTCCCATCATGACAATTATCAAGGCATTATTATTATCCCAAAGTCTCCTCAATATAAAAGCTTTTATTACTATCTTCAGGTTCATTATTTATTATCACCATCATTACATCTTTGCAATGATATCTCTATCTCAGTCACTTGTAAACCCTGCCAGTGTTTCAAATTGTGATTTCAGACCTATGAGTGGTCTTCCTACCAGAATTCATGAACCAATCAGCACCTAAAAACACAAATCAAAACTACCTACACAGAAGGGCCACTCGGCTGGCAGATACACAGCTGAGCTGAGCCTGCCAGAAGGCAAAGTCAGAGGCCAGCTCCTGACTGCTGTCAGTGCCAATTTCAAATATTCATTTTTACAGCATTAAACCAATGCTGCTGTAAAACAACGGGATGCAGTTTGTCTGCATTTCAGGCACTTTATTTTATATCTTTCCTTGCTTCCAACTTTCAAACAGCTAGGGAAAATAAAAAGTAAGAAAAAGATTCCATCAGTGTGAAGGTACCCATTATGTTACAAAAGGGAAGAGAAATCCTGTGTTAGACTGTACAACATTTGTGGCAATGATTGGTAATTTAAATTTGGACTGCCCGCAGAGAAGGGTTCCAACTAGAGTGTGGTCACACCGCCCTACCACAAAAGAAATGGTAAGAGCAAAAGGATACAGTAGGGCAGGCCTAAAATTAGTCATTGCCACATGTCCCACACTATTTGGAGAGAATTTTAAGCTTTTCTTCATGATCCTTATTCGTTGACCACTTTTTCTTTAGTCTCCCAAAACTAACAAAGTGCTCTGTAAAATTAAGTATTACTTTCACTGGAATAATGGCCATTCCAACAATCACATTTTCTCATTAGTGAGTGATTCTTAAACATATTCCCCTTTGTCTGCTTGTAAATAAAATCTTTACAAAGCTGAAGCCAGAAAGATACTAGATGAGTTTTGCACCATACTTGCTCTCGTTAAATTTTTTTGGTATGGGAAAGGTCAGCAACTAATTCCCTTCAGACTACAGACTGAGACAAATCCAAAAATTTAAACAAAAAAACAGCACTAAAAGCCAATAAATGAACCAGAATCATCTTATTGTGCAACAGCTTTCTTAAATACCTCCATGTTCTTACCACTCTGACCTTCATCCTTACCCAAGGTTGTTAGATCTGTTAGGTTGGATTTGGTGTACTGAAATGGCAAGATCTTCAGAAAAAAAAAAAAAAAAAAGAAAAAAAAAGAAAAAAAAACTTTATTCTGTTCTTGCACGGCACACAATACAGTGAATGCCTTGAGCCTAACTGGGGTCTATAGGTACTCCCACAATTTATTACTTCATGCTGCATTGAACAACTTGATCAGAACCAAACCCAGGAATTTCCAAATTCAACCGAAAGTTTTCCGTGGTGTCATATGAGAATTTCAAAGTCCCAGCAGAAGAAAACCCTTCAGCACGTGTCAGAGGCTGTTGGCACCGGCTGCTGGAGCCAGAGGACATGGGAGAACTGGGGAGCTGCTGGTGGCAGCAGACTGAAACGCTGGGATTGCCTCCTGCAAGCCTGATCTGATTTCTCTCCAAACAAACATCCCGACCCCTCCAGCAGGGCACCATTCATTTCTCCATACTCTGCTTCTCTCACTGTGCCCTGGGGAACTGTCCTCATGTGACCAGGGAGGAGGAGGAAGGGACCAGTGCAACAGGCAATGCTCTGCACTTCTGGGCAAAAGTGGCAGGGAAGAGCCACTAGAGGGGAAGGGGACCCGCTGAAGGATGGCAGGGCAGGCTGGGGGGGTGATGGGTCACCAGTGCCCCCAAACCACTGGAGGGGGATCCCAGCAGATCCTCAGCCTCTCATCTGCCCTGTTCATGCTGATTAATGGGCTGAGAAGCAGCTCCCTGGGAACAGCTCCCACTCTAACTTTGGCAGTTCAAGGCATTTGGAAACCCAGGATGAGGAGGGCCAGGGGATCAGGCTGCTACCCAAGCAGTGAGAGCATAAGCCTGCTTAGGGCTCCAAACCCACATTCTGACATGAGAACAATGCTAGAAGCTATTAGTAAAAAAATATGGCTTGATTCAAATTACATGAATTTTAAAAGATGGGTTAAGGAAAACCACATTCCTTTGAGATTTCTTAAGAAATATTTTACACACGCATTTTAATTTTCAATTTCTTAATACAAATATTTAGCTCAGAAAATAATGAATATATGTAGCTCTTACACTCATCAACATGTTTGAAGGCTAAATTTTTCTTCTTTTCAGTTTCTGAAAACCACTCCTGAGTTTAGAGTTACAAAAAACTGTACTTTCAGGTGGTGTCTTCACTGTCCTTTTATATGGCTGCTATCCAGCAAAGCTATGCCTTATATGAGGAAAAAGTGCCCTTAGGTGGGTTTAGACATGCAGACACACAAGCAACATGCAAGAATACTTTGGCATCTTTGGGAATTTCCCCTCAAGGTAAACTAGAAGACTGACTCAAATTGTATATATTATCCAGAAAGCACTACCCTTATTTACATTTTGGAGGGTCAAAGCAATAATATAATCTGTTCTTAATGATGTTAATTAAAGTAAGGCTCCAAAAGGAGAAAGAAAAATGTTTGCATGTTATGGTCAAACCAAGGCCAAAAACATAAGGCTTGCAAACTTAAAAGCAATTATGCAGGTAAGAAAAACACCTAAACCCTAAAAACTAGCAAAGAAAGAAAACACCAGTAGCTAAAATTATAAGAGGGGAGGCCAATAGCTGAAGTATGGGGAAGAAGGGAAGAATCCTGAGTTGTAGTCTCAACTCCTCCATCAGCTTGCAACCCAGCCTCAGATAAAGGACTAACCACTAGCATTTCCAATACCTTTATGCTTTACTTATTCACTACATATTAACACTTCATTAATTACTATTTTCCCAGCAAATTCTACCAGTGTCTCAGAGTTTCAGAAATAAAAAACAGCAGAGAGAATGTAACTAAGCTGCAATCTTCTTATACAGTCCCTCCATAATTCGGTATTTTATGCATGATAAGCTCCTTATCTAAGTTCTTTTTCTTTTTTTACAATGTGCTAACTCTTGACAGGAAAGCTAAACATATTTACAATATTTGTCTTTTGCTGCACTCTGCTGGAACAATCCATTTTTCCACTGAAAGCAAAACTGTTCCTTATACAAAGCAAAAGTTTATAAAAGAGGGAGGCAAAAATGCAGGAATCTTATTTCTTGTACAAAAGGTACTCTGTTGAATCACATATATTGACAAACCAGAATTCAGACATTTAAATCCATAATTAGTTGGCCTGATAAAGTGGCCTATTTTGAAAGTCCTGAAACAGTCCTAGATAGAATAGAATAGGATTAAAGAGGGCTCCCTACTGCTCAGAATAAAACTAAGTGCCTCAATAAGGCACAAAAAAGCCCCTTGAAACACCCATTTTACCTATCCTTTTTATCCCTGATAAACACACTATTTTGAAAAGGCAACATATGCACAGGAACCTAACCCACTCCATCTGATCCTCCATCAAAATATGTAAGGAAATTAAGAGACAACACAGATTATTATACGTTCACAGAAAACTAGACAAGGATCCAAATCTCTTTTTTAAAAAAAAAAACAACTCCCATTTACTGGACTTTTCATGAAATGTTGCAATTTATGGTCCCCTTTGTTTCAATAAAGCAATGACCAAACTTACCTGGGCTCATAGAAGAGACCCCAGCTCGTGGTAACAGCCAGAGCCATTCACTGCCATGATAATTCATCCTGGTGGAGGATCTGCTCCAGAATCCCCCACATATTCTACACAAACTCAACGTGACCTCCTACCAGAAAAACTCACCTGTGATCAAAACAAAGTGCTCTGACTTTTCTCTTTCCTCCCTCCTCTCCAGTCCCCAGAGAATAAACTCCTGTGCAGTAGCCATAAACTTCCAAAATAAAAAGATTCTGAAGGGGAAGTAAGTATCAGAGATGCAAGTGAACAGAAATGTCACGGGCTTGTCCTAGGAGTCTTGTGAGGGCAATGAGGAGAAGGTTCCACTCCCAGACCTGTCCTGGGAGTTGCAAATACAGATGTTGGCACCAGGCCCAGAACACAAAGCATACCTTTCCATTTTCACTAATACCTGCTAGTATTGTATCTTGGCATTTTTGCTCACAAAGAAAATTAAGGAATGACCCTCCTTAATGCTTTGTAATCCAGATAAATCTCAGAAAGTCTTCTCAGGGAAAGGTTTCCACAGACCCTTTTTTCCTTCTGCAAAATAAAACAGGGCCTCTTAGGCAGCCCTTGCCTTTACAGAGTGACTTGCTGAGTTAAACCCAATAGCAAATTCAAACAATAAGCAACAAGTCACTCAAAGGTTTGCATGAATAGTGAGTGAAGTAATGTTTTCAGAGCTTACAGATCCAGAGGGTATAGACAGCGTCACAGGAAACAAAGCAGGAAAATGTGTTTCCAGAGAACCTGTCTACTTGAAAGGTGAAGTGCTTAGCCTAAAATTGGACAGGCCAACCACTTGCTCTGGAAGTGCACTGCTGCTTTCACCCTTACCTCTAAACTGGTTTTGAGAAAACGTTTCATAAAATACTTCTCAGAAATTCAAAGGGGTTTTCACAAGAACAAATGTACACACTAGAGGGCAAGCATTTATCTGTTCCATAGATGAGTTTCCCCCAGAGGAAACAAACCACATGAGCAAGATGAAGACTTGTATCAGTGTGTTGTTCTCCACTCGTCTCTTGCCTTTGTTAAAAATGAACTCAGTGGTGTTACAAGAATAAAGAGTTATAATTCAAAGTGTAACCACGCCAGTGTGCAGTTTTTAACCCATACAGTAACAAAACATCAGAGAAGATTGGGGAAGGAACTTTTGGGAGACACCAAGGCTTCCAAAGGCAAATGGTCAGTGCACACACCAATTTAAGAACTAGGTAAGGAGAGCAGGAGTTATGTATTGGGTCGGAATCAAGAGAGACAGACAAATCTGTTGCAAAAAAGCTGCCACTACTGTTGATCTCATGAAAAAAAAAAAAAATAAAGGAAAAAGAGAAGTAAAATAAGAAATTAACAGGACACCCCTGCACATGACAGGGAATTTAATAACAGGGAATTCTAACTAACTGCAATTATGATCTCTTCACGTGGTTTCATACAAAAGGAAAACCAGCAAAAATAAAATAAAATGTAAAAATACAAGCCAATAGACACTAATAAAAACTGAAGATTCAGTCAACCTGCAAGCTGTTAACTTCTGCAGTTTGTAATTTCTGCATGCAATTAGAAGGCCAAAGAGAAGTGATCTTTAAATTTGTCAGAAAAGACAACTCAACAGATGTTTTAATGAATCATATTCCTTGTGATTCTGATCAAACAACACAGCCTTCTCCCAAAAGGAAGGAAAAATCTGGAAGAGAGCTATTAGTAGCCAACAAGTAAGCTGCTTCAGATTTGTTTCCACAAGAAAAATAAAAAAGAAATTTATTGTATCAGATGCTTATAAAAGCTAAAAGGAATACATGTAGAAGACAGACCATATTGAAACACAGCAGCCCTTTTGAAAATACTTATTTTAAGAGAGGCTTTCAACTGCCTATTGGAGTATAACAGACAGCTAACACAATGAAATGGAAAAGTAAGGAAAATGCAAGTTTACTCTTCCTCCAGCAAAGCATGGAATTTCTCAAAACTCTGCAACCCCAATGAAATTAAACCGGGGCAAGTGCTACTGTTTTCTTTAACTTGACAAACCTATTGAGCTAGCAAATATTTAACCAAGAGCTAGAGGTTGCTCTTTAAGTACTAAGTAATGAGATGTAATTAAGGTAGCAAAGGCAAAAGGTTACTAATTTAGGGCATTTCTATGGAGCAGTGTTTAAATTATAGGTTTTATACAAAACGCATGGGCCAATGCACAAGAAAAAAATCCAATTTTAACGGAATGCAGAACAAATTAACATTTAACATTATAATTCTACTCAATTGTATAATGGGATTTTGCTAAGTGTCACAGAACAGAAAATAAAAGTAACACTCCAAGGTATGCTTGTTAACTTCTTCAAGCTAAATATATTACAAGCCCACTGACAGCAGTAAATAGACCCATTGTAACATGAAAGACTCTGAATTCAAAGGCCTTTAATAGGTGTTGCTTTTTCTAAGTAGACTGGCCTTAAGAGTATAAACAATGAACAAGATAAAAATTATGTTATTCATCCCAAATACTTTCAAATTTCCTAAAGGGAAATGGAATGATTCCTTTAAAAACACAACTTTAAAAAAAAAAATCCAGTTGCTGTGATATATAATGTCTTTTTCCCCACTTCTCCTTCCCTTGTTACAGGAATTTAGCCTGGCAAGCACAGCCTTCAGCATCCATACATATGATTTTCCAGGTTGACCAGAAAGCTTTCTGGAAAAATTAGGATTAGAGCTGCTACAGTCCAACCCTGTCACCTCAGCATTTCGGCGTCCTCGGCGTCCTGGTCGTCCATCCAACAAGGGGCTCAAACGAGCACTTAATTTTAAGATATTTAAATAACATCAAGTCTGTATCCATAACAAATCACCAATATTAAACCAAGAAATTGGCAGCCACAAAACTTCATCAAAGAACTCAAGGCAAGCAGAATGGGCAGAACATTCTCCTTAATAAAAGCCTTAAAATAATATCTCCGTAGTTATGACACTCATCATGACTGTCTTCTTCCTGCCTGACTCCTGAACCCTCAGCTCATTACACCAAATTAACCACCTTTTCCCTTTTCATCCTCGTTTCAGCTATCCACAATGGAATAATTAAAGGCTTCACAATGTAGAAGTACCTACTCCGTGGAATTTAAGCACAACTGAAACATCAAATAGACTTGTTGAGGTGCCAACTGGCAAGAAGAAATGGGAAAGTTCTTTTCCCTTTTGTTTTTGTCAATTTACAGATTTAACCAACAGTTGAGCTCCAACATAAACTGTACCTTTTATTAAAAAGATCTAAATTGGGAGAATGACCACACAAGTCACATTTTTCCTCAAGAAGCAGTGGCTAGAGCATCAGCCCTGAGCTGACTGCAAGCAACACGGATTCAAAGAAACCAATTTTTATTTTCTGTTGATAAAATATCTGTACTATTTTTATTTTTTTTTTCCCCCTCAGGAACCCACAGTCTAAACTGGTGCACTGCCTCCAGTAAGTAACACCAAGCAGAACCTTAACTGAGCTGATCAGGAGAGTGCAGAGCAGGGGACTGATGATGTGAGGTCTATTCCCACCACTGACATTGGTCAATACAAGTAATTTTGGGCCAGCCACCATCAGTGACTAAATTAAATGTCACACCTCCAAGAGCACCCAAGAACAACAGAACAGTGATTTAAATGCTCATTCTCTAGATGTTAATGCAAATAAGTAGTTGTACAGACTGATATAAAATGTTACAGCTTAAGTTGCCAGACAAAATAGTTTGGTATTGCTGGGTTTACAATAACCAAATCCACTTCAATACCCAACTCACAACAAGATCTGCAAGTACCAGATGTGTAAATAATTCAGCTAATTCAGCCATCAAATATTCATTTCCCAGGTGTTTTTAAGTTTTGTTTTTGGGAGAGGGAGGCAGATCCTTCTGTTTTTTTTAAATCACTTTGTCATACAATGCTGTTGAATTACATGAATTGTGTAGCTCTCCCCCTTAATATTTATTGCTGATATAATGAACATATATGTTGACATGAACCAAGAATTTCACTGAATCCAAGTATCAAAGTCAGTGAAATATTTACTCTGCATGAATTTGAAACCAACACATACATGCCATCCATCCACAATGTAAACCTGCCATCTGTTTCACACCAAAGAAATCCATATCATTTCTTGTGAGCTTACAGCACAAAATGATGCAGTTCAAGGTCCGTGCAGCTCTCTGAAGGTGCTGCACCCACATACACATGGGGGAAACAAGGACAGCAGCCACTCCAAAGCAACTATTGAAATTACATCACAGGTCACCCAAAATGGTCTTAGCACTGCATGCAGAAATCAACCAGAACGGATAATAATCTAATAGTCACGGAATTCATCATATCAGGACTATCCAATTGAAATGAGGAATTTCAGAAAGATCATGTATACAAACCACCAAAGTAACCACCCTGCAGGCTCACTAGTTCTTAGCTATATAGCTTTTATGCCTCAAATGCTTTTGGACTATGTAATTACAGGCCTGATATAGAAAACTTTCTAGGGAGCATGAAATAGGAGTGCTCTCCATCCTCCTATGAAGATAGTATCAATTTTTTTATTCAAGTTTTGATTACACTACTGCATAGCACTTCCTCTCTGCCTTGTGGGGCACATTTCTCCCAGTGAAAGAGCCTGTCAATGGTTTAAGCTTCAGCAAGGGTATCTGATAATTCAGATTATCAGATATGACATTTCCTTCAAAGAAATAAAACTCCTCAGTCTTCCTTTCTTTGGGGAACTGTAGCCAACCGGTTCCATTTTCACCCACTCAAATGCACACAGGTTCTTTCAGCCCCTATAGAAAGCCCTCATACTAGGATGAGGATATAAGATCTACCCCTACAAAGGAATATTATTTCTTCCCCTTCCAAAAGTCATTAGCCAGTGAAACAAACGTGCCAGAGAATGTTTAGGTCACAACAAGTGACATAAACCACTGCCTTTATACAGCAGGGGGTACAATCTGCCCACACTCCCAAGGACTGGATCGAAGTCTGGGGAATCTCACACTGGTGCCACAGGTCTAAAGTGGCAACCACACCCCAAGTGGAGTGGAGAGAGAGAAAAAATACAGTTAAAAATCACACCTGTGGTCCTTTTCTGATCTGAATGGAGCAGTGGGTGTTCAGAGCTGGCTATTAGAGGTTCCAGAGGAGAAGTTCAGTAGGTGGGGCTGCAGGACCCAGCCCAGCGTGGCTGGAACCCTCCTCTGTGGAAAATGTGACCAGCCAGACGGAACAGTGCCCAGCAGACCCCAGCTGAGGCCCTCGGTGCCACATCCACACACACCAGGACACTTTAGTTCCAGCCTCTTTCTCTTGTCATGGCGGTAGTTTCCCACTCCTCCCTGTGTCTGACTCCCTCCCCAACAACTCTCACTGACGATAAGAACAGTGTTACCCATTTCTCCCACAAGCTGACTGACCTGAAGTGAAGACTGCCCCACTCTAAAGCAAGTAATTGCTACTACAGACCAAAAGCAGAAGAGTTGTGCCAGCAATCCTAATTTATGCTTCCCAAGCACAGCTAACTACTTTCATACATTTTTGGAATACATCTTCTAATAAAAAGGGGCTTTGATGACATTGTAAGTATTCCACTGTTAAAGTTACACAAGTCTTAAGGAAATAGAAACATAACACTATTTGAACACCAGTAAAATAGAGAATTTTAATTATATGTAATAGCCAACAAGCTGCTTTTAGTGGCTATGAAAAAGCTACATTTAGCAGAAACAGCAATAAAACAAGAGTAGTTAAATATAACTCCTCCAAAGAACAGCATATTTATTCAAGCCAAAAAGAGCTAATTTATACTATGGGTGTAGTTCTCCCTGACATTATCTGGGGAAAATGACTATTACAGGAGCGGGTGTGATATATAGCCCTTGAGTCATGCATGATAAACCCTAATGGTTTTGCTTTGAGGTAAAAGTCCTTACTAATCAAGCAATGAATCATTCCCAAAATGTCAAGTTCCTGAGGCCATGTGTGTCAGAAGTGCCACTCGAGAGAGAATACTCAATCATTAATGAACACTTCTAAGATTTTTATCAACTGATTAATAAGCAAGGAAAAGAGTTAAGGGGCTGGAACAAAGAGTTAATGGACCTTTAATGACATTGCCTGTGTTTCAGTGAACAGAACATATTGAGTTTCAATGCCACTGACTCCAAACCACCAACGAGCAAAGTGCTCCACACATTGCAAGTGTGAAAATAATCCAAGGAATGGTGCCTATGCTTCCAAAACATTAGGAAATTATGGATACTTGAAAAACTGCAATGCACATGCTTATCCTGTATTGCACCCAGCAGTGGCAGAAATAAAGAGCCTGGCTTCCTAAATCACTAGATGTTAATGAGTTAAGGAGAGAAATGGGGAGATTATTTTCTTTCTGTAGTACATTAGGGGCTGGACCTGCTGGTATCAACTGTCATGGAAGTAAAACTCTGACTCTGAAATACACAACACTAAAAAGACACCCAGGAACAACTCTGAAGACTAAAATGAATTATGTGTAGTTACACATATATATCCATGTGCACAAACACCTACACTGGGCAGAGGCATTTCCCTTCAATATACTCTTCATCTTTGTGCTGAAATCATTATGAAAATGGGAATCATTAGGAATTACTCTAGCTAACAGCCTGAAACAACCAAGGATTATTAACCTAATGGAAATAACAGACTCAAAAATCAAATGGAAGGGTATCATTTCATAGCTGGGGGAATGCTATTCTGAGAGCAGTGAGAAACAGGAAGCAAACAGAGGCAAAGGAAGGAGATTTGAAAGGAAGCACAAATCCAACAACAGGATCCAAACCTCTTGCTGACGAGAGTTAGAACCTTCCAGTTAAGAGTGGCTCTTTTTTCCACGCAGTTGTATTCTTCATGCTGACAGGGAAATGCATGTACACATGCACACTTTAAAATTCCTTCACAGAATTGAATTATAATGTACTGTGAGTATCAAATACACAGGCCTTCAGGAGTGAGGAAATTCAGTGCCAGGAACTGGACAGAGCTGAAAGAGCTGTCACCAGGTTGAGTTTGGACTCTGAGTAGGAGAGATCCCAGATACAAGGTCAAACCTGGAGCACATGCCTAGAGACCAAAAGACAAAGCACCTGAAATCCTGCTTTTTTTTTGTTCAACTTTGACACAGTGCAAAGCTTCCAGAAGGCACCACATTCCCATCTAGCTGATGCTGAACACAGGGGAAGCAGATGCATGACAGTATGCCCAGGCATGAAGGCAAGCCCTCAAACACTGGGCCAGAACCCCACGCCTTAGAACCAGGATCTCTGGAATGACGGTGGCTTAAATCAGCTAGTGATGATCAGAAGTGTCACACAAGGAGGACAAAGTATGCTCACATTTAGATGTTTGCCAACTGTTAATTGAGACACTGGTTTTCATATGAAGCGCCAAAATTTCAAACAGAAAATTGTATGATGCAGATGATACAGCTGTGAATCAAATAGTTACCTCAACCATGTAGTGATTTACACCCAAAACTGATTTGGCCTGATAGAGTCAAATACTGTAAAATGGACAAGAACCAGCACATAGCACAGTATTTTAATACATAAAATACTGCCCGACGAGGTTTCAACACTCTTGCTTCATCATAAACCACAACAAAAGAGAGACATAACATGCATGATCAGCAACACTAGGCTAAAAATTCCTCACAAATGTCTTGTTAAGTAAGATGTGCTCAAAGGGATCCTAACCAAGTTCCTTTAAGTTCTGTCCAAAATTTAGATTAATTACACATTCTGCTGAAACCTCAAGAAACATAAATATTTAGTGCACTTCCCATGGTGTCCTAAATTATGTCCAGGGATGAAAAAGATTTGCTTTCTCTCCATACATTTAGTTTTGAAAGTTCAATGTCTCATAGCTTTCTCTTGTTGAAGGCTTTTCTAAAGAAAGAAAAATTTTAGTTAACTCTTTAGGACGAACTGAATGTTCTTTGAGCTGCAAATCTGATCCTACCTGCTTTGATCATCTGTTGCTCTATTTTTTTTCTTTCTTTGAGAAAAAGTTACCTTTAGATTTGATTATCTAAATGTCAGATTTCAAGACCAGAATAGACCCCTGAAACTGGGCTAGCCCTAAATTCTTGCAGTTGGCATTCTTAGCACAATTGGTTAGATTTCATCTCAAATGCATAAAATAGTCCATCTTTCTCTTTAAATCAGGCTATTGTGATATTTCCTACTACTGTAAAGAGCAACCTCTTGAAATCTAAAAGACTACTTGAATAATTTTTCCCTTGTTTCAAGAAGAGCTTTGAGGAGAAAAATTCAGAAGTCACAAGATGCAAGACCAAGAAAAGTCAAGAGAAATACAACCCATATACTAAAGAAAGCAAAATGATCTGGACAACTTCTAGTTGTTTACTGAGCAAGATCTAGAAGTCACATTGAAAGCCACTTTATTGCTGCTTACAACCAAGTATTTCTGAGAGACAGACATTATTATTCAATAATAATATAAATAAGATGAACACAACTGAATTAAGAGAAAATAGAGGGAACAAACTTTCAGCACCAATTAGTTCTAGAAGTTCTGGTTAAAAAGTGTGTTGGGTCCTCTCACTAATGGAAGATGGTCTCAAACTCACTCTTTAAAGAAAGAAAAACTAAAAGGTATTAGTGATGAAAACTAAAGACCCGCTGTTGTAAAACATGTAGTTCTTAAGCCCAGATGTCTGAGGTTACACAACTGTGCTGACCACTTATGTCAGATTTGTGCTGTCAGCCCACCTAGTAATTGTCATTTCCACACAGCATTTTACAGTAACATGAAGAGCTAGAAATCATTCAGTTCCACTGTCTATTTTTTAACTCAGCAGACAGGGAGGGGAGAGACCCCAGGAGCATTTCTGCTGAGACAGAAGCCATCACCCATCTTGTCTGGGTGGTGGCTGCTGACCTACAGGTCACTGCCCTGACTGTGCACAAATAAGTGACGGTGAGAGGCGTGCTGGGGCCAGGGGCAAAACTTCAGATGGCACTATTGGAAAGCACAGGGTGGGATGAAGAAACCTCAGAACACGGGGGAACCTGAGCTACCGTGCAATAGTGGCAAGGGAACTATGGCTAGTACATCTGATGGAAGGGTGGGGATACAGGGCAACTCTGTTTTACAATAAAAGGTAGAATAAGTAAGAAAAATCACGAGCAATGCAAGGCAGAAGCGATTGCTTTGTCATTACATTCTTTCGTCTAAATTTGAACTGTTCAATCTTGTCTCAGACTCGTGTTTTAAGTATTTAAAATTGGTTAAAGAACAGTTAGTGCCTTAGGAGAACTCCACCCCACGTTTCAAAGTCATCCTTCCCCCTCTTTGCCCAAAAGAATGTAGCTGTGGTAAGGCTTTAACACATGGCTACAGGGTTAAACACAACTAGACACAGCCAGTATTGCTTACATTCACTAGGATCAAATCCACGGGGTTGAAATTAGAAATTGAAGCATCTCATTTTTATGACACTTATTAATTCCGGCTTGTACCTGGAAATCCAAGTAACGTTTGCCAAGAGTCAATGCATAAAAAAGATGATTTCAGGGTAAGAACCTGCAGCTACTGCCAAATTATGATTTTTTTTTTCTGACAGAAAACACATTGTAGACATAAAAGACCATTAAACTACACTTTCAAGCAATAACATGTCTCTAGAAGGGGAGCATTATGCAAAGTACAAGCTGTTTACAACAGCTACCGTAAAATTTGCTGCAATCTCATTTCATATATGAAGTCCTTTCAACTACAAAACTTACATGCAATCTCAACTACCATTCATTTGCTTTTAAGTTTATGTAATTAAAATCCTTTCTTAGACCAAGTGGTAGCTGCATGTCCAACTGCACTGCTAAATTTTTTAACCAGAGGGCAAGAAATTCGTAGGCAGGTCAAGAGCACACATTGCAAACTGATTTTTCCATTCTTTTCATAGCCCCTTCCTACAAATCATTCTTAAAGATCATAAGAATAACATTTCCTTTTTCTAATATACAAGACTACTATATATATATTAACATATACATATAGCAATATATAACAGCTTTTCTTTTCCATTCAGATTGGAACACCTGAGGTCACTATTTCTTTACTGTTGTTAATTCTCGCTCTAATCCATTTAGATCTATAATATTATTTAATAAAAACAAATTCTAAAAGAAAAGATTGAACAGGATTATAAAACCAAAAGTAGTTGTACTAATGCCTGCTTATACATTTCTTCATTATTGTCAAGATAAATGTAAGGTTGAAGTTCCCTTATAATAAACCCATCAGTAATTTTATTGCAGCACTAAATACAGACTGTAGTGTACAAGGATTAATGCAAAAACACTTGCTCATAAATAAAAATGCTTTTTACCACAGAAACATATGCAGCTTGATTAATTTTCTCTTTTTTGGCAACTGTAACTTTGACAGGCATTGTACATCTACCTACATATTATACAAACACAACTGGTATTTGAAGTTGAAAATCTGAAAGTCAACACTGACCAACTACTTTAGCTGTAAACTGCAAATCAGCTCAGCAATTTGTAATCCTTTGCAAGTGGGCAAAGAAACTATACAGAATAAGCTTAAAGTAGGTATTTATTACAGCCAGGCAATGAAATCAGATATGTTGAATATTCAGTATTTGATTTGTATTTAAAAGGGTCTTCATACAAAGGTCATACATCTGCTCTATAACTGTTCTGGTGGAAATAAATACAGCAAGCAGCAAGAGGCACCTTTATATCCCTGTGGATTTGGAGAGGTTATAATATTATAGCTTTAATTAAAAAAAAAAAAAAAATTCCTAGGCTATAATAGTTATTCTATTAAGAATGTAATTCATATAGTGCCCAAGTCTTGGAGATTCTGTGTTAAAAAGACTGATAAAATCACATACTCAAACTGAATGGAAACTGCTTTCTATTCTAGATGAAAAGGTTTGGAATGCACCATAAAACCAAAACACACACATTTCCCTTCTGCCTACAAAACCCAATGCAAAAAGCAACAAAACCTTGCTTTGTACGTAACAATTACTTTAGTGAAAAATAAGGGGATAAAAAGGGCAAATTTTTCTTTTCTCATTCGAAAAATATTTAATGTAAGGGAGGAGATGAGATTCTCAGACAATTATATGAGAGTAAAAATCATATTTATTTCAATGTCAAAAAGCCTACATGCTTAAAGGAATTTTGGAGTGAGACTTCCTCCTGTGCATATTGAATCAGCCTCATTATTCCTTTTCAGAAAACACAGATGCCATATTTTGAATACCTCAGCCCTGTGTATCAGACATGCTTGTTCAAATAAAGACAGAATATGATACTGAATTAAAGAAAACGAGGTCTTTTCTAATAGAAAATGCATCATTGAACCATTTTATTTCAGCCCCACAGCAGAGTCCATATTAAATCCTAGCACAGCTCTCACTTTCCAAACAACATATGTAGCAGTGGGGGCTCTGGGGCAATCACTATTTTACTACATTTTGGTTGTACTAACAATAACAACATTTCTTTGTTGGAAGGGAATTCCCAGGAACAAAAGAAATTACAAAGGAAATCTACCAAGAAAAATGTAAGCTTGCCTAAAACAAAGTTGGGAAAAAATGCAAGCACTTGTCCTCTGAAAAGAAATCTTTTTGCTCATTCTCTTTTCAACTGCACTAATTCCAATTCGAAAAGCTCACAAGAGTAATGTTAAGGAAAGCACCAATCTCATGTTGAAGTACCTTATTAAATGAGCTTCTGCAATGTTTATCTATTTCAACAACCTGAATTTTGCCATATCCTCAGAATTCATCTTTCAAATCAACTGCATAAGAGAATTGTCAAGCACATCCCAGTTGCTTTTAAGTTTAGAAGCAAAAGTTCTACACAGCAAAAGCAGACTCAAGAGACTCACTTAGGTTAATCTTTTGGCCTTATTTAGGCATGCCATTTCAAAGTGTAAAAGAATCAATCAATCACAACAATAACTTCTAAAAGCAACCAGAAAATGCCCACTTTCAAACTTAAACCATTCACAGTAAACCATTAAATCATTCACAGTAAAGCCTGAAATAAAGATAAATCTGACTCAATGTATGAGCACACATGGAAAGGCAGTTTTCTCCAGTTTAAAGAAATGTTTTCTTAGATGAAACAGTAAGGGGAGATACTTTTCCTTTGCAGCCTTGGGTTTTAGTTGCTGTGATATACAACACCGAGTAGAGGTAAGTCTTTTTTCCAGCAATGAATCTAATTGTGACTCAGCTTCCCAAACAAGGCATGTTAGAAAGTAAAATTAGATCCTCCAACAGAAAAGCAAATAACACATGAAATAATTTCTTAACAAAGGGGACACAACATGAAAAAGTGTTATTCTAAAGCAATGTGAAGCCGAGGCAGGAAAAGGAAGAAAAATTGATTTATTCTTTGCTCAGTATGGGGATGGCCCAGGGATGATTTTTTTTGAAACACTGTTCTTCTGCAGCTATCACATTCTGAAAGGATTAGAACATAAAATCCCCATAGGAAGGACATGGTCAGTCTCAGACAATTTTGTTGTGAATGTTACACCAGCCAAACCATTCCACCAGTTTACAGTGTACCATAAAATATTTACACAAGCTATGAACTATAAAATATTTTCACATGAACTATAAAATATTTACACTATCAACATCAGTTAGGAAAGAATGATGTGCTGTCAAGCTGGTGTGACCCAGCAGTAAAGGTTTTGTGGTCGCAGATTAAATAAAACCATTGCAAATCATCTGGAAAGTTACAGGGACTATTAGGTTAAACAAATTATTGCTTCCTGGTCTCTTGGATGGTAAATGTAACCAGGAAAACAGAGCTTATGTGCTTTAAGCTAGGCTTTACCACCAAGATAAAGCAAGGTTAGGCTCATAATCGAGCTGCACTGACCTCTCTGAAGGTTCCTTCTAGCAAGGTGTCCAGATGTTGAAGAGGGGCAGGAGTTTTGTCTTTGAACCGGGTCAGCAGGCGCCGCTCGATGGCTCGGAACTGGACAGCCCTTTCAGACAAGAGCTCCTGAAACCTCTCAGCATTCACACGGAGCTGCGAGCGTTTTGAGGATTCAGATTAAGGGTCGTCACATGGCACAAGGAGAGGCACATTTTTGAGACAGAACCAGCTGCATATTTTACACTAACATAAAAGTGGCTAAAGATGAGTCTTTTGGAAGGCTGAGATGCCTCTGTACAGCTGACATGCTGTAACTGGCAGAAGAAACATCAAGACACTCAGCTTTCCACACGTGAGCAAAAATGCCCCAAAACGAGCAAAAGTTTCCTAAAGTTAGAAATCAGATTATATTTAAAAATAAGGACATGTATCTTTATGTGACATGACTATGAAGAACAGTTCAGGATATCTAAGAGAAAAAAACCCACTATGCAGCTTTTCTACCAGCAATAATAAAGAAGGTACATCTCAGCCTTCCAAAAGGGATGGGAGCATAAAGACCTCCTTTAGAGATCATTTCATTCTTTTGGGACCAGATAACTATTGTAAAATTTCAGACATTTCAAAATAGCCAGCTGTGATATAATTAGATCCCAAATTACCATTACAGCAATAACACCTGTTCCAAACTTCAGTGTATTTAGGCTTCACTAGGTTGTATCACAAGCTTATGCTTACAGTCACTTAAAGAAACACAAACATTTTGACTTCAAAATTAGTTGAATAACTAGTCATGAGCTTGAGAGATAGCCCAAGATTTGGGATGACTTCTTAAAACATCCCAGAAAATTCCAGCTACAACTCCCACCTTTCTGTGCAGCGATTGCTCCACCTCACAGAAAATTTGGCAGCATTAGCAAATATCCAAGTACTTCTCATTCTTATATACATACATTGCTGCTTTTGCCAAATAGATGAGTTTAGCAGAAATTTTCAAACAGCTATTCCCTTTTTTTTACTGGTAAGGTGTGGGGGAACGAAGGCATGTATTTTACTTTACTAGCTATTTCTACAAGCTAGCTGAACTGCTTGAGATTTTTCATTGTCATCTGCACGGCCAAACAGGAAAAAGTAATTACGTTTCCTTTATATGTGGTTTGGGAAACTTCCTTGAGCCTCCAGTGCTTCATCTATGGGGGCAGTTCTTTTAGACTCTGAAAGGACTTTCCATATAATTACCAGGATGATTCAGGGGATGAAAAGTGCTCATGGATTCCTTATTAGAGAAGAGCAAAACAGCCTAAAACTAAGGGCAGATTCTGAAGGAATTTTACAATTGACATGGTGTTAGGGTTAACCACTCACACACTACGTAACTTACCTCGAAATGTCGATCAATTAGTTCAAAATATTCTTGCAGGGGGATTGAACCAGTAAAGGTACATGCAAAATCTTTGCAGTTTTGCTTCTTGAAATGCTCTTCGAGCCGGCGCGTGAGCTCCTTCGCTATGAGCCAAAGGTCTTCCAGCTGGTCACTCTGGATCCTGTAGCGTTCTTTGAGTACAAGGACACAACACTAATAAACACACATTCAAGGCTTCACAACATAGTTTAGACAACACACAAGCTGAACATGCTGATTGTATCCTAAATCTGTGTGAGATTTTCTTAAGACAGGAATGTTCACTAGTGATACAGAAATACTTGTATTTATTGAGGTCAGTTCTAAATATTATCCCTTTCATCCTAATTTTAACAGGTAATTTTGTAGCACAAGAGTAACTTCAGAGTATGGGTCTGTTCATGAAGGGGAAAAAAAGCTATGAAGAAGAACCACAATAAGGAAATGAGAATAACTGGAAGGTATTAAGTCATAACAATAGCTGCAACTCCCTGCCATATCAACCCTAGTGAGCTGTCCTCAGGGCTGGAGGCAGGTTCAGTTCACCTGGCACTGCGATTGAAGCACAGCACCTCAAGCATCTGATGGTGACAAATATGGTAACATGTGGGGGTAACAAACCACCTCCAAGCCACCTCAAATCTTGAATGGCCTTTGGAAACGGTTATTGAGATCTTAGATGACACACTCAATACAATCTTTATTATATCTCCACTTCTTAGGAGAATTTCTAGTAGGAAAAGTATTGCTCTAGCTAGCCATAGGCAACAATATACAGCTCTGATGGTGTTATGCTTCACTCTAGACACAGCTAATATTGGTAGGAGGTGATTCTTACCCATCTACACACTACGGTTTTGTAGTGTAGGAATGAAAGCACTGATAAAAACTGAAGTGAAAAACCAAATCCTGTTAGCTAGTGTTATCTGCGCCAGAAAATTCATTTAACTCAGCAGATTTTAGTGAATTTAGTGAAAGTACCAGGTTAGCGGAGTAAGATTTTTTTTTCTAGTCCACATTTGTATAATCCTCTCTTCAGGTTGCAGGAAATCAGAATTAACTACATGTTGACAGGAAAGCATCATGGTAAATCAGAGAGGCCTTTTAATTATTTTTCTTATATTTTTTTTTTCAGACAAAACATCTTTTCCTTACACATCTACCAATACCTTATAAAAAAGTATAGATAGAAATTCAGCTGTGAGGATTTGATTCAAAATAGTTCTCTTTTTGCCCATGGTAACAAGGTCCGTAGTAAATAAAACTAATCAGAATTCCTTAGTCCTTGAATGCACTTATTTAGAATTTTCTCAACATTAGTAACTCAAGATTGTTTGACATTACCCCTGGCATCATTCCCAGGAGACGTATTTCACTGAATACAGAATGACAAATTCTGTTTACAGTGTAACAGGAAAGAAGCAAGTTTTATTTAAAAACATGCTTGTTAAAGAAAAGAACACCATCTGCTAAAGATAACTTTCAACCTAATATCCATTTTTTAAACACTCACAATGTAATGGCTGGACCTACTTGGATGTATCACCATACTTTGCCCTAAGTGATTCTTCCTTGAGGGAAATTAGCTCAGATGTTTTCAGGCCAAATCAACAGTCATTCCATTTATAATTGACATATCTAATACATTAATGGTTTAAAATGGACAAAACTAATTTCCTCCAAAATGCATATTTAGTTTCCATACATTGTTTGTTGGTCAATACAAACACAATCTAATTTCACCACAGCCTGAGTAGAGAACATTGCTTTATGTGACCTTTCAGCTTTTGAATAAAGACAAATTAGGTTTAGGAAGAGTAAACAAATGAGAATCTGTAGTTGTACTAAACACATGCTTTAAACAGAAATATACTGAAAAAAACCCTCAAAGAAATAGCTGTGCTTGTGTTCATCCCATGTTTTTATGATGGTTAACCAATTCCAATTAGCTTTTTCTTAAAATAAGCTCCATTATAATAAATTACAACAGATTTTCAGAAAATCCTCAGTCAGAAAAGCAGCAAATGAGGAGCACAAATAGGTTACAAAGTCTTCTCCCACTACAACATGTTGTCCAGCCAGCACAGCCCACATTCAGAGTGGCTGCTGTGCCAGCAGGTTATCTGAGCAAGGTTAGCACAGCCAGTGGCCAAGCCTGCTTTACACTTGGACCAAAAGACAGGTTTAAAAAATTGCCCTCAAATAAAACCTTAAAACCTAAATCTATCTGAGGCAAGCTTCTTTTTGATATGTATTTTCTGCCAAGATGTGCTTCAGGCTGGGTTTCTTTGCAGCAGTCCTGACAGGCTGAAGCAACATATTCGATTACTCCACTGTTCAAAATGGATTAGGTGATGCAATTAAAAACAAACGTGAAAACAGATGTCATCCCTGCTGCAGCTTCAGCAGTGAAACCCATCTGAGCCTGGAGAGCTACATTTGCACATGCAGCTCTTCCCATTCAGAACCCAAGCTCCATTTAATCAGGGATATGGAAAAAGAGGGCAAGATAAAACTTCTTTAATGGAAAAACAGAAATAAGGTTGGATCTTAAAAACTTTCTACTTCTCTGAAATGCCATTACTTCTAGTTAATATTTATCTATATATACAATTTGCTTGTTGAAGAACATTTCCACAGTGATAATGTTGCATAAGCACTTGTACGAAGTATAAACTCAGTGTTAATTTACACAGTAGAAGGACCTAACAAACAATACCTAATTTCATCTACATTCCACAATCATTTTAGCATCATGACATTCTACTGAATGATGCTTTTGTATTATGGGTATTCTCTGTTCATAAAAATATTCTAAATTGTGTTTGAGTATCAGACTTCTTACAAATAACTTTTTTTAAATCAGTTTTACTCAGGTAACATTTCAAATAAGCAAATTCCCCCTAAGAACTTCTCTAATCAATCCAGTGCAATGCACAAAGTGGATGCTGAGAACAGGCTGTTAACATAGGAGGTGGCATCATACTACTCCCTTGTTTTCTAAAGTTGGGATTCCCAGACACAATAAATGAGGAGTCACACCAAGAGAAACAGCTCTTTTGAATCTCCTCTGTAAAGTGAACTTCACAAGTGAAGCAGTGTGGGAAAGTTTATTGTAAGCCTGCAAGCGTCATTCCTAGCTAGTGAATAAACAAACCTGAGAGGAAAAGACTGAGCACTGGAGTGGGTGGGTGTGAGGTTAAAAGTTATAGCCTCACCAGAAACTAAAATACATTCATTACATTGGTCCTTACGCAGCATCAGATTCAGCAACTATGGAAAATGAAAGCCAAATCAAAGATTTAAACTGTAATCCAGAAAAAGTTATTTATAAACCCTTTAAATTCTTTAGTTTTCAGAAACTATCGTGTCTAGAAACTTGCATGTCCAGTTAGTTAAAACTGTTAAAGTTCTATTATTTTTAAAAAAAATATTAAAAACTAACAGTAAACCAGCATGTAAACGATGCATACAGAAAACAATACAAATGGATTTGAACCTTAGAATGTAAAGCCATTCTTGGTACAATTCTCCAGATGGTTTCTGTTGTTAACACATTTGATTACATGAGAAAAGGTATTATCTCAGAGTTCCCAGCTGAGGCCACCAGATTTATACAGCCCATCATGAATATGGATTTTGTAAACCAGTAAGGCAGACCATCTCTGTGGCAAAAGAATTTCCCACCAACAAGCCACACTGTGATTTTTCCCTCGGAATAGCTCTGACAGAGCACTCCCAGAATGTTCCAGCTGAACTCTCTGCACACTCAATAAGTGTTCTAGCTTTTGAATCTGTTGTCTTGCTGTATAAAACGAAGACTTTGTGCTCTGCTGGCATGGGGAATGCTAAACACAACTGAACTGATTTGAGTCCAGTGCCCGTGCCAAGAAAGAGTGTAGGATCTTGGATCCATAATCCTGTACTTACAAAGATAATAAGAGCCAGGCATTTACCCAGATACAGAGAAGTAAGGAGGGTCTGATGCCTAATTTAAATCAGGGATTACTGGAAGTCAGTGGAAAGCTGGACACCTGCTTTTTAATCCCTTCCAAAAACTTCAGTAGGTGACTAATTCCAAACACAGGTTTCCTTTGGGGAAAGAGGAGGGTTTTTTCACTATTATAACAGCAGTATTAATTTATGAATAGAAAATTGCTAAAAATGTGAAGAAAATTCAATTTCTTCAGAGAACTGCCACTGCAGGGTACTATATTTCGAGAATGACTTTTTGTTTTGCTCTCAAATTTTGTACCTTCCCCAGTAACATAATTACATACTTGAAAGGAGATAAGAAATGGTCACTTTGAAACTCCTGTGTTTTGTACACAGTGATTAGCCTTCTTTGTATGGCCCACCCTCTCAGTCTGTACATATATTACCTGATGATCAGGCCTTTGTTTACTTCAACACTGACAGCACTTACGTGATGTTTTTGAAGCAAGAAGAGTGGTTTTGGAACCAGTCAAAAATTGAAATCCAAGAGCATTTGCCTGGTCACCCTCAGACGCATCAACAAAGTCTGAAAAAGAAAGTTAAACACAGTTTGCTCTAATCTGACACTGGGATTCAACAAACCTCAGTCCACAGCCAGGACTACACCAAGCTCTGCACAAGGCAATGAATAAGATTGTTTCCCGTGTTAGGGTTCAAAAGCAAGGAATGTCAGTGGTTTGGAATGCCCTGCCTTCAGTCACAGGTGCAAACTGAGCCACACACTGCTCTCCTCCCCAGCCTGGAAACAAAAGGTAGAGCTTCAGTCTGTACCACCTAAAAGCAATTGTGATTAGTGAGGAGCCCAAAGGCTACCTCCTCCTACCCTGTGCAAGACCATCTTTAATTCAGATATTTCTGCAAAAATATGCAGAAATTGTCATGAAACCATCTAGGTCACTAGAACCAGCTGCTCTGCAAAGCCCATAAAAGTCCACCTTTCTTTTCATTCCCTGTAGTGGAAAACACCCATTTAAAAGGCTTAATTTTAGAATACCATCTTTCAAAAACTACTCCGTGTCACCTCTACTCCCCAAATTCTCCTAAAAATAAGGTGAAACAAGAAGGAGAAGAGATACAATTTTTATTGCATACACCAGGAATTCAAAGTTCATCACAGATCACATCATAAAAAGCATATTTTGTTTATAACACTGTAAATGGAATGAACAGAAATCAGAACATTTTAAGGCCTTCTTAGTCCAGTGGTTTGTTTTGCATTTTCCAGAATGCATCCCCAGGTTAAAAATAAAATTCAATGTACTATTCTGAAAGCACTACTGCTTAGCCATAACGGAAGCCCATTATGGAAACCTCAAAATGTAGACATTTGAGGAAAAAGTTTGTGTTTCAAGTATCACACAGCACATCCATTTGAGACAAAAGTTATATTTACCCTTAAGGTGAAGAGAATCATGCTACCAGAAAAACCCAACCAAACCTTCTGCACTGCTCTCAGACAAATGTACTATATAGGCTTTTCAGAAGGAGAGAAGCAGTCCCACCTCAAAAATACTGTATTAAAGTTGTTGGCTCACACAGCAATCAGAGAACGGCTCCAGAACCTTAGTCCTCTGAAGTTCAGGAACTTAATCACTGCCAGACTGAAGTTACACACAATCCTTTTATAAACCCTGTTTATTCATTTCTTTTTGTGCTAATATGATCATCTGGATCCATGATGCAGCCACAAAATATTTACTGAAGTCAACAGTATTCTCTTTTTTGCCTGTGTTTTATTAAGATAAATGAGTCACTTTCTTTTAATTCTCCTCTTCAAATCCCTAGGTAACATTCATAGCCTTTTTCTACACTTCTGAGTTTGAATTAATTCTTACTTAATATCAGCAACCAGCCCTCAGTGTGCCAGGGCCTAGTAACATGATATTAGTTTCCTGAACGGAATGATTTTGTCTAATCCATCCTCAGTCCTTATTTGTCAGCTTATGATTACACCATATTATACCAGAGAGTATTCCTGTGGTAACTTCCACCTCCTCTCTCTTCCAAATTATGAGCACATCATTACAGCAGAAATTATTTTCATAGCATTACACATTATAGTACTCAATTTCATTCTTCTTTTTTCCAGGCCTAAATGGGACCTAATTTCTCCTTCATACTATTTTAATATAATCCTGAATACAAAACATGGCTCAGGTTTGCACATCAGAAAATATCACTAAGTACAAATCTTTGTGGTCCAAGAGGGGTAATGAAATTATTAAATAAGATCAGCTTCAGACTGATATATCAAAATCTTCCTCCCAAGCAACTGTGCTCCTTACATACAGCATTTACCACTTCTGCTTTGCCCTCCTGTTTTCCTTTAAAATGAATGCCCATATTTTCTCCATTACAACACCACTTTGGCAATTTTATGTAAAATTACATAAAAATTAGATCTGTATCATGAAATTTGCAGTTTAACCAGAGACAGATATGCTACCCCAAGTGGATGATCACTGAACTATTATGCCACAATTTAGTTCAAAATATAATTTTAAAACATTCTAACATGACCTTTTTTAATTACATCCTTACTCACACGGCCAACCAACACCTCCTGGAAGCTTCCAGCACATTCCCTACCACAGACATATTTAAAGCCCTACCTGGAAAAATGGTGCGGAAAGTGACTGGAGGTTTGTTGGTATCGATGGTGAGTTTCTGGGCTGCTGCTTTGGAAGGCGGAGCTGGAAGGCACACCAGCCGCAGGGGCAGGCTGAAGGTGCACTGGGCAACTCTGGGGATGCCTGAAAGGGAAGAACACAAACTCATTTTCCTGCCCTGTTCTGAATACAAGGCACTTCATACTGCTGTCCTCAGGGAGGTTTGACAAGATATTTTTAATAGGATTAAGGAGGATGTTAAAACAAAAATATTAAATTCTCAATTTTTGTTAAATTTTCCTCCTAAAGCACCTTTAAATTTGAATTATTTGAACGGGAAAGCAAGAGCTACTGATGAAATCTACTACATACTTGTATTTATATCAATTAACATGCAATAAAGATTAGATTTTATTTAACACTCTAGACAAACAATTCCACTTCAACATCCACAACAGCTGTGTGTGATTACCCCCGGTGCTTCAAACAGAGGATTGAGGCATGAATATTTTCACCAGGAATATCCAAAACTAAATGCTTTCTAAGGACAGATTTACTCTTTTTTTAATATTCTTAAATACCATCTATGCAACTTTCTATCACCTGTCAGGGGTTTATGGCTTAGAAAAAGAATGTATCTAATAGAGATTATTGCCCCAAAGTATATTAAATTCTATCTTTCAACTCCTTGCATCATAATAAAAACAGAAGCGTAGAACAAACTGCCATTGAGTGTTGGGAATTATTATCATATGCAATTTATTCAGAGTGGTGCAAGAGAAGAGAGGAAGTTTTAACACTAACATTTAGAAGACACATTTGAACATGTCAGAAATTTCCTCAGATGTTGCTCTTTGGAGCAGACAGTGTATGGGGGGTTTGTGGATATTTTATTTTTTATACAAAGCAGCTACAGGAAAACCTTGCCTAACAATAACAGATTTTTTAGAAAGAATAAAATAAACAACTGCCAGGAAAGTCATGAAGCTACACAGAGGTTATCAGTCACACGAGCATAGCAGGTTAGGATAAAAATGGAGCTCAAACATTTGATAGCCACCCAAGCAACTCTTTTTGCCAACAATTTGGTTTGTTTGCTGCTTCTCAGATCTCCTGCAATTAAAAAAAAAATACTTCTAAGACACATCTAAGGGAAAAAATGTTACCAGAAGGCTCAGATTTATTCCTCTCGTTGTCAATTCATAAGCTCTTTGGGCTGGCTGATAATGCTCCAAGTAACTATTCCACAGCAGCTTGTAAAATAGGAACTTCTAGTAAAATGAGCAGAAAGCTCATTCAAACCAAAGACAGCGCCTCAAACTTAGGGTACTCCCAGCTTCCAAGGAAAATCCCTGAAGGAGTATTTGAAAATAAACCCATGACCTTTCAGAATGATTCATTCAACTGTATCTTCATCATCTGATGGGAAAAGTAAGATATGTTCTTGCTGACAACATAACACAAATATCTTACTCTTGAACTCAGACATGGAGACTTATCAACAGGAAAAAATTAGTGATGAAAGGAGCCCAAAAGACTCTGAAATATTTTCATACTTGAAACAAGGTATTTTTCCCTCTTGTTTCCCATCAGCTTTTCATACACAATCTGCTGTCAGTCTGCCTCATCATAAACACAGCTTTTCAATATTTCAGACAAAGCTCAAATCAAAATTAAATCAAGTATTATCTAGTTCTGGGAGGTGACTGGGGAGATTTCTAGTTGATTAATCCAAAACAACTATATATAAGAAAAACAAACCAAAAAGCCCCAGGAAAATCTACCACTACAGTGAAAACTCTTGCTGGGAAATGCTTTCAGAATATTTCAGAATTTTAAGTGGCAGTAAGGAAACACAAAGCAGCAGCAATGTGTGGGAGTCAGAACTTCCTCAGCCCATTGATGTGATGTCTAGTAACACATCTCACTTCATCCAGAGTTGTGATACTTTGTGTGATACATAATTTTAGAACTGTAATAAAGGAATAAAATGTGGGGGAGGAAAAAGTCAGATTCTCTTCTAACCTGAAACACAACAGAAATTGTCTAACATCTCATAAATTACTAGTATGTAAAGGCATACTCTGCACTTACCTGATTAAAGTAATAAAACAGTTACATGCCTTGTAGTTACTACTTCACTTCCATATTATTCATGCATTCATTTAATTTTATTTGAAACATAACCTTAATGTACATGATAAAAAGCGGTAAAAAAATCCAAAAGCATCAGAACTCAGATCTCCACATTAAATATTCAGAGAATTTGTACTTGTTCTGGTATTCATGACCCTGAATTTAAGTAGTCCAGTGCCCCTCACAGTAGTCCAAACACATTTGGGCCCAGATAATTCTACAAAATCTACTGTGCTCCATGATATTCTCTTGAGCAGCAGGTTTTCATCCTGAGTAGATATTTCTTAACAAAAGCCCCCAAATTTTCATTTTTAGAATGCTATTCTTTCAAATGATATACATTTATTTTATTAGAGTTTATTGATAATTGATTTTTTAATACTTTGTCTAGCAGAAATATGCCCCAGGGCAATAACTCTTCTTGCCAAGAGCAGTATCTCATTGAGATGGTTCTAGCATCTATTTCCTGTATGGCAGCTCAAGGTCTGTTGAAAAATCCAGAAAGCAGAGAAGGAAGGGAAACACTAACAGTTCTTTACTTTTTACTTCCCATAGTATGCTCAAACGACCATAAGTATTGAAATATAAGACTCAAATATACATACATCTGTAATTTCTGTTTAGAAGAAGTGCAAAACTGAAAACACTCAGTCAATCTCTAAACCTATGACAAGCAACTTCTTTACATTCCCAAAACATGAAGGAATTTGTCCTTAATATATATTATTAAAGTTTGTAAAATATCTCACACAAGTACAATTTAGCTGCCTATGTTCTTGCTCAAACTTTTTAAAAAATAGCTAAAAATATGGTAAAAAAAGATCACACAACTGTTCCCAGTTCCCACTCTCAATGCACAAGGCACTTAATACTTTGTAGAATTCCTGTGTTACATACAAGAAAATGCAATATACTTCACTAAGCAATGTCTCTACTACTTTTTATTTTCTATATTCACACCTTCATAGCATCAAACCAAGAATAAGGACTTACAGAAATAACAGGTAAAATAACAGCTCCCTTCCAAATCTGCTTTATTCGGCATACACTGACACTCATCACACTATTCAAACTTTGCATTTTTATATTCACTTACCTTCAGGATTGAGCTCTACCATATACCCAGCAATGAGAAAAAAGGGGGGAAAAAAAAAGAATACATGAGTTATTATTCAAATGAGAACAAAAGAAAATGTAGCGACAGGTTTTTAAGAACTTAAGTCAGATTTGTTAAGTAGACAATACATAAAGACATTATAGTAGCCAAAAACCAGACATGAGACTCCATTCATCAACAGCACCAGCCCATCCAACTGACTGACTCATTAAGCCTCAGCTGGATGAATCCCACCAAGAGACTGAAGACTGATTTAGTCACAAATATGGGTATCTTAAAAGAGGAAAAAGTCTCTGTCCAGATAAAATGAAGTCACAAAAGCACTGAACTTTTGTTTAGTAGTACATTACACTCGAGGATTTGTCTGCCAAGTGACACCAGTGTTTGTATGTAATTGAAATAGCCCAGTTCAATAATTTAAATAAATATCCAAAAATTTAGCAGATCTTAATTATATTACTTTACTTAAAAGTCTTCAACATTTGACCATCAAAGGCAAGTTTTTACTATTTCTTCTTCAGTTCCCTAATTCTGTTAGATGTCACATCTGCTTGTTCGTTTTTTTAATTGGATATCAACCACCAAACATACTTAAGATGCATAATTTCTTTACTGCCCTCGCCAAAAGACTTGCAAAATCCAATCTAACACCTAAAATACAAGCACAAGTTTAACTAATATTACCTAAAAAAAAATAATACACTCATTTGCTGGTCTTGCAAAGCAAAATCACAGACAGGAGGAGGTGCAGGAGCAAAGCCAGGCAGAGAGAAGTGAAGAACTGACAGCCTGAACAGGTTTATGCAGCATTTCACTTAACAGGGAAGCCCTGCCTAAGTGGAGTTTCCCAGTAGCCTGACACGTTCACAAAGCTGTCAGTAGAAACTAAACTGGTCAGTCATGGATATCAGGATACATTGACACATTCTATCACTAGGGTCATTAAGGCATTGCAAAATGACGACTTGCTTTCTAGTCTCTGGGCTACTTTATTTGTTACGAATGAGTATGTTCATCTGTTGGGAAGGAAGTGATGAGTAATCACTCCCAGTGCTTATTCAGATCCCTCCTCTGTGGGGAGGCAGTTATTTGTGAGGAGTCACATTTGTTGGCAGACCAGAAGGCTCAATAAAGATGTAACCAACTTCTCCCTCCAAGAGGTGGGCCCTTAAAGGGCGGAGCAGGAGCAAATTGATGGGACAGGGTGGCAAAGCTGGCACAGCTGTTTCCCACTTACCTCTGTAAGACCCATCACATAACTTGATCCAACATAAAATATTAACTAAAACTGAAGACTACACAATTATTTCTTTAATTATTACTGCCTTCAATATATTTCAAAAGAACATTAGTAAGAAATATGTAAGGAAAAAGGCCTCAGAAAAGGCAAATCAATTTGAAATCTCCAGTGGCTTACCTGTTGGTATATTATATGAAACCATACAGTTTCCTTCTAGTTCTGATGGAGAACAATTCCCCTTCAAAAAGACAGACAGGACCACAGTTTCAGATGAATCTGGTTCTAAAAACAACACAAAATTAAATCAAGTAATAGGAGCACCCAAATGAATGCAACATATTTTCTAGCCCTTTGGAAATAATTCTGCTAAATCATGACACTTGTTTCCATTAGTTCACCTTTATCAAATCACTGTACATGCTTTTTTCTTTTTAAATCTGTAATTGGTAAAAGGTAAACTAGGGCCTCCAACTAGCTCGAAGCATGGCCAATAAAACAATTCAGCACATTGAATATGGAGAATATAAAAGCAAATGCAGTTTTAGGTTGTGATTTTAATATTTTACAAAGCCATCAGCCAGTTGCTCCTTTCACATGTTGAGAAAACATAAGAACTGTCCTTTAAAAGAGAGCAGCAGTGAGAGAAGCCCAGTTTCAACAGAAACATGCACATTCCAGAGCAGAAACGGCCTGCAGTCCCAACTGGAGCAGCACACATGCCTGGTCTTGAGCTCCACCACATACTCTTAAAAGCAATCCCACCTGCAGTCTCATCAACAGAGTTAGAAAAAGGCTACAATCCTTGAACAGTTGATGCTGAATTGAGAACATATGCTAGACTGTCCACCAGCAGGCAAACTTGCTGTCCCTGCTTGTAGCTCAGCACTGCCATTTCTACATAGTGTTGTCAGCAAAATAAAATACACCAGCAGAAGTACTACAGAATAATTGATTTTTATTTTGCCTCTGTCATAAAGCTGCCACCCCTCCCCTCCTCACCCTCCACCCATCATACCACAATCAAGGAAGCAACTGCATTCCCTTCTGCTCCATGTCCCTCTGCCAAGCAGTATGGAGATGTGCAGTGCAGGCAAGGCACGTGTACTTGCAGCAATTCACTCAGTGGACACTGGACCACCCCTTTCCAATATCCTCAGAAGCAGCAACACAACACAACAACTGGAATGGCACTGTAGCCACTTACCCAAATCCTCAAAGCTGAACTGGTCACAGGTCACTGCTAAGGGAGCTTGCACACACACTGCCAGGCTCGGCTTCTGCACAGCCACTCTGCTCTGGATGGTTATCTGAATCAAGAGACAACGAATCAAGCATTGAAAGGAAGCAGCAAAGGCATCTCTGCACAGCAGGAGAAAAGACAGAACCACCAAAAAGAGAGGAAACATTTGCAAAGACCAATTCAGCAACAATGTTTCAGAACTTAAAATTCCAAATTAAAAACCATATTTTCCTTTCACAATTCTTATCTACTTACAGCCAAAAAAGAAACACAGTAACTGGAAAGGTTACAAAAGCCCGAGGGCATTTCTCATGTCTTTGTAATTTTAACCCAAGACAAAACAATGTCAACGTGTTAATTAATATGTTCATATTTTGTAGGTGGTCATGTACATTCATTCTAAGGTAAACCAAAATAAAATGTTGACTCTTTTAGGTGATTAAAGTGAAAAAACAAAAAAATAATAAAATCTAAGCTAATTAAAGAAATTACTTCCTTTATCTGCAAAGAGCACTGCATAGTCTGCTGAATAACTTCAGATTTCACTTTTATTTGATCTTTTTTTTACTGCAACAGAGATGAGACAATGAATCTACAGGACACTCAGCACCACAGCAACTCCAGCTTCTGAGAGCTGACCCAAACATAAACCTGGGGTGGCCCTCTCTGCCCCTGTTGTGTGCAGCTCTTCCACTGCAGAACCAATGGATATCAAAAGGGTGTCCTTAACTCGTATCTCAAATGAAAATAAAGTGGTGACTGAGATCCAACTGTGGTCTGCACACAGACCATACATCTAATATCATCTGACTTGTATTGCTCCTCTACCAAGGAGTTCATTACAGCCAGGTTAAACCAGTTTAGAAAAATATTATTATAAATGACTAAAGCATTAGGAACTTTGCCCAATTTAACATCATTAACACCAACGTTGATTTAGTTTTAGCAGTACATTTGAGCAGCAAACAGGCCCCCAAATCATCAATGGCTATAATGGAGCAAGGAAGAATCACATCTACCTCTGCACATCTATCAGGTACACTTGGCCCATTTTATGAATGGAATCTCAATAGCATGAGCAATGCAGATGGAGTCAATGAAGATATTATGCCAATTAAATGAGCTAAAAACATGTCTTCCTACTAAAAAGCTTATTAAATATATAAATACATCCATGCCCATTCCAAACAGGGTTCCCCTTGGCCCTTAATAAAGGAAAGCAATGGGAATTTCCTGTGTTCCCAAAACTGAAATCATAACTGCTCCCCAAAAATTTAATTTGGCAATTATGAACACAATGGTTTCCACTGTCATAACTCACTTATACAACATATTGGCACCAGCATCAACTAAAAGCTGATAAATTCACACCAGTTTTGAGGTAATTTAAATTTGCATTACATATTTTAATTTTAACTTGCAAACAGCCTAGTCCAAAATCCAATGCCTTTCATCTGAATTTATTTGAGCAAAACTAATCACAGACTTGAACCAGAATTATGACTTTATCCTGTTATCATTTTAATACTTTAAAATGCAGAGAAATTTGTTGGACCAAGTACAACTATAAGCACACTAGTCTGAGGGAATCTGTTTAAAACAGTCCAGTTACCCTCTGAACTTTTCACTCAGGACAGAGGGAAAACTTGCAAGGTTCTCAAAAATGAGGGTCCATTGATACTCTTAGAAGATCCTTTTAAACTCTGAAATAAAAATCATGATCCTTTTTAGGCAATACTGAGGAAAAACTACACTTGCACACACACACATTTTCTTTAGAATCAGCTACAGGCACCAGCTCTCACGGAGGACTGCAATAACACCAGTCTTCTGATTAGATTTTCCTAGCATTTTGTTTCAGCAGCAAAAGGTATTGAAGCCTTTTTACAAAAGAAAGTCTATTTTTGTTTATTGACAACTAAAAAGGCAGCTGAAGATGATAAACTTCCCATTTGAGTAACCAAATATTTATTGCCTTTGAAAAGTGTTGGAAAAATTATTCTTATGACTTCTCAAGACTTCATTCCATCCTAATAATGTTCCTGTGCCTGCTTACTGATAAGCATATCAAAAATAAAACTGCAATCACTTTTTGGCTTTAGCAGAAGGCTTGCTAGAAAGACACTGTCTCACAATAAGGAGAAAAAAAATTAAGTATTTATCACATTTCCAATTTTCCTCATTTTCATGCTCTAAGTGAAATACCCAGAAAGTGACAGGGTTGTTAAAATTTGCCACCACTATCTGAATGCTGCTGTTTGAGATGGGCACAGTACCTTTACTGTGACTGATGGCACTGTCTCTGCTTTTACCTCACTGTCAGTGGCCTGCTGTGAAGAAAAAGATGAAAACAGAGTCAATCCAATGTTCCACGTGAATGAGTGAACACAATGAATGCAATATTACTTTCCTACCATCAACTTGGTAAAAACAGAATTAACATCAAAGGACTTATCATTCCTATGACAGATTAAAATACACAAAATTCATTTCTGAGTTCCTTCTGAAAATGTAAAGTCTCTGTTTGAAATTGCCTCAAAAAAGGATAGCAAGAGGTCATGAATGTGGTGTATATAAGAAACTAATACACTCTGATGAATATATGAATAGTTGAAACTGTTTTGTTTGGCACACTACCTTCCACTGTATATTTATTCAAATTCTGGAAATGCCTTCTGCTGTTCAGTAGGGAAAGGTGACTTCCAATCTGCCAATATATTATATACACACCACAGTATGCACTATAAAATCATCACACATTATCTTCTAATTGAAATATACCTCAAACTTCAAAAGAAAATTATAGCAGGCACTTTGATACTCCTGCTAATTTCCATGTCAATAGGCAATTCCACCTACTTCAGAATCCATCTCGACCCTTCAGAGTATTTTAATTAATTTTATGTTATGCTTATATTTCATTTTGCAACAGGTCAGTCACTACAGCTAATGAAAATGTTCCTGTGTAAACTGTTAGAAAGAAACACATCTCTCACTTCTGTTACAATACCAAAGGACTGACCTGACCTCATCCCTTCTCCTTATAAAAGTCAATTAAAGTCAGTATAAGGTCCACACCTGCAAAGTTCCTAAGAAGCAAGGAAGCTGGCAGGCTCTCTGGGTTCCAGAAGCAGGACCTTCATTTGCACATTGTGTACCTTTTTCAGCTAAAAAAAGAGAGCCACTTCCATACTGGCTTGTCATGGTCTCTGTCTCTGGTGCCCAGGGGTTGATCCTGAAGCAACAGCAGGGGCATAGAGAGGTGGACCTGGGCTTATTCAGCTCTCAAAATCACCTGCACTTCCTGGATCCGAGGAGATGGGCTTAGATAGCCAGAGTGGTCCTCCCCTTGCTTATCTAATCAATTTTAATACATTTGTATCCCCTTTGCTTTTACCACACACATTGCACTTTCACTCTTTTCACAAGTGCAGAAGCAGCATCTGAAAGGCTGGAGTCTCCAAGGCCACTGTAGAAGTCTGAACATCGTTCCTGCATTTGCTCACTGATCCTTCCCCATGAAGGATCCCATCAGGTTTGTCTTTTCTAGATGGCTACTGAAAGGATACACAGAAAAGCCAACCACACAGGAAACTTAAGATATATGGGCAGCCTCAGGAAATAAGGATCCAAAGCTGTGGTTTGACTGACAGATTGAGTTACTGATATATAATGACACAGACCGACTGCATCTGGAAGGCTCTAACAGTTCTAAGAGTTGTGAGCTGATCACTGCAGGTACCAAGGAGACCAGCAGACATTATAAAGAGGTCCCTTTACCAAAGAATGATATCCTTGTGTATTTTTAAGCAGTAAGCAGCCCTAGAAAATCAGTTTTGAACAAATTAGTGGCCAGAAATTACAGATTTAATTACAGATGTTCTAGTGCAACAAGTATGTTCTGAAAAAGTTAAAAGTTTTAAGAGACAGCATAAGCTCTCCTGAATCTTAATTTGAATAATTTCTGCCAACCACTTCTGTATACAAGAACAAACTAATGAGGCTGCAACAGCAGAGAACACTGAATGCTGGCTCATTTGATTATTTCTTACAATGCAATTGAGTGGCTTGTGTGTTCCATCTTTGAAAGATCCAAGAGTGACACTTCTGCTGTTTAACTGCTCACCAATACAACTTCTCACCCCAAAGGTATTGCAGAGCCTAAGCTCTCATTCACTTACATTTGCTTAGCCAAGCACATAAAGGTCCCCACACAGAAGACAATAAATAATTTTAATAATTCCCATTAAAATCTTTAATAAAAGAGTGTTCTAACTGATGGAAAACTGAGGGCTATGTAGCTCAGTCCCACAAATATAAATATGTAGCAATAACTATCCATGATCAATCATCATTTACTCATGTAATGAAACCATTATTTTCAGATTATTCCCTTTTTATCCAGGTACATACAGATTCTGCATCCAAATCAGGTGAAACTTCTGCTGTGACAGTCAGATCTCTCTGTTTTTCAGATTCAGGCAAAATATCTCAAAGAAAAAGAAAAAGCAAGTCAGTTCTTCTTTAACAAACATGCAGCTACATTTCTAAAAATAATAAAATTCCAACAGCACCAAGTTTCAAATTTCCATCTCTACACCTACTACTGTAAAGAAAAAAAAAAGCAAAGCAATGCATATGATTTTTGAAACTTCCACAGGAGCTTCCCAATTTTATTAGATTTCTAAAGACAACTTAAACCTGGATCTCATTCTGGATTTCTGACTTGCATACAAAAACCAATTTAGATGCATTCTCTAACAGGATGTTACACCTAATACCCATTATCTTCAGAGGCTGTAAGGTATTTTT
>JAWWMO010000083.1:45384912-45409967 GCA_035047845.1 Dendrocincla fuliginosa | reverse complement strand
TAAAAGATTTAATACTGATTTTCAACTTACATATAGCTGGCTTCTTTGCTCAGGACTGGGTCTGTGGTTGAAATTACCCACAGAACTGCTGCTCCTAGTTTTCTTATGTCCCAAAAGCTCAGCACACAGCTGTGCTACATTTAAAGCATTCTGGATGGTACATGCAACAAGCACATTGGGCTAACCCCAAGTTCTGCACAAGAACAATGCTAGGACACAGACTGTTGTGAGTACTTGACCCACAACACTGTCTGGGTAAGGTGTGCAAGTAATACCTAATGTACAGGACTCTGTTAATACTTGTCAAATGTTTGTAAGGAGTTTTGCCATATTGGTCATGGGTGCAGCAAAGGCTTTGAGAATTTTTTTTTTAAAAAACGGGGCACAACAAAAGAAACTGCATCATAAGCTTGTTCCACAACCAGAGGAAGAAAGCTGACATCTGAAAACCAGACTTTCTAAAATTCTCCAGCGATGGCTTTGGACCATCTTAAAACTTCTTTTCTGAGGTTTTGCATCTGTTAATCTAATAAGGAAAGATCCATAAGGACATCTGAGTGTAAATCAAAAGGGCATGAAGAAACATAGCTACACTGTTAGCAATAAATCTTGGATGATATACTACTACAGTCTAATACATTCAGAAGTGGTTTGTAAATACAGGCCTTCCTCTGTAGCTTTAAGCTGGCAGTCATCTGGTCAGTCAGCTAATCAGCCTATCAAATGAGATCAACTGAAATCAATGAGGTGATTTACCTACATAAATTATGCGTTCCTTAACTCCTGAGTTTGTGTCAGCATTACAGAATGCACGTTCAGAAACTCCTCCTCAGAATAAACCCAATTCAATGAGCTTTCCTGTGAGTCATGACATCCTTGAGGTCTGCACTATCTCAAAGACAAATGCAATGGTTTAAGAAGAAAGCACTATTACAAATGACATTTTCCTTTGCTTCAGTTCCTCTTCTGCTGGGTCCCAAGAAGGTTGTTCCCCATGAAATGTACAGAAATATTAAAAAGCCTTTTTCAGTAATCACTCCTTGTTAAAAGCTGTCCAGAATTTGTACATCAATAGAAACAATACAGTAACCAGTTATAACATGTTTTTATATAATACATTAATTTCTCTGTTGGAATGTTTGTCAGCCATTCAAAGTTGCTTTATTTTCTCAATCTTTTATTGTATAAGGCAGCAGGAGGAGGGGAAGCATATTTAGCAGTTTTATAGTAGTTTCCCCACAGCTACTGCACTCACACAATATCTCTGCAAATACCATTACTTCATTTGGCACATTTTGCACACAATCTGGAATTTCAATTACTTATTAAATTTATTTTATTGTAAACTATTTTTTTTTACTATGTATCACACAACAGTCAAAGTAATAGCAAATCTAAAGGGCCACTGTAATAGTGAAGAACTCAAAAGTATAGGACAAATTATTCTGATATCTAAAATAACTTTACAGTACAAAGCAAGTCCTGCACACATGATAATAATTCATAAAACTATTATTTATTGCATTCTGGGTAATAATAATTGCATATGTTTTTTGTAGATCTTTTCTTACTAAACAAATTGCTCACAACAGAAGTCTTGTAGAAATTAAAATGTTTTGCATGTTTCCAGTTATATAATACCAAACTGGTGGCTCAAACAATTGCCTGAGAATCTGTAATTCTGAGTTCTACTTGAATGACACAAGCTAAGCCTTGGACAGTTCTTAGGACAAAGTCTGGTTATTGACACTATTTACAGCTTTAATTATTTATATTTATAATAGCTTTTAAAACTACTTCAATTTCAGAAGTACCCTTAATTGATATTGCTCATACCAACCATTTTAGAAAACCAGGTTCTCTGCAATCCTCCTTTCTGTTCCTTACTGATAATGTATTATTTAAAAACTACTAAATTAGGAAACTAATTCTGTCATCGTGCTCAAGTATTTTGAATCCATTTTTCTCCTCATTTTATCATCCTTCGATTCAATTATATGCAAGAGCATATCTTAACAGCACTTTTTACTTTAGTGCTTTTGAAAACCCCAGCTGTTCTCAGTTCCATTTCAATGTCAATTTAAGCTGTAAATGCGTGAAACATTTGATAAAATGTGGAAGGAAGATCAGACTAGAGTAATAAAGACTCTTCTAACATGAACTAATGGGAGTAGAAGTAAAAGGCCCATCTTACTCTTATTAAACACACACTCCAAAATCTAAAGTCCACCCACAGCTGAATTTTCAAAGTGCGCCCAGTGTGACTCAGTGCCAGCTCCTACTGATTTGTATTTGGTTCTCTGTATCTGTGCAGCACCCTCAGGCTCCTTGGAAAAAATCCTGGCTCAACTTACATCAGAAGTGATGCTTTCTGTGTCAGCCTTCCCCGTTCTGCAATTACACATGAAAACAGATAATCTGATTGCTCTCAAAAAGTCTATTTATATTATATAAATATAATGTATGTAACACGCTGTGCAAACTCTGCAGAGGGCATGAAAACATATAACATAAATATAGTGCTCAAATATAATTGTTTAACAATATGTAATTATACTGGATATCACTAAGTGGTAAATAATTTGTGCTGCTGCTGCTTTACAGAAAAGCATTCTTCATCATTGCCATTCATGTGATACCTTAGGATTGCTGATCTTACCAGAATATCAGACCCAAATCTCTTTTAAAAAATATCAGCCACATGTAAGAAGGAGAGGGAAATGAAACATAATTTCATCTTGATGACCAGTGGAAAACCATAAAATCTGTGACTAGAACAAGCAGTCAATATTTATCCCCTCTTATTTACACTGAAATGCAGAGGCTCAGAACTGAGTAAAACCTGAATTTGAACAGTGTTACCATTTCAAATGCCTGAAGAATTCAAGAATTCCCCACCTTTCAGGTCCTACGCAGGAACTTTCACCCTCTCCTCGGGAGTGAAGACATCTTCACTAGCAACTTTACCTGGTGATGCCACACAGCAAAACAACAAACCAGTTAGCACCTCACTGCAGGACCAATTCAGAGCAGCCTTTATTTTTCCAACACAACTCCCCAAAGTTTGGGTCTCCTCTGCCAGGCCAGCAGTGCCACCTGCCGGGCAGCCAACAGGGGGAGCGGAACAGTTTGTCAGCTTAAATGTAGGGGAATCTCCCCAAATTAGGATTTCACAGTGCACGAAGTGGGACAGACATCTGTGACCGACATAACCTGGCTCCTCCAGGCAGGGCACACCAGGGACAGGCAGGCTAGACACGCAATTTAAGCTCGTGCTACAAGTTACATGTAAAATTAACTTGTATCTGAAGGATTAGCAAACTCGGTTTCTTGTTGTTTTCAATATAAAATTTCACAAGCTGTACTATATATAGCTGTACTATTTCTCCAGCTATATAAAATGCAACACTAAGTTAACATTAGCATTTGTCACAAAGTAGAATAACAATAGAATATTCAGAGTGATAACACAGGCCTCCAGAAATACATGATCTTGCTTTAAGCCAAAAACTAAAGCACACTGAAGTATAACGTGTTCAAGGAAATAACAGCAATAACCAGGACGTGTCTTCATCACAGATTTATTCTGAAAGGTTTGAAGAATTACATAACTTTTAAAACACTCAAGTCAAATTAGTTTGCACCTCTTTCTCCTCACAAGCCTGCAAGCCTCAAAATTCACCAGCATTTCAGTAAGGAAAAAGTATGTACCCTATTCATTTTAACAATAGTTATCATTGTCCCTCACCCTGTCTTGTAAGGAGCAAAGCTGCTTTTCCAAAGCACCTCTAGCACTTTGCACTGCTAGATGGCTCCCAGCTCCACAGCTTGACACTAATGTCCTCTGTGCTGCTCCCTGCACAAAGAAACGTCCTTCATGTCAACAGCATAATAGTCAAGACCTTTAAAATAACAGCCTGCGACTCCCCATAAAACTGTTTTTGCAACAAGATGTCCAGCACTTCCATGGGTAGAGCAAGTGCCACAAGACATGGGTAAACTCCAGCCCTACTGCTCAATAACCAACTGCAAGACTGCAAGTGCAGAGCCTGATCCAGCTAAATTCTACTCTGTCACAACATGAACCGCCACAGAGGAGTTGTGGGTTAGCCATAAAAACCCATGTTATTTGTTTAAAAGCAAGGATCTTATTTTAAATACTAGAGGGGGAGTTACTCGCCTTCTTGTTCTTGAGAATTTCCATTTTTAAAGCTTACTCTAGAACCATGAAGGTAGGAATATTTTAAGTGTTATTCTAAAGTAAGTTGAAACCTTTACAAAACCCTATGACTGTAAAAAGTGGGTTTTTTGAAAAAGCAAATAAGTGACATGCAATAAAATTAGGAGAACTGGCAGCATGAGCATGTGCTTAATATCACACAGTAAAAACCATTCGAAGCTGGCTTGCTGGAAAGCCCAGGCATGAATCACAGCATATGCTGGACATAGGATTTGCCACACCTATGTCTTCTGCAGGATCAGAATCTTACTAAGGTAAAAGAAATACAATCACATTCATATTTTGTGGCTAAGCTACACACATTAAACTTACCTCTTCAAAAGACCTTTAAAAAGGATAATGTTTTGCACTGCCATCTCTTAACAAGTGGCAAATTAGCGACGAAAAATGGATGCAACTTTTTTTCCCTCAAAAACATTTCTTTAAAATGCAACTATGTTTAAGTAGAGGGATTCTAGAATTCTCTGCATTTAACTTCTCAGATCAGGCAACATTCTTGCAGAGCACTCAAGTAAAAATTTATACATACACACGCATATAACTGAGCAGTTCACACTGTGCGTCATAACTGGCATTGCTTCTATTATGGTACTGCTACACAGAAAGGGAAAATCTTTCAACAAACTATAAAGTTTGATTCCTGCAGTTTTCTTTCCATAAAACTATGTAATAAGTGTTAAGTTTTGCTGGGTTTATATGTAAGTTTTCCCATTTTTATATGGTGATTCTTTAACAGTTGTGGTAGCTGTGGTGATGTCAGTTGTAATAAGGAATCACAGATGGGCTGGAATGAAGAACAAAGTATTTTCAAGCATCTGGATGGCTAAAAAATTCAATGAGAGGAGTTTTATTTTGACTCCACCCACTATTACCCCATATGTGATTTCACTTTTACACGTTATATTCATAATTCAACTACAATATTTCTTCATCTACTGTTTGGAGAGCCCAGATACACAAAGTACCTTCATCCAACCACCCAACGTACAGCAATTCTGTGCCAGAAAACAAGGTTTAATTTCAAGTTCAGATTTGGACCAAGCCAGTATTTTCTCACTTGCAAAGAGTCAAAACATGAACATAACAGCCTATGGGTAGCTGGTTTTGACTGATAAATCTGTGACCCAGTCATAATGGGCTGGGAGTTCAGGCATGATCCCGATAGCCAAGACTGCGGTGTGATCATATCAACAAAAAATGACCTCAGCACATTTCAAATATCACAGTTCGTTTCAGTGCTGGCAATTCACAGAAAGAAACTGCTTTTTGATAGCAAACTGGGCAAAGCAGAACCAGTGGTGAAGACGTGGAACCCTGTGGTATATTTATGGGATAATTCCTCAGAATAAACCTAGACAGACTCAAAGTTCATACAGAGTTGAAGTGTGGGTAAAGCTTACTAAGTAGCCCTGCTTGTCATCTTGAACATATAAAGTCTACTTTATTTCCTGGATTTTCAACACTTACTTTTGTTGAAAAAAGAAAATAATTTTTATCCCTTCTCAAATAATGAAAATCTATTTACTAGCTTAGCTCAAGCTAAAAAGTTGAGTCCTGGAAATTTAATATTTTAAGAAATTAAAAATTCTTACATTTAAAGGTAATAAATTACTTCTGCACAAAAAACCTTTCCAGACTTCTTTATATTTCCTGTTCAGAAAACATGGTCTTCCATTACCAAGTAAAATGATATTTACCTGTCAAATAAATGAAAGTGAAAGCAAATATTTTAGCTACTTTCACCAACTTGTCCATAGCTGTCAACCCCTTGTAATAAAAGTAACTTCACTTTTTACAAGGCATATGCACCGTTCTGTGGGTTATTTGCCTCAAGAATCTTTCTTCCAAGAAGAACAGCCCTTCTGCCCATGGATATAGTGGTACATATAAATGCTCACAAACCAAAATTGCTTACTATATTCTAAATAACTCCCAGATGTAGCTCCTGAAAACAAAAGGCAACACATATGTGAAGCATCCAATTACCTACAGCCCAGCACTACAGGTGGCTCGAAAGTTTTTTGCCTTTGGGTATTACTAATCAAATTCCAGTGTGGCTGAAGGGGAAAATATCCTTCATTTCAGCATTACGTTCACTGATAAACTGGTGCCTAAAGTATTGAGTCCCCAGTGGAACTGAGAGGGAAGAAGCATCCTGCCCACAACACAGCCCCTAAACCCTGAGGCTGGCTTCCTGTTAGAACTGTGTCTACTTCCAACATTTTTTGCCACCTTAATGTCTTGGTGGACAAAGAAAAGCACAATGAACTAAAATTAGAGACATCATGAAACACTGCCTTGAAGAGAAGAGGTACTGGAGGAACTCTGCAGTCTGTGTCACTCTAAAGGAAATAAAGGTCATGCTTCATTTTAGCATTTATAGGCTTATCAGAGACAACTTGAAGACTGTACAAACGAAACAAAAATGGAGACTAGTGATTTTTTTAAACATTCAGAAGAAAAAAATAGTGCCTGATTTAAAGGCCTCATGCTCTCCTATTGCAAAAATAGGTTTGTAACTTGGAAGTGATCAAAACAGAGATCCCTTTCCTGAGACTCTGTCCAAGCTGTAAGTCTATCTATGTGTTTTAACTCAGCCCACAATGGCAATAAAAGCCAATAAAAGATGGCACTCTTAGCAACAGCTTTGCCAAGTGAGTTAGTGTGAAATAAATAGAAAAGGAGTTGTCTCAGTATTTTAATCTCCTCCAAGGACCTTTTATGATCAAGCATATGGAGACAGGATAAATCAGACACAGAAAAACAAATAGGGCTTGTGAAAGGCTCTTAAAAAGTGACTTTTTGCTACTTTATGAACAAGTTATTTCAGATGATTCTGACATGCATAACCCACCTTTTTGTAGGGGAATATTAAGTCACTTGCCTTTATCCCTGTCAGCAGGAAAAAAAGGAGTTTCATGTGAGGCACTTTCTTGTGATTTGTGTAGGAATCATAACCCTATGAGTTTGCTCCCCACACAAATTACCTGAATTATGAGGAGGGAAGGGAGAGGGACAGGGGGAGAGGGAGAGAAAAAGAAATGTATCACATCTCAAGAAGCATTGGTGAGAAATTCATACACTTTATAATCTATAAGCATAAGAGATGCTGCTCATGAAACTTCCTTTGCAAGGGAGACGTGGAGGTACAGAGAAGCTCTTAGAAAGGAGGTCTTTGATGAAACAGAAAAATGGAAACTAAAAGGCAACAAAGAAGGGAATGGACTTTGAAGTCAATGCTAAGAAGATATTGATATAATTATGATGGATACCCAGCAAATAGTGCTGCTCACAACTACCATTTCAACACTGAGTAGGAATTCGTGTCATTCCTTTGTGCAACTTCCCAGATTTCAGCTGTTCCAACTGCAGCATATGGACTGTTTCTCTTCAAACCACTCTAGGAAGGGTTTGGAGAGGCTGTCTGGGGATTTTGGAGGTTGTTTGGGTTTTTTCAATCAGCTCAGGCAGAACACCTAAACCATTTTCTTCAAGAGTTTCAGCTTCAGGGAGAAAGCTTTTTCACAGGCATAACTTGAAAGAAACAAGGGAGGGCATGCAAAAATATAACTGTTTAAGAAGGCTTATCCATGGGAAAATAAATTTGTGCTGAGACAGAGGCCCAAGCAGTTTAAATTAATTGAAATTGTTGGTCTAAGTGGCAATACTTCTGAAGCAATCCAGGCAGTGTGAAGCATGTAGGAGTCCCCTTGACATTAAAAGGATGTCAGAAACAGTAACTAATACACATTAACAGAACCAGAATATAAACTTCCAACTAAATAAAGGACAAACTTCTACAACAATTATTAGAACTGAACTTCCAGTTCAGGAAATACTTAAAGAGATATTCAGGTGAAACTCATAAGATAAACGCTGTACTTCAAATTTCTGATCACAAGTTTTTATAGGATATTTTCAGTTTCCTGACAGAGAACATTCATGTTTTAATAGAAGGCAAAAAAGTGTAGTTCAACAGCTTAAAAATACATAACTTTTAGAGTTCAGAGGCATCTTGCTACAAATGTTATAAGTAGCCACTTATCTTTGATTTTATTTCTCCTTCCATATTTCTGAAAAAGTGATGGAAATCAAGCAGCTTACACTGGAATTCAATCCCAAATGCTGTAGTATATTACTATCCTTATTTACATACTGGTATTGCAATAGGGAAATACTGCATTTCACATTATTTTTAGAGGGAAAATCAATTAATAAAGAATAAGAAGGGGCACACAGTAGAATCACAAGTTGCTTAGCTGGAATTCTGTAAAGCACTTGCCAGTTGATCTTAGAAGTAGAATACCAAGATTATAGGTTAAGGTATATGACTGCTTTTGTGAGGCAGCCCCTACTCCTCCCCCACAGGATTTACACAAAATAGCTTCTATTAATGCTTTTCTATGCAGCAAGGCAGGGTCATACATGAGAAGGAACAGACATTATGCCATGGAGAAAACACACATGAAGCATGTATGATCTGTAGAGACAACTGCTCTCAGAATGCTTCACTAACTTTGGAAGCATTATTGCAACAAAAGTGAAGAAAGCAAATCATTGACATATATCATGTTTAAAGCCCTTCAGTCTCTCAGCAGTGTGGGATTAACAACTCCATGCTTATTAAAGTACTTCATATTATTTATGTTACAGTAGTGCCCAGAGGTCCCAACCAAGACTGAGGTCTCTCTTGAATGGAGTACTAGAAAATCATTATCACATTGACTCACGAAGAATTGCCTTTCAAATGATTAAAAAAATCCCAAAACCCCAAACACGTATGCTCTGTTTAAGCCAAACTCCTATCTCTGTAAGGTTTCCCACAGTTTTTGCTGTTTAGCTCATTTTTACTCTCAATGCCAGAAGGAAGCACAAGCATACCACATATTTTCCAACACACAGACAGAAGCACAGCTCAGGAGCACAGATGCTCTGGAGCTCTCCCTGCCTTTCAGGCCACTGGGTGCAGGCACACACATGTTCCCTCACTCAGCAGCACCTGCATAAAGAGCTTTGTGCAACCAGATTGCTGTCTCTTTACCCACTAAAGAACAGGACCCCAAACCACACCCTGGCATCAGTAGGTCTGTGGGAATTCTGAATCTAACTAGCAAATTGAGCTGGGGCAGATTTTAGGCTCTCAGATTTCTCCCTAAGATCAAACTGCTGAGTGTTAAAGTTACCAGGGAACAGGCAGAATGTGCATAAACTTCCTAGAGGCATTATTGAAACAGATGGTTCAATATGATGAGTTTCCAAACAAATCATTGTATATACAAATGTTAGCACAATCTGCTGTTGTAAAAATCAATGCTTGTTTCATTTTTTTTCTAACACAAATATTTTTTTCAGTACTTCAAAAGCTGTACTGTCATATCCTGCATAATTAACTTCTGAGTTTTACTAAGTGGCCCACTGAGACTGTTCATTATATTTCACTTGTCAGACCTGTTGGATGAAAGCCAGCCCAACTCTCTCCAGAGTCTAAAAAAAATAATAAAATAAATAATTTTAAAAAAACACATTAGGTAACCATTAGTAACAAACAAAACACAAACATCCCTGAGATTACTCTGCACCAGTCAGTAAAGCTAGTTGGTCAGAGTTGTTGAGTTATCAAGTGTTTATCAATCCAGTGTATGCTGGGACAGCAGCCACAAGATCCACCTGACAAGGACTCTCCTACTGCACCCCCTGTGGTCAACCAGGAGCAACCAGCAGCCAGCCCAGCTCTGGGGGCACACAGAACAGCATATATTGGGTTGTAAAAACACTGAGCAAAGCTTTCTGTGGTTGGCTTATACCAGTGACAGTCACAGCTCAAGTGATCAACGTCTTAACTTCTCCTCACTCAACCCCCCACCCAACCAGTTTGTCCCTCATCTGTCTTATGTGTCATTTACAGAAAGTTTTGGTCTGGTGCATGTAGTCCTCAGCAATTTAAGCAGTTCCTAATTTCCACAGTTTAACACTGGAGTTTAATAATCTGTTCCAAAAAATCATCTCTGGAAGGCATATGCTCTTAAATGCTTAATGAAGAGCAGATTTTCAGTGAGATCCCTTATTTTCCTGTCTCAAGGAAGGATCTCAGCACACTGCACAGCCTCACTTTCCACTCTTTTAAAAGAGAAGCTACTGCACTGGAGCTCTGATACTCCAGGCTCTGCCTTCACTCAAGAAAAACAGGAAACCTAAAGCACAGTACAGCAATTCTAGAGCTGTTGTGGAATTAACCATACACCCACTAACGAAATGAACACTTTATAAAACAAAGAAAGAACACTTTTCACAAGTCTCCTTATTTGTTACACACCTCAGAACTGTTTGTTAGGATCTAGAAGCAAATTTCACAACTGGAGATTAATCTGAAAAAAGTAGACTTTAACAAGCTACTTACTGAAAGTTTGCTACTTTTACTGATACAGGAATGTGGGGAAGTTGAGTGGCCCATTTCAGTGTAACATCTTGATAAACATTCAACATCTTACTGTGGTTTCCAATTAAAGTGTTTATTGTTCCTTCTTGCACTGTTAAAAGATATAAAAACAATTTTAGGATGAAACACTTCAAAAGCCAGTACTTTGCTTTGAGGCTTATAACATTACCCTATTTTTTCTTTCCTTTTTAAGCCATCACTTCTCATAAATTAATATAATTGAAGTTATATAAATTAAAAGTTAAGAAAAATACATTGACAATAACCAAGGACATATGTGATTAGTTACTGATACCAATTTCAAGTGCTTATTACACAACACATGTCCCAACTTTCTAAGGTTCTAGCCAGCCATGGTAGAATTGTAATGGTAATATTAAACATGACAAACAAAGATTCATAATGGCTATGTTGGCATGCCAGGATAGATATGACAAAACACACAATGGTTAAAGATCTGCTACTTATATTCTTCATTCATTCATTAACTTGTGAATACCAATTAAAAGTGTATGCATTTATAGGGGGGGTTTTATAGGATAATTTAAATTAGAAAGTATAAAATGTGAAGATTACCAAGACCAAATTTATAAAGACTAAAGTGATATTTAAGTTCAAACTAAGACATAGTGTCAAAAATTTACCAGATAGTTTTTGAAACATTAAAAGAGAATAGGTATTGAGTCTGTAATTCTAACCAAGTTGTTCCCACACAACATAATAACAGTAAGTTTTATTCAATTTTTTGTTGTTGTTTTTTAACTATCTGTAAATACCAGAAGATCCTCAAACAGAAGGTCCTCAAGCACTGTTTTACTCTTCCAAAATGTCTCATTCTTCCACATTTGTTGCTTTGGCAGCCTGCACACTAGACAAGTACTTCAACTTGGTGATTTGGAGAACACATTTAGGTTCTAAAAATTATGATGCTTTACACTAAGGAACATTTGGAAATAAACCTGCCCATTCAAAGAGAGAGTTCCAGTTCCACATACTTTCTACAAACCACAGAACCACAGAATCATAGAAATGGACCTTAAAGACCATCCAGTTCCAACCCCCCTGCCATGAGCAGGGGCATCTTCCACTAGACCAGCTTGCTCAGAGCCCCTTCCAACCTGGCCTTGGACACTGCCAGGGATGGGGCATCCACAACCTCCCTGGACAACCTGTTCTAGTGTCTCACCACCCTCACAGTAAAGGATTTCTTCCTAATATCTAACCTAAATGCCACGGGCAGCGGCACCTTCCACTAGACAAGCTTGTTCAAAGCCCCATCCAACCTGCTTATTCAGAAAAACAGATTTATTCAGTGGGGGGAAAATAACAACAACAACAACAAAAGCCACTCCTAGCTGTAAAAGCAATCCAGCTAAAGTTAAGTTGACTTTTCCTTTTACAAACCTGAACAGTAAGGAATGAAGCAGCTCGGACTGTAATCAAGCTTTTTCATGAATCGTATTTGCCCATTATCCTTCAGGCAGAAGAAGTTTCTCTCACCAAGCACAAAAACAGAAGAAACTCCATGATTAAATGAGACAACACATAAATCCAGCGCTTGCTCTCCGATGTTTAAAACCCAGTCCACCTTCAAGAGACAAAACATACTCCAGAAATCAATGGACAACTGCATATTAAAGACAGTACTTTGAGGAGGCTCAGAACTAATCAAGTTATGTATTATTAACAGAGAAAAGCAAAATCAAGATCTTGTTTTTGAGTGAGAGCTATCCTCTTATTCTGGGGGCAGTCAGGAACTTTCCTTCATGTGAGTAAAGCAGCAAAAACACCTTTTTAAAACAGTTATGAATTGATGACTATGTAGTTCACTGAAGTCCATCTAAATACACATCCCATTCAAAAGGGAAATGCTGTATATTTTAAATATTGAGTCCAAGAACAGAGCATGAGAATCATTTAAATCTGCCTCTGTACATGTCCTTGGATAGTAAGGGCAAGGTTAGAGAGCAAGAGGTGGCAATTTATTCTACCAATATATAAAAATGGAAAAGCAGACAGAAGTTTTAGGTGTATAAGCCAAACTTGCCCTGCCACAGGAACACCCCTCAGTGTGCAGAATGCTTGTGTATGTCACAGCTTGTTTACTTCTCCAGCTACAGACACTGATATCATAAGCAGCTACTTATAAACCCTGCCTCCCCCATCTTTATGTCTTTAAACAATAGTACTGCTTATTGATACATTTCATTGGTTTCTTTCTTCAGCTCCTCTGAGAAATTTCAATTAAACACACGTGCAAAAAATGCTTTTGACTTCTACCAAGCCAGTTAAGCAGAAATTTAGAATTTCTGAAGTAAAAATATATCGAAGTTCAACTGTCAGCACTTCCTATATGAGCAGCATCAATCACTTGGCTTAAAGAGCTTAGAATGTGTCAGCAAACATACTGGTATATGTGATATATGAAACTGGAAGTGCCATCTTAAAAATTAAAGGGAAAAAAAAGAGGCTTATTACATTTTGTCGCCATGTAAGCTTCACATTGTAGATTAAAAAAAATTGTTTCACTGGCAGCATATCTGATGATTCCAAATTTCTTATTTAAAAACCATGTCTTTTCCTAATTCAAGATGTAGAACTTGCATCTGACTGACTCAGACTGGCTTACATTTTGAAAAAATTCTACATTCAGCCACTGGAAGATGCTTTTTACACATGCAGTGTGTATGTCTAGCAGACAAGCAACTCTGTTGCAGGACCACAGAGAATAAAATTCTCTTCCTCTTAATAGGAGGCAGGTCAAATATTAAATAACTCAGTCACAGGGACCTCCAGAAGACCATTGAATCCACAGGTTTTTGACAGGAAGAGCCCAGGATACCAACATTTCACTGCTGAGTTTTCTCTAAGTAGAAAGCAGAATGACATCAGTTTTCTCAATCCAATACAAAGTCACAATTAAACTCCTGTTAAAAACCTGAGCAATAATTCACCTATTTATCTAATTTACTACCATGTAGGTTCTGTATCACAAAGATGGCCCCACAAATTGTCATTTGCACTACCCAGTTCTGTCTTTTCTCAACAGTTTTAAGGCCCAACCTTAAACAACTGAGGCCCAAAGGATCCTTAATAGAGTCTTTCCATTGCCTTTAACAGCATTGGACCAGGTCCTCTGTCAGCAGACAATGTTTCCACTCCTGACTTAGATCAGTCTTTACCATGTATGCAGTGTTCATACAGGGCATGTAAAATAAACAGGTTTTACCACAAGCCTTTTTCCAGAACTCAGTCTTTGCTGTTCTGTTTCTTGTCTTTCATCAGCATCCGTCGCAAAGGCCAGCACTTGATATCTGTTATAGGAAGTTTGAAAAGGTTAAAAAGGAAAAGAGATCTTTGTGGTTAATACTCTTACATCAAGTGAAAAATAAAACACAATTATCATGAGTATAGTTCCACAGTAAAATCCCAGACTAAAAGGATTGTTAGAAAGCCTACTGCAACGTAACCTCTCATCACCAAAGGTGTTCAGATTAATATCACTGCAGGATAACAGCTAAGTGCAAAGGTAGAAATGAAAACAAACATTTCTATTCAGATTTTATGTGATGATAAAATAAATCCAATAGCTAAATATATTAGAGGATAGAAACTTAGAACATGAAGATAGAAGAAAGAAACCAACTTATTTTCGAATTGTGCAATTGGAATCCTAATAAAAAACAAGCTTTTTTCCTCTTATTAAGCTTTTGAAAAACCTCCTAAAGTACTCAGAAATATCATCTGCTATGTCTAATAATGAAACTCTCAATTACCTCCATTAAGTAAACTAAGTGGTTCCAATCCAAGAGACCACAGTAAACTGGCATCAGTAGGTGGCACATCTAGCAAAAGCTGGGAGGTTTGGGGGCTGGACTGGATGATCTCCAGAGGTCCCTTCTAATCCTAACAATTCTGTGCTTGCTATTGAAGGATTTTAGTTTCTAAAATTATTTTACTCACAGAAATAAATTATGTGCTTGGAGTAAGAGATTCAATTCCTTAAAGTGACTGTTATGGCCCAGTTAATAACACTGAATAAGCTGCTTTTAGTACAATTATGTCTTTAACTGTCCTCTGTATGAACAAATTTACTTTCCTTTTTCAGTTTAACACATTTATAAGAGAAGTTGCAGATTCTGACTTAATAAACTTCTCTTTTCATCACTGATAGTCTTGAAAAGCACATTATCATTTTATTAACTAATCAGGGACTAATACAGAGCTTTCAAACCAAACTGCCATTGAATAGCAATCCTATTGATGTTTAAGTGCCAGCTGCCTGCATTCACTCTTTCATGGCAAAAAACCTCAAGCCACAGAACACCAACACAAATTTTTAATTCAGCTATCAAATTAAGCATATAATCATTTAAATAAGAGGCATTTTGCTTTCACATCTTGAAAGAATTCAGAATTAACACAGGAAATGCTGCTTTCAAATGAAGCCATCAGTCTGTATGAGCTGTAAGATGGATAATTTGAAGTCTGGCAAATTGTTCTGCTAAAGACACTGGACAGAACTGCTGTATTTTTAATTCACTACCATAAAAATAGCCTCTTCACTTCCCTAGCACATCTATTTCCATATTTCAGAAGGATTACTTAACTCTGTTCTAATGTCCTAACAGTTCAGACACACACTAGAGATTAGTACCACAGTGTTTTAACACTTAGCACTAAAGACCAATCCCCAAGTGAAGAATTTCCTTAAAACTACACCTTCCTACTGGAAGAACAGCACACTTTTGAACTGGTAACAGGCTGATGAAAAATTTTAGTCACATTTGTTGTAAAGGTCAAGAATCTGAACATAATGAAAACGTATGAGATGTTCACTTTGAAGGAAAAAACATTTCTTTATTCCTTGACGATATTAATAGATTCTATTCTAATTTTATTCTAAGATTATATTAGTATTTTTATTCTAATTTCTCTGGAAAAATAGGAATTTTCTATTGAATTACTTTTACTTGCAATACATGTATCTTGTCCTCTGATAAGAAAACAATACAGAGTATCTATAATATGTCATCTGATCAAGCTTAAGCAGCATAATAAAGAGTATTGTTTGAGAAATCGAGGTGACACAACAGGGCAGTGTGACAACTAACATTCCCCAGATTAGATTCACAGGGCATAATCCATAAAAAGTGGCATTCTTATTTTCCTTAATATGTATGATTACATGTGAAAAAACTCCTTAAGGTACTTGTCAGCCCATTCCTCCAGCTTGAGGAGGTTCCTCTGACTGACAGCCCTATCCTTTTCGTACTGGCCACTTCCCACAATTTGGCACTGTCCTTGAATGTCAGGGCAGGCATTCCTTGTTCAAGCTGCCCAATGTGTCCAGCAGAAAGAGTTTCCTGGACCTACCTTCTTACATCTGAGGTATCTGTGGAAGTCCCTGTCCTTCAGACCCTCTGCCAGTAGGTGTTTCACCCATGTCCCTGCATGCTCACATGGTGTTTTATATTCCTCCCAAGTAGCTGGTATTAACTTCCACCTCATACATTCCCTTTTTCCATTAGGATTCAAGCCAGGAGCTACCTGTCCAGTCAGGCTGCCATCTGCTACTTAGTTTCCTGAACATGGGTTTCCCCAAATGGATTGTTCTTGGTCCTTCCACGGTGCAGCAGCTCTCCTGAGCCCTTCTGCCCCTCAGGGCAGCCTCTCACAGGATCCTGCCTACCACTCCCCTGAACAAACCCACCTGTTCTCTTGAAGTCTACAGTCTTTAGTTCACTGTTTATCTTCCTCACTGTTCTCAGGATCTTAATCTCATGGTCACTGCAGCCAATATCTGCAACACTCAACAGCACATGCTGACTATTACCCCTCCAAACATTTCTTCCTGAGCTGTGTAAGTGTCTTCCCAAGCCAGGCAGTCTAGCACCTGGATCAAAAGAGTTCTCCCTAATGCACCTCAGAAACTTTCCCCATTGTTGGAGTTGCCCTCCCAGCAGACATTAATCCTCTCTGAGAACAAGGGCCTACAAGTGGGAATCTTCTTGTTTAGAAACAGGTTCCACAGCAGATACCCACCATGAAGCCCCATTCATCAAGGATCCATCTGATTCTAAACAGATGAGTGCTTGCTAAACTCCCAGCATGGTGTTTCCATCAGAGAGCCCCATGTACTCACGCTGCACCTCCATGGTGAACACAAATCCCCTCTTGTCTGTCTTTCAGCATCTTTCTCATTTCTTTTTCTTATTCTGTCCCTATTAGATCTTTATCTGGTTGGCCTTACAATATGTAGTCCCTGTGCTTGGAGGAAGTGGAAATGTCTTGCACAGTCTTTCCTTTCCACTGTGTTCTATTTTTATAAATAATAAACACAATGTGCCGACAAACTAAAAGAGCTCCCAACATTTTCATCCATTTTCCAACACCAAAAGCACAGATTAGGCTGAACCAAAGCAGGGAAAGACCTGGCACTTGGGAGCACCATGATGTGCCTTGATAAGCTGGTGGACTCCACACATTTCTACAAATAAAATAGGTCATAAAGTCCTCAGGACTCACAGTACACTCTCCTCTCTGACTGTACAGAGACAGTAATCACTCAACAACATACAATGCCTTTCCTGCAACTACCTATCACCTGCTTTCAGATATTCAAGCAAAGTCATTAAAAATTAAACACGACTGCTTTCCTTTGTTTGCCTACTGAATGGTAGCACCAAAACACACTACAATTACTGGACACAGACACATACTTGTAGCTCTCAACCTGCTGGCAAGAAGACACAGTGATGAAGGAATCTGTGCGAGAGCTGTAGGCCAGGGGGCCGGGCAGAAGGAAACCGGGCAGGAAGCGGCCGAAAGCAAAGCTCTCCTGCTCAAACAGCATCAGCATCCCATCCATGGACTGTATGCAGATCAGATCTCGACCTAGGGGCAGCAACAGAAGGAAACAAAGAAGAAATAAAGTGAAGGGTTTTATACATTTTAACCCCAAAACTGTGAGTAAATTAACGCACAAGTAATCCTAACAAAAATAGGGTTCATTTTCTTTTACGAGAGTGTTTACTATGAGGAAGAACACTAAGCATTCTAACATCAATAACAGCTTATTTTCTAAAATAAACAAATTGGGGGGGAATAACATTCAGAATATATTAGAAGAGGAAAAAAAAGAGTAAGATATTTTATTTCAAACCAGAATTCCTAAGGATACAATCTTTACAATTTCAGTTTAAAGAAATGTTTCAGTATTTCCAAAACACCAAATTATTCTGGTTCTTAAATGCTTCCATACCTTACAAGCAGTCATAACAACTGTGGTTTAAAAATAACCTATTCTATGCTTTCAAGTCTACTAAAGCAACATAACAGAAAGTTCTACAAATATGTATTGTTGTGAAAATAATACAATGGTAATGTTTTCCACATTCGAGGTTCACATTTTCTGTCTTCAAGGAAAGAAAAAACAAACCAGGCCCACTCTGTATTACCAGCAAGACTAAAAAACATCAAATAAAAGCAGTTCATCTTGGAGTAAATTACTTGAAGCCTCATCCATTATTCAGCAGCCCCTAGACAGGACTTAAGGCATGGCTTGTCATGCCTCAAGTGCACCAATCCAGATTCAAAGGCTCACTGGGGACACTTCTGAGATCAGAAGCTGATTATGCAGTTTGCACTTCATATGCAGGGTAACAACTCAAACAAACAATATTTTTGGTGAATTCAAAGAGAGCTCTATCATTCACATAACACTTTCTGAAGCTGATAGATGTATCTCTCCTGAATCCATAGAGAAGCCCTTATCTTGCAAATGCTACATGAGATACTTGTAATTCAAAATGTCTATTCACCTCCATTAAAATACCCTGTTGTGTCAGGAATGATTCTCCATGCATGGATGACCCAAATAAATGGCCACCTCTTTTAATTAGTGTTTCCTAAGAGAGGAAGGTGAAGCAAAGAAAACAAAAATAAGACTAAAACTTTATTCTTACAGTTATATCAAGGTAACAAAGGTCAAAAAGATAGTATCTGAAAAAGCAACAAGTGTACTGTGCAAGACATTGTTCATCTCCACTGTGATTCTTCACAGAAATTCCAACTACTCAAAATAAATCCCAGTGTAAAAGGCCTGAAGTACCTCATGTTCCTTGTCCTTGTGATCAAAATATATAAAAAAAATTTAGCTTAGGGTAAGAACAGGGGAAAAAATTAAAGTGATTCAGCACTTGCCCTCCTCCCTCACCCCTTTTTCAGATTTTTCCATTGTCTAAATATTTAGGTCTCGCCTTTTTCTTTCCAGATTGTGCATGTAATTCACAAGGTGTACTATAAACCCTGTTGCAGGTATCAACCATTTGATAAGAAGGACATGTGAAGGTGCAATTCATGTTGTTCCTTTGGTTGAGGCAAAGTTGAACCTTTCAGTCTCTAGTGAGAAGACATGAGGGAGACTCTTCTCTGTGGCACCCAGTTACAGAACTGAAGTCTACAGTAACAAACTGTATCACATGAAATTCTATCTGAATATAAACATCTAATTTTTTTTAAATTTTTTTACTGTGAGAGTCATCAAACACTGGAGCCCATAGTCCAGAAAGGACTGTCCTCCCATGGATATAATGAAAATATAATAGAACACAATCCTGGGCAACTTCTGGGTGAAGCTGCTTGGGAAGAGGGATTGGACTAGATAATGTCAAAGAGAAGAATCAAATCAGGCATTCAAAGAAGGCATCCTATCTTTCATCTCTGCTCTACTCCAAGGCATCTGTCATAGATATCTGTTCCTCTAAGCTGTGAAAGTTCACAGGCTTTAGTCCTGTCACATGCTGCTGATGAGCAAGGAGCAGAAACCATCAGAGAAACTCGACAAGTTTTACACTGGTAGGATATCTCTGTTAATGATACCCAGCTTCCACCCCCCAACAGCTGCTGTTTCCAGAACCTCAGCTCTCAGTGTCTGCCCTCAGTGGAACTCCCTGGTACCTGAAACCTGAAGACAAATTGATTACAGAGAGCAGATTGAAATTTTTTTTAGAAGGCACAGTAGTGGAACACATTTGTACTTTGGGGTTTTTAAGGCTTCCTATTTTTCATCTTTTCGTCCTTAGAAAGATGTTGATAAAATCAGGAGGATAATAAAAGGCACAAAAAATTATAACAGCAATTATGTTTACATTTTTCCCTGTTGCTATTCTGTTTTGAAAAGTTCTCAATATTGCTTTATACAAGATCAAAAGAAAAAGACATTTAATTGTAAAGTGAATGCCCTTATTAACACAGAAAACTTATATATCTTAGAGTTAAATACCAGGTACTCTTGGTTATACTGATGATAGTGAGAAAACTATCTTAAGACAACTACTGATCATAACCTTTAGGGTTTAAGCTTGTCTAAAATATATAATTAAGTTGTTAATTCTCTTCTGGTGACAACTCTAGCAGATACAATTGACATGCAGTGATACTCTGATAGACATACTACAATTCAAATAACAAATATAGGCCCACAACACTGACTCACCAGTCACTCTTTTGACCTTTGAAAGCACAGCAGCACTTCATAATATACCCACCACTTTGTTCCTACTCACTAATTTTCAAATTTGGAGTTTAACTAGCTTGCACTAGTGGATCAAACTCCAGCTATCCAAACTATTCCATGTAAGGCTTAATTAAAGAAAATTAAATTGTATATGAACTCTATTTCCCAGCTTTTTATAGGTCAACTTATTTCCTTCAGCCATTTGTTTTTAATGTGTAGCTAGTGAATGGGGTTTTTATGTTCCACTTTAAGAAATGCAGTCTTCCAAAAGCTCAGCCAGAAATGTCCATTTCAAAAAACCTTATTGCAGCCAGTTGGCTTTGCCAGTGACACATTTATAAAGTGAAAATATAAACCACAGTGTTTTCTGCATATCAGATGGAATCACTTAGTGTACTCCACATAGTTTCAGCAGCTTGTGTCTCAAGAGGAATGTCCCTCAGCCAGAAAGTGTTACTTTTAAGCACAAGTCTAGCTACTGTTGTTTTGTAGTTCTGATATTCTAGCAGGACACCAACACATTTATGTCACACTTTTAAGCCACCACCTATTTTTAGTGCTAATGCAAAGATAAAATGAGAGGCAGGGGGTAGTTTTTTTGAAATAAGCTTCTAATTAGAGCGATTCTGGAGCTCAAGATTTTTGTATGTTAATGATTTCCTCTACTCTGAGCCTCCCCTCTGGCACCAAGTCATTTTCATAAAAAGTACATTATGTAATCACAAGGCTGAGCACCACATGAAATCAAGCAATGAAAACTACAGTGGGATAAACTGGAAATCAGAAAAGGCTTCAGAAAGTTACGGATTTTAGGAAGACATCAGCAGAGAAAACTTTAACTGCCTTTGATGGTAATCAAATGCTCCAGTAAAAAAACCTCCATGTGGAAGGAAGCACCAGTGAAATAAAATTAAAAGATAAACTGGCATTTGTAAGAGACTCAGTAGCCTAAGAGCCCCTTAGTGATACGTGGGAAATGTCTTCTTAATATGATAAAAAAGTTAAATCCACAATGCACTGACCAGTGAAGTGATGCACACCAACTGTATTCCCATACACTGTTCCTGTCCTGACTCGAAACAAGTAAATATGTTTTCCTTTTAGTTCATCACTGAAATTTGCCACAGAAAATTTCTCCCAGCGTAGACAAAAAAGTCTCCTCCGGCTCAAACCCCTTTTAGAGAATTCCTTTAGCAAAAGAGATCTGGGTCAACTGTGAGAAAAGCACTTGAGGAATCAGTTCTGACGACTGGAAAAGCTATTAGGAAATAAGTTGGGTGGTTCTTCAAACAATGTATCTGCAGTAAAAGGCAAGCCCGAGGTTACTTCCCTAACCCAATGCAGGCAGCACGTGTCCCTGTACATTCAGAAAGAGCTCTGAATTTCCTGGCTTGGTGGCCTGGGGGCTGCTCCTTGCAGTACTGCAGAAGGGATCACAGGTCAGAATTTCAGCTGCAGCCATTCATTCCAGGCCAGAGGATCAGAGGTGCACCCTGAACACACGCAAAGAGGACAAGGAAATGTGCCCTGCATCTCTCAGAGCTAATGCAAGTACTCATCCTGAATGATGCACAGAGTGCGCGGGTGTTCCAGCTGAGACAAAGTGCTTTTCTGCTGGAACTGAAAAATCACTCCAACAGGAAGGACATAAAAATAGACTAGTGGATAGGAAGAGAAGAACTTCGAGAGAATCTAAGGAAAGTATCTAAGGAAAACTCCAAATCCTTATTCTACTGATGTTAGCTTTAACTACTTTCTAATCCCTTCTGGATACTTAAGTATTGTAGCAAAACATATTCGCAAGTCCCGACACAAGAGATGCTCCCTCTGCAACAGCCCACTCTGTAAGAAGCCTCCCTGGTCAAGTCACAGTAAGAGGAAAAGAATCTTCTTGCTTCCCTCAGCCATTGAACTGCATTCCCTTTACCTAAACCCTTGAAGATTTCTGCCTGCCATAAATAAAGCAGGATTTCCGATGGAAAAGGAATCTTGAGCTATTAAAGTATCTCCAAAAGCCAATCAGCACTCAGTCACACAATCAGTCCTTTGGAGACCTGTGATATACCCTCTAATCTTGATTCAACTCTTACCACAGAGGATGACACAATCAAATTATACAACTTGGGAAGGATCCCTTTAAATCTCATGTTAACCTGAGGAGGTGGAAGGAGCCTTGCCAAAAACACCAGAAAGGTTCAAAGAAGCACAAAAAACCAGCACACAGTATAGAGATCCCAAAGTATCAACATACAACCCACAAGAGTTCCTACTGAAGGAAACATGGCATTTGGCACTGTGTAGACCAGAAAGGTAAAGTTTCCTCCCCTAAACAGATTACAATGCTAAAATTTGTTTATTGCAACCTTCATATTAAGCAAAGAATTTTTTCCATGTTCAAAAGTGAGTGTTTCTATCCAGTGCAAGGTCTCAGGGAAAATGTTCAGGTGGCTGTGAAAGCAGTATCACACAAAGTTGTTCTCTTTTTCAATACAGCAGATTAATTAGGGGGGGGGGGCTGAAAAAAGTATGCATGGAAGAATGGCTGTATGCAGAGATGTGGCCTGAATGATGATGGTTCATGAAGAAATGGTAGAATTCTTTTCCCTTAAATTCTCTTTGCTGCTATAACTTGTTTGGTAACTATTTTTCAGGCCTTAGCAGCTGCAGAAATCATCTTCTAAGAGCTCTGCATTCATACAGGCATTACAATACTGGCATATGCTTTTCCTAAAGCAAGTAGGAGAAATTCTCATTTGTGAACCTTTCCAATGTCAAGCTGCCCTCATCTGAAGTTATACACCTATCAGACATCATATAAATATTATAGGACATCTTACTGGAATAACAAATCACCCATAAACAAGTACTGTCAGCTGTTCTCCTTCCAAATCAATAACATTGGTCTGAATAGGTAGGGCACATGGATTTTTTTTAGTGAATGATAAATCAAAAGCAGACCTTTCACTGAGTTCAGCTGAAGTTGAATATAGGCCCTATTTTGCAATATTTTAGGTACTTTCAAAACTTATCAGTCAGCTCTTAAGCCACCATGGTACAATAAATCTTTCATCTTAAAAATTCCATTTAAGACAGACTTGAAAATGTATAACCAAACAGAACAACATAATCCCACTCTTGAAACCAAGTGAAATTTCCCATCTTTTCTCCTACTTCTCCTTTTATAGTGTCCTCAGACTAAGTAGCTTCATGACTCCTATGTGCTTCCCACAGCACTTTGATGCAGGAAGCTCTGTCTCAGGGAGGATGAGTGGTTCAGAAGCTTAGGGACAGGATTAAAGGGCAGCCCAGTAAGGGTGACACTGTTGGGGGCTGCCTCACCAGGAGGATGAAGCAGATGAGGTTTTACACAAAGAGCTGGATGCAGCCTTCAACCACCCTGACATCTGTGGGAGGAACCACACAGTGAGGCACAGACAATCCAGGAGGTTCTTGGAAAGCACTGACGGTAACTTTCTGATACAGATGGTGGGGGAGCCGACGAGCAAAGGGGTGCTGCTGGAGTTATACTAACCAACAAGGAAGGTCTGCTTGGACCTGTGAAGGCTGGAGGCAGCTTTTGCTACAGCGGCCATGAGGTTATGGAGCTTAGTATCTTGCAAGGAAGAAGCAGGGCAATGACCCTGGTCTTCAGGAGAGCTAACTTTGGCCTCTTGAGAGACCTTCTTGGAAGAATTCCATGAGAATATGTCCTAGAGGGATGTGGGGTCCAAGAGAACTGGTCAATATTCAAGGATCATTTCCTTCAGACTCGTGAATGGTGCATTCCCATGGGCAAGAAAGTGAGCAAAAGAGGCAGGAGACCTGCATGGATAAACATGTCAAAACTGAGACATAAGCAGGAGACACTTGTGGTGGAAGCAGGGACAGGCCACCCGGGATGAATATAGGGATATTGTCAGAATATGCAGAAACGCAATGAGGAAGGCCAAGGCCCATTTGGACTTAAATCTGGTTAAGGATGTCAAGGATAACAAGAAGGACATCTTTAAATAAATCAATAACAAAAGGAATACTAGGGAAAATGTGGGACTCCTACTGAATGGAACAAGTATCCTTGCAACAGAGGGTGCAGGAAAGGCTGGGACACTGAACACCTTCTGTGCTTCAGTCTTCACTGAAGGCCAACCCTCAGGAATCCCTGAGCCAGGAGACCAGGGAGAAGGTCTGGGGCAAGGCAGATTTTCCCTTGGTTGAAGAGGTAGAGACCATTTAGTCAAGCCTGACATCCACAAGTCCATGGGCCCTGATGGAATGCACTCTCAAGTGTTGAGGGAATATGTGGATATCATTGCTAGGCCACTCTCCATCATCTTTTAGTCAGGAGAGGTGCCTGAGGGCTGAAAGAAAGCAAATGTCTTCAAAAAGGCAAGAAAGAGGAGCCAGGCAACTCCAGGCCAGTCAGCCTCACCTCAATCCCTGGGAAGGTGACAGTACAGCTCAACCTGGAGGTCATCTCTCAGCGTGTGGAAAACAAAAAGGTGATGAGGAGCAGTCAACATGGATTCATCAAAGGGAAATCATGCTTAACCAAACTCATTACCTTCTACAATGGGACAACTCAGGAAGCGCAGGTGGGATGAGTGGGGGCTGCTCCGCTGGGAAGCAACACTGTGGAGAAGGACGCAGGGTCCTGGTGAACAGCAAGCTGTCCATGAGCCAGCAGTGTGGCCTTGTGGCCAAGAAGACCAATGGTATCTTGGAGTGCATTGTCAGCAGGTCAAGGGAGCTGGTCCTGCCCCTCTGCTCAGTACTGGTGAGGCACATCTGGAGTGCTGTGTCCAGTTCTGGGATCCCCAGTACAAGAGGGACATGGAGCTCCTGGAGTGGATCCAGTGGAG
>JAWWMO010000083.1:45342948-45364152 GCA_035047845.1 Dendrocincla fuliginosa | reverse complement strand
TTCTTCCTCCTTGGGGGGGGGGGGGGGGGGGGAGGAAGGAGAGGAATCCTTTCTTGAGTTTTGAGGAGTGAGGGCCAAAAAATAAACAACAAACCTACCGACTGCTCGTGGTTTTTAATTCTTCGGAGTGCTTGGCAGGGAAGCTCTGCCCCTCGGGGCGCCGCGCGTCCCGCCCCTTGCCGTCGCTCCGCCCTTCCCTCCCTCCCTCGGCGCGGAGTGGTAGGGCCGGGCGCGGCGGCGGAGCGGGCGGTGTGAGGGGCCGCGCCGGGAGCGCTGCCTGGGCCGGCCGGGAGTGATCCCGGCGGGAGTAAACCCTGCGGGAATCATCCCGGGGGGGAATAAACCCTGCGGGAATTATCCCGGGGGGAGCAGCGCCATGGACAGGACCGCCGTGGCCAAGGTGGGAGCCATGGCGAGCGCCAGCGTGTGCGCGCTGGTGGGCGGGGTGGTGCTGGCGCAGTACATCTTCACCATGAAGAAGAAGACGGGTAAGAAGACCAAGATCATCGAGATGGTACGTGGTAAGAGGCCCAGAGCCCCGCGGCCGCACGGCCTTCTCCTTGCCCCGCTGTATCCTGAAGGGATACCTGGAGGGGCATGGCGGGCACGGCGAGCCCGGTGTGGGGTTTCTGCGAGGACTGGAGGCAGGAGCAGCTGTGCCACCACAGCGCGGCCCAGGGGCATGGCCAGGGCTCCTGCCCCCAGGCACCTGTGGGGTACAGAGGGCCCTGTGGGATATATATGTGCCTGTGGGATACATATGTACCTGTGGGATACACAGGTGCCTATGGGATATATATGTACCTGTGGGATACACAGGTGCCTATGGGATATATATGTACCTGTGGGATACACAGGTGCCTATGGGATGCATATGTGCCTGTGGGATACAGAGGTGCCTATGGGGTATATATGTACCCGTGGGATACACAGGTGCCTATGGGATATATATGTACCCGTGGGATACAGAGGTGCCTATGGGGTATATATGTACCCGTGGGATACACAGGTGCCTATGGGGTATATATGTGCCTGTGGGATACAGAGGTGCCTATGGGGTATATATGTGCCTGTGGGATACAGAGGTGCCTATGGGATACATATGTGCCTGTGGGATACAGAGGTGCCTATGGGGTATATATGTACCCGTGGGATACAGAGGTGCCTATGGGGTGTATATGTACCCGTGGGATACAGAGGTACCTGCAGGTCTTGGTGGGGATGTAAAAGCCTGCTTGTAACTTGCTTAAAAGGAAAATGGGACACGCACACACACACGTGTTCAACCATGTGTTGGGACTGGGAAGCGCTGCCTGCTCAGAGTTGCTATAAAAGGAAGATGGAGCTCGCTGTCTCTCTGCTGCTCTTGCTGAACTCGTTATTTAGGGTGCTGTTTAAATATCTGTGGAATACCAGGCGCTGGGTGGGAAGCGCTCTGCGTTCGGGCGGCATGCTGATTCTTGGAAATCCTTCAAAATCTGTCAATTTGCACACCGCTGAAATGGAACTGTCAAGTCACCTGATGTTGGCCAGTGGGTGATTTGGGATCTCCCCCGCAAAACTTTACAGAAAGCTGGGATTTATTTTTTTAATTACACATGGTAGCAGGTTTTGCTAAGAGGTCATGTACGTAAATTGTGAGCTGCCTGACTCCTCACTTGGCCGTACATTGTCACACTTGCCAGTGGAATTCATGGAGTGCAATTTGTGATAACGTGGGTCCAAGGAAGAATTCCACTGAGTTTTTATGAGAGTCATTCATTCCTACTGTTGAAAAAAATATTGTTTCTAGTCATCCATCATGTCATTCAACGGTTTGGAAGGGGCTGCCTCTATCTTGGTTTCTGTGAGCCCATTTACAACGGCCTGTGGAAGAGCAGAAAGTTTGCCTTGCCACTTTAGAGAGGTTTTAGATCTATTTCTCTGAAAGATCTCTGGACTGTGTAGTAGGATTTTACAGAACTCATTTGAAAGCTTGCAGTGGCATAACATTTAAATTTATTTTTTTTAATTGTAGTACTGTAATGCTAGAACTTACTTTTTAGATACGTGGGTGATAAAATAACATCTAAAAGCCTGACCATAGGAACACTCAACAGGCAGATACAATAGTTTCACCAACTCCTATTCACAATACCTGATTTGAGCTGGGGTTCAGAAAGTGCCGATTAATTGCTGAAGATGTTTTTATATTAACTCTCTATACAATGTTTAAGTGATGTTTTGGCTAGGAAGGCTTTAACTTTTATCTTTGTTGCAAAGCTTTTGATTTTGATGGGGGGAAGAAATGTTAGGCCAATGCTAAATTGGTTTCTGGTAAGTGAATTTCAGGAGGATGTACTTCAGATAACATTTTCAGGGCACTGTTCTTGGACACAAATCTGTGACCCTGAATAGATACTTCCAAAAATTCGGCTTCTATGATCAGAGCTTTTCTAAGCTTTAAATTGCAAGGAAAATATTAAACTTGTTGAAAGCATGTCAGCTTTCTCATGCAGAAACATTTTATCAGTTGGATTCAACATGTTAATACTATCTGCTCACTTAATGAGAGAGCATGTCAACCAGTATTCAAGTTGGCAGCTTCCTCAGCTAACAAATACTTTTAGTTCTAAAGAAGCTAGTCTTCTTTCTTAAGTAGTATTTTCAGTACACACATAATCAGGCTGTGCAATTTCTTTGAAATAAGTTAAATAGTTATGTGAACTTTATTCTAGGAGTTTGTCTTGTCAAGTAAGGGCAAAAATGTGTTTGTGTGTTTTATTTGAATATGCTGCATTCCGGGGAGCTTCCTGAAATAGTTTTATCCACCAACATAGATTTAACATTTGTCAATTACAGGGCACTGTATCAGTTTTATTTTATGTCAAGAGAGGCCTTTCTATGAGCTGTGGGGAGAAGGTGTTGTTTTGCAGTCTGTAATTTAGCCTAAGTTATAGTACTGTTTCTCACCACCACTCTTTTATTGAAATGTATTTTTCTAATACATGAGGTGGGTCTTCTGTGTTAGATCAAAATGATGGGATTCTTCTTGTGTTTTCAGCAGATTCTTTTGGGTCAAATTTTCTTTTTTTTTCAACACTGCACTTTGGTTTTATACCCACTTTAGACTCAGAATTACCTTGATACCTGTTAGACCAGTTAGTATCAGGGATTATGATGCAATGGATGTTTGATGTGAAGAAAAACAGAAAGGATTCTCAATTGCTGTAGAAAATTGCTGTAGTAACCATGTTTCCTTGCTGAATAATAAAAATCAAGAAATTCTTAAATGTCTAGCTCACATTTCAGTATGAATTCCTTAGCACAGGAATTAGCCTGGTACACAAAGACAAGGTTTAAGTTTGGAATTGAAGTGGTAGTGCTGTGTCTTCATCAACCATCTGTAGTTTGCAAATAGGGAGTTTGCCTTAGACACTCATGAATGTAGGCTGAGTTACTTCAGCTCCTCTTCTGAAGGAACAGAGCCATTAATAGTAAATACATAGCCAGCCGTGTGAGGTTTTACTCTGTGTGTTAGGAAACAACCATCTCTCAGAGCCTTCTGTATTACTTTGCACAGCCAAATTGCTAGTTCTGTGAAACTGTCGTAAGTCTTCCTAGAGTCAGGTGAAGGCAAAAGTTAGCTGCAAGGTTGCTAACTTTAATTTAAAGGCATGGTTAATAATTCATTAGATTCTAATCATTAATTAGATTAGCTTTTTTCAGCAGCATGTTCTTCACTCTTCAGTACTGGAGCTTTTTGTTGTATTTCTCTTACAAGAATGAGAAACATAATAGAGCTGGTTGAAAACAGAATAGCAGAATACCTTAAACAGAGGCTTTCTCTCACAGGTTTGTATTCCAGAGAACTGGGCAAATGCTTAGTTACATTTGTCTATTTCTCCATTCTATCCCTGAAGTGAGAGGGTGTAATTATATGAAAAAGACTTCGTAGGAAATTTCAAGAACAACAAATTAAAAATCAACTTAAAAGCAGTGTGTTAGTTTACAGGAGAAATTTCAACCAGCTACTGTTAAATGTCTCTGAACATTATTATGTTAGGGAAGGAAAAGAAATGCATGGATTTTTTACCAGGAGAGAAATAAGCAAACAAGTAAGAAGAGAGGTAATTGCTATTTCTCTGCTTCCCTGAGAAATAAAGGAACATATCCTGTGATTAAGACTGTTATAGGCTTTATGTGGGTTTTATTTTTTTCATTATTATTATTTTCTGTTATTCACCAGTCTCTGGTGAGACTGGGTTCTTGTTTCATGGGGCATAAGAGCATTTGTGCCACAGATGAAGGACACAGAGCTTTATAACTGGCAGCAATCACACATCACTTTACCTCTTTATTCTTGTCTTGTTGCTAGTAAGTAGTTGTTATAGTAACTGTGACATTGCTCCAGCAGGTTGACCTCCAAATGGAGGATAAAGTAGAGGACTATGTCATGTGTAGCATACGTAGTCAAGAATCTGAATGGTTAGTATCTGAGATTCCTTCAGACGTGCTTTTGTCTCTACAAACATAGAGTTTGAGCCTGAGTAAACTGGAGTCAATAAAAGGGGATGGAAGGAAAATGGACTCTATAAAGATGCCACTGCCTTGATAATATTTAAAATGTGATCCTGAGAGCTATCCAGGGATGTGATTCATGTGGGAATAATACTGTTCAAAAAGCATAGTACTGCAATATGAACTTAAGTAGTGAAAAGTGAGAGACCTGCTGAGACCTAATACTGCCCCTACCTATTAGCATGTGACTGAGAGCCCTTACATTACTAGCAACGAGAATATTTTTTAGAATATTGTTACCATTTTAAACCAAGCTAAATTTGAGATGAGTATTGAAGATGCCATATAAGTATTTCTATAAAACTTGGGTTTTGTTTAGACTGTATTCCTCCCTAGAAAAATCACATTGACAGAGAGATAGACACCAGTTACTAACACAAGGTTGTGTTGCCCACTGGTTGTTTGCAGAGATAATCAACATATGTCACTGAGATAATGCATGATATAAGCATGCCTAATACAAGCCACCAAGCATAATATAAGACACACTGTGGCTTGTAAAGCAGGTTTACAGGGGGTAGGAAAAACCTTAAGCACAATACATGTTGATACAGCCCAGATACTAGTAACAGTTTTTTATTCTCACTGTAAAGTAATTCAGTTGGAAATCTAAAAAATTTGGATCCTTGGAGTATAAAAATTGACTCAATGCTAGTATTTTCTCCTCACTATTAAGTTAAAAAGTTTGTCTATTATACAGATTATGTACATAGTCATATTTTACTTCATTTAATTTAGCAAGTCGATCCTACAATTCAACTGTCTGTTTCAGGAGCAGGTTTTCATTTTCTGAAATTGCTGCTGCCTTTGGGTTTTTTATTTAATTCAGTAGGTCTTGAAACATACGTTCTTACAAGGAATGAGTATGGGAAGATCATTAATTCTTAAGAACCTTAATTCTGCATTAGTTCCTTCAGAATTCATTTATCCTACTTACAACAGTTCTCAACAACATAATGATGATCTGTAGCTGGAAACTGAGTAAGTAGTAAGTGTAAGTCATGTCAGGCTATAATTTATATTGTAGGCATAAGATCAGAAGAGCTTGTCTGCTTCTTTCTTTTATCTTTTGTATAAAGTCTTTCTCCAAGACAGAAAAGCAATCTTTCAATGAATCACTCTGCTTTGGAAGATATTTACCTTTTAATAAATGCTTGGTATGTGTCAAGTCATATTTTTACGTGACTGTTCTCCTCTTTGTGATAACTCATGATTATTGCTTGAGCCATAATGGCATCTGTTCTATTAAATGTTTTACAGCTCAAGATGAATAGCAAATGCTGCAAGTATTAAACACGTTAGCTTTAACTGTCAAACAGTATAAACAGTAATAAGGTTCTTTTAGTTGTCTGAATACACATACCATTGCAAATCTGTTCGTACTGTGGATTAGTTGCATAGCATTCCAATCATACCATTCAGTCTTGAGTTCACAAAAACTATCAGCTCGTACGAAATATATCTAAGTTGATCAATGTAGGCATTGAGGAGACCCAGGGTATGGATCCGTGCATTTATAGATAGGAGAATATTAGCTGTAAACACAAAAAATCACTATTGTAAGTCTGGAAACTTTAAAAATGCTAGTTCCAGTTCCTTCGCTAGCCTTGCAGCCCTGAGGCACCGTTCTTCCCTTCATGTGCGCATACCCAGCGTACTTTGTGCGAGTCCGAACAGGATACTCTTCAGCCACTGTAACTCTCCAGTAACTCTCGGAGGGAGCTCCAGGAGAGCCCCTAGCGGCTGAGCAGCCTGGCGGCTTTCTCTGTGTGTGACAGCAGCCAGCTGTGGGGGTTGTCTCCCCGCAGCAGGTGGCGCTGGAGCAGCCGTGCCACATGGGCAGGGGCCGGGCAGGGGTCCCGCCGCTCGGCCCCTGGCATTCCAGGGCACACGCCTTCAGCGGAGGGCACAGGGCACCGCTGACATGGGGCACAGCCCAGCACATGCCCAGCGCAGCTCACTCCTGTTCTTCCGTTCCGAGACAGAAGGCCAGAGAAGGCTGGGCAAGGTACTTGCTTAAGTGTATTAACGTGGAGGTGTGGGAAATAAAAGTTAGGGCAGGTCCTTCTTGCGGTCCCGTTACGGTGCAGGAATGGATCTGTAGCGCCTGCTCCTTCCTGGGACAGAGCTCTGCATATAGCACTTCTGCTGAGCAGTTGCTGGAGGTCAGTCCCTTCTCCTGGCCAAAAGTCATCAATCACCAGTGGCCAGCTGCTGTGAAACATCACAGGAGGCAAATTTTGAGGCCCGTGTGTATCACTGAGCAGCTTGGCTGGCACCGTGCCATTAAGAGGGAGCCCATGGTGGCTTCATTAGTCACGTCCGTCTTAGGTTATTTGGGTGGAGTTGCTGATGGTTCAAGAAAAAAAAAAATTAGTTTTTGCCAGAAATCCACTGGATTTTTTTAAATTTGGCTCATCCTAATATCAATAAAGTGCTTTATTTGAATATTGATAAAACAGGAGGCATTTTTCAGTGTAAGTAGACGTAAGTTTAAGGTTGCAGCATGCAGGTCAAAGAATTTGGTTTAAATACTAAAAGTAACTGTTATTTTCAGTCATTAATGCCACAAAAGAATACACAACTGCACCAACATAGCTCAGACAATAATTACAAAAATAATTTTTAATAACATTTCAATAAATTATGGAAATAATGCCCATTGCTAGAAGGAAATGTGACTTCTGCTTTCATATATATGAAAAATTATTTATATTAAAAATTATATCATTTATATTTTTAAAGTGTTAATATATTTAATATTTTTTTTTATTTTTAAAGGGCTGGGGCAAAGCCCAGACTTGGACACTGCAGATTCATTAAGTGTCTGAATACAGACTTTCAGACGGTGGGCTGGTTTCTCCACCAAGATTCCTGTTCAAATGTACTTGTTCTTACTTGTTTCCCACTCATTAGCTGTAGCTTCCTTCCTGCACCCTTATACAGAGATGTTTGCCTGCCTTGCAGATTGGAGCACTGAAATAATCTAAGTTTATTAGCAGTTTAGGGTTTTTTACGTAGGAGTTTGTTTTGCTCCACCTTAATGCTGACAGAATGATTACCACTGAAATGTACCATTAACCCTGTTCATTTAAAGCTTTCCCACTTCGGTGGAAACTTACTATTTATCAGACTAAAAATGTCATTTCTACACTCAGCAGTTACTAATGCAACACTTACTATGGTGAGCTCCATCTGCCTTTGTAACATGTAGCACTTCTGGGTAGGCCTCAGTTTGGTCTGTGTGTTACCATGGAAAAATTGTATGTGCCACTGAAAGGTAGAAATGAGCACAAAGCAGGAGCAGAGTGCAAAGTATAGCAGTGATAGTATTACCACAGGTCGGTGTTGAACACACAGCACTTCTAGAAAGAAGGACACAGAGCTACAAGGACTAAGGAGCATCCAATTGCATCTTTGAATGGATGCACTAGTGAGAAATACCTGTAAAACAATGAGACACGGAGGCAAAACATCCCCTCCTGCCTTCAGTCATCATGCTGCCTGTTACCTTTGAAAGGAGAGGTAGCTGTATTTCATCCTAACACATTGGGGTTTTTTGAGAACTTTAAAAAAGTACTCAGAACCTAGCACTTAAAAACTTCATTAGTCTCAATGTGTAATTTAATAGGAATATTATATTAGCACTGTGTTCTTACATCAGAATTGTAGTGTCTGGTAATGCATTGTAGATTAAACTTTGTCCTGCTGACTTTGCTTTCAAACTGAGTCCCATAACTTCACTATTCAAGGGTCAGAGTTTATTTGATCTAGATACAGCATTCTTAGGCTTAGTGAAAAAAAAAGTAAGCAGATGTGGATTTTTTCTTAGAAGCAGATAAGAGAAGAAGAGAATCAGCAGCAACTGCTTCAGTCCAAGCCTTGGGCTTGATGCAAATTCCATTCTAAATAGTGTTACATGGGAAGCTTCCAGGGAACAAGCATTTGTTTAAGTTCTTTCAATGCATGTGCATGTAGATATGTACAGAGTATTTAATTATAGAAAGTAAACATGAAAATGTACATTTTGAGGGGAAATGGCATAGCTATCAAAATTATATTATTATGCAAGGTGAGCTTTTGCACACCTGATAGCTAATTAGGAATTTAGAAACATCCCCCAGTATATTTACATACTGCCAGTTCTTAGAATTCTACACTGTTTGCCTTGATATTTTGGAGAAGGATTAGTTGTACCAGCAGCCTCACCTGTAAGCATTATTTAAGCATTAGATTCTGTGTAAAATGAGAGGAGAGTGGGTCTTTCAAATAGCCAGACTCCAACACACTCCATAGCAGTATAACAGGAAAATGAGGCTACCACTCAAATTAAAAAAGAATCTTATTTGTCAAAATGAATTTTCTGTATCTGTGCTCTCAGAAGAACTGGCAAGAAAAAGGAAGGATGAGGTAAAAAACAAGATCCTTGCAATTAAACACTATTGTGAAAAGCAAATGATTGTCCCTGTTACAGATGTTACAAAGGGAGTGTTGACTTGCCTTCCATGGAAGGTCTTGCCTGATACAGGTAGAACCATCTGTCTTGGGGTGGTCAATAGCAGAGGCCCAGAGAAAACCTAAGGATGGGGTGAGTTGTCATGAATTGTTCCCCAGAATGATTTCCCAGCCTCCAGCAGCTTGTATTTCAGACAGAGGCTGTAATTTAAGATGAGCTTTTTTTCACATTGGTATCCAGTACCTTTTTAAGGCTGTGTAAATCTACAGTATTGGCAGAAAAGGAATTCCACATCTTACTACTTTACTTAATTGTGTGACTTGCAGCTGACTCCTTTAATTTGTTTTGAATCTGCCTCCTCTTAATTTTAGTTGATGAGCCCTGCTTCTTTCACTGGAAGAGAAAGTGAACAATCTTTCCCTATTAACCCTCTCTAAGCCACCCCACTATTTCTTTTCCAGGCTGAAGAATTCTATTGCACTCAATTGTTCGTTGTATGAAAAGCTTACTGACTGAAGATCACTTGATCACTTCCAGATACTCACTGGATACTAAACAATACCTAACTTGTTTTTTAACCTGCCTGTCACAAAGGCTCATTCTCTCCAAAGTGAGAGAAGGGGAGCTAAGCAGAGATGAGGTGATTCCCCTGACATACAGTCAGAGAAAAACGGTGCCTGTCCTGAGCTGTATCCTTTCATCCCAGAACCTGCAGAACTGACTCGCTATGTTTTGTGCCCCCTTCATTCTCTCAGACCAAATTTTTGCCTGGACTAATAACTGACAGGAGATCACGTGAAATACTGGAAATTCAGGCCCTAGTTCTTCATAGACTTCTATAGAGGATTTGAAATGTTGCATGAAGTGTTGACTTCTATTGCCACAACTGTTACAGTTCTTTCTGAGTTTTGTAATGTGTAAATACCTGTGTTTGAGAAATATGTCTTGGATTAATGTGTAAGTCCATCAAAACCTCTTACCCCACGTTCTGTTACCTGTACTTCCAGATACCAAGTCAGCAATATGTTTGGCTTGCCTCCACTCCTATTTTCTTGTAAGACAAATGGTCTGTTGATTTATCACCAGCAGAGATCGCTGCTCTCAGAGTGGTTCTGTAAGCATGAGGGGAAGGTGCATAAGGGGCCATGATGCTGCAGGGTCTTACGTTCTCTCACCAGAGAGATGGATTAAGCACAACAAGAATAAACGTTTAAGAAGTTTAGCTGCTCTTTATACAATTGAGTGTGTATGTCAGCACTAATCACTTAGTGTTCAATATGGCCATAATGGTCAGACTGTTAGATGATTACCAGTTTTCTCACGTATTGTAAATAAAGATGGATCTCTGATTAGATCCAGAAAATCTCTATGCAAAAAAGTTGTTAAATATGTCTGTGATAACATTCAGATTAAGACCCTTACCTTCTTAGCATGTTTTCTCTAGTTTTATCCCAGTTAAATGAAGTCAGTCTTTAATATGTTCTTAGCACTTTTCTGTAGCACATGCTGTTCCAGCTTGCTCTTTTTGAAGAATCACACTCCTCACAAATTACCTCTCTCATAGACATACACTTTCCTATACAAATAGTATTTCCATATTGCATCATACAAACTGTAAATATGGCTAGCATAGGGGTTTTTACACCAAACCTGTTCTGGAAAAATAAATGGTGTCCAACATTGTTGCAAGACAACCTTCTAAACCTGTATGTACCCCAGCTTCATCAAACTGAGCACTTATCTCACTTTCTGTGTAATGTCACAAATATAAAAAGCTGTTCCTGGAACCAGTGTGCTGCTCATTAACTCAGTTCACTGGGGCATGAATAATAATCATGTTTGAATGCAGTTGGTTTGTGTTGGCTCCTTTCTTCTGCCTGGTTTTGGTACCGGAGTGTACTAAGGTTCAGGTAGCTTGCCCTGTCTTACGAGATAATATGTATCAGGCTGCTTTGGAAAATGTGTACTAAGTAAAACTTACTACAAAAGCAAAATTAGATAACAAATACAGTTCTTTAGTGTTTAAAATTGATCCCTACAATAAGGCTCAAGTAAAGTTGATTCAATATACAAAATATATGGGGTTATATTCAAATTTGTTCACTGGTAGTAGAGTCACTGAACAGGAGTAAAAGGTAATAAGCTCATGAAAAGACTAGATAATGTTTACCCTGCAGACAGGTTTCAATCACTTCCAAATCTTATAGCAAATATTCTAATGAGCAGAAATTACTCTTAAATATATCCTCTTTCTTCATTGTTAAAAGCTGGTGTCAGTTTACTTGCTGTATTGAATTTTTTACTTTTTTTAAAAAAAAAAAGTCAAGGTAAGTTACCTAACTTGCTGAGGTAACTAACCTGTGCTGTGTTAATGTCTTTCTACAAATAGATGCAACTTGGGACAGGGGTGTGTAAGGACCAGTAAAACCAGTTTTCCTTTGCTTTAGACTCAAACTTGCAGTGCTTCATACCCTTTGAGAGGATCTGAATCTCTACAAACAAAGGTCACCTAACACACCAGCATATAAAGCTGAACCTTTTCCTAGTCTTGTATGAATGACAAATTATCTGATGTTTTAAGTGCTGTTCTTTTTTCCTCTCTCTGTTTTTCTGTGTAGATTATTCTGTAGTTGAGAGAAAGAGAAAAGGTGAAAATAGAACCTGTCTGTTGACACAGCTATACCTCTTTAGTTCATGGTTCTTAAAATATGTGTAAATGACCTTCTGTATTTCAAGAGTAGAAATGTCATGCTGGAGGTTGTCTCTCTCTCTTTAAAAAATGAGTAGAAATTTTAATTCATCTCTTACCAGAAGTTAAACACTAAACAAAACACTCCAGTGACTTAAATCAGCAGTAACAGAAAGGGGTTAGTAGGAGTTGTAACTAAAGAGTTTGACACAAAGATTTCTTGGAGTTGTACCAACAGCTTTCCTTGTTTGGTAGAGGAGGAGTTTCATATCTGGCATTTTCATTAAAGTGAAAGTACATTGTTGATAGAGATACAGTAGCTGTTTTTCTACGAATTAGGTGTTGGCTGCATTAATGTTTACATAAATTTTGCACACGTCATTTTCTGTCTCCGTCACTGAAAGTAATCCTTCATGTAAAATACTTTCTAGCTAGTCTGGTGTACCAAAAAGTAGTCTGTAAGAGTTGGACTTAATGTCTGTAATTCTTTTTTTATCAATCTTGAATTGTATTTAAATTTAATTAAATAAAATAAGAAACATTTTTTTTTGTTTTCCCAACTTTCATAAAAAGCAAGCTAATTTTCTTTAATTTTTTGACAGCATTAGAATTCATTTTCCCACTGAATCACATTTGAGAAGTAGCAGCATATCAGCAGGCCAGCTCCACAGCCCAGTCTCATCAATTAGGTTCACAAGACACATTCATCTGTCAGTACTGTTGTCACCTTTGAAATATATAAAAGCCCAAAAGCAGGTACTTTGCAAATTAAATGTATAAAGTGGTGCCTTTCCCTGAACTACATGATTCATCTAACAAGCATATTTTACTCCATTGTTCATAAGGGTGTTTTAAATTGGAAATCCAGCACTGACATAACCTACAGCTTTTTGGTTTGCAAATAATTCATATTTATTCAAGATAGTGCATTATGCATGTTTCCCACACTTTATTATGAAAATACTGATGAAAAGCACACTATATTAAAATACCCTCAAAGGTAATATTCCCTGTATGTTACCTCCTACAACAGTGTACAAATGCTCTAACAAGCAGATTAATGGGAGCTTTGAATCCTGGCAAATAACACTGCCAGGTAAGTTCAATGTAGTCTTGGCAACTATGACATTTTGAACATACCTCCAATCAGTTTGGCTGCTTCAGGATACAGCAGACCTTAACATGTACATTTGTTCAATTCTAAGAGCGTGAGCGTGGATCCAAGCTGCATGTTTTGTATCAGCTGAAATCAGCTGTATCAGTCTGTCAAAACACAGACAACACCACAGAAAAAAGAAAAAGAAATGGAAGTACACTGTAGGCCAGATACCCTGAGGAATTCTGAGAGTACATCCTGACCTACAGTTGGAATGTAGACACAGAACATATGGATCCAGGTACCATTCAGAAAAAAATTTGTTGATTTTTGGTTTATTTTAATGCAGAAAAACAGCACATCCTCCTTAGAAGGAAATTTTCCTAACTAATGAATTTCTAGAGCCCTTCTGTTGCAGGGAGGGTTTTTACAGCATTAGAGGTTTTGTATGTGCTACACTATTAACGTGCCCTTGCCTCACTCTGATGATCACACTGTCACACTGATGGCACATATGAATTGGCCTGGTGCTTGTGGTTCGTTCTGGCAGCCTGAGCAGTGAGCACGGACCTGATGCTGAACAGGAGTGATGGGGTGCTGTAGGGAACCTTGCACTGCGGGTGCAGCAAGAGTTAACTTCAGGTGACACTTGCAAGCGTTTGCACAACCTCAGAGTGTAAAATACGATAACACAATACCTCCTTCATTAATTCACACTAAAAAATATTTCTTTTGAATTCATCTTCTGTGTCACCTAGTTACGATCTTTGATCAGGCAACATGCCTAGTGACAAACCCCTGAAAGCAAGTGGAGTCGCCTCGCCTCTCAAAAATCCTGACAAACAAGGCTGCTTGATTTCCTGTTTCAGTATCACACAGATAATTACAGCCAAAACAAAGATTAATTAATCCATTGGCTCCTACATAAAGAAATGTGTGCTACCTGGTAAACAACGAGAGCAGGCCAATGAACTGTAGGAACTCTGAGGCGCTCTACAACAGGAAGTCCTTAAATACTTGCAAAAAAGGTTCCAAAAGTAACAAGCGCCCTGCTGAGTCGGAGCAGCGCGAGTGTGGGTGCTGCACGCCTGGAGGCTGTTCAGCGTGTGCAGGGCAGAGGTTGCGGCGCTGCCGGGGCCGGTGCCGTGCCAGCGCTGCGGGCTGCGCTGCTGAGCGCACCGCCCTGCCGGCACCGCGGGTGCGTCACAGCAGCCGGGCCCTCGGCACCGCGGAGAGCCGCGCTGCCGTGGGGAACGCCCTCCGCCCCTATATTAGTGCTCCGCAAGCTGCAGGAATTTTCTTTGGCTCCCGCAGCTGCTCCTGCAAACACCCCTGGTAAGTGTGCGCAGCTTCGGGCAGCAGCACCCACTGCCTTCTTGCCTGTGTTTTTAAGCCAAGGTTATGAGCGGAGGGTTTACTTGTAGTTGTTTACTGTGGCAAATTGTATTTTTAAATTAAAACTTTGGTAGTGCAGAATTAGCAACAGCATCAAAGGAATAAATGTACTTGCGGGTTTTAATTGAGTAGGTTAATTCAGCTTAAATGTTCCTCTGCTTTTAAATATGTATCAGAGCGTTCTTAAGTGTGGGTATTGTCAGAGTGATGTTACTGTGTACCATGCTTGTCAGCTTTGATTTCTATAGAGCAGGACTAGAAAGATCACATAATATAGCAGACCAATTCTTAAAAGGATTTGGTTGGTTTTTGTTGGCAGCCTGCATGCAAGCCCTGCATCTCTGGACTCTGCTTGCCACCTATGCTGTTGCAGTAGGACAAAATCAAGGACAGAAGAATCAGGAGTGCCCTAAGCTCAACGCACAGGTACTCTCCTTTACAAACACCAGAGGAAACACTGGGGGCATGTTTTCTGGGAAAGCACTCTCCCCACATCTTTTTATGGTGGGTTTTTCCCCAAACTAAGTATCAGAATCCAGCACATTAAGTATAAAAACATGTAAATAAATTAACAAAATAGGAAAAATAATTTTTAGCATGCATCCTATTCCGTGTCCTAAAATAGGAAGCCACTTGAATTTATTTCATATAACCTGTGCTGGGTATCTAGTTTTACAGCATGTTATCAAGCAACTGTGGAGATACTCAGTGTTCTGTTGTTTCATTCACATAATAACATTTGCCTCTTTAGTTCTTAGATAAGTAGTCCTAAGGCTATTTCTTGGCAGAACTACTAAAATAGTAATTTGATAATTACTGGTTACTAAGGATTTCTTACCATATTTGAGCTTGCATCATAGGAATATAAAAGGTATTATGGTTTTGGTGATTATAAACTAGTGTGTGTTTGTCCTGAGCTCAGGTTGTGCTAGCAGAGTGCAGGGCCAGTAGTGCAGTTCTTCTGACCAGCTGCACATAATGGAGTGACTGATGTGATACACTCATGTCCAGTAGCTTTTGATGTTCCTGTTTAAGACAGAAGCCTACTAACAGCTGGAGGAGCTAAAAGAAACCTTTGCTGCACTCACGGAACAAAATCAAACTGTCTGAATTCAATCCAGTCTTGCTTTATACATTATGAGCATTTACACATGGAGGAAGAGATACACACTCTGGTCCTGTGGGTTTTGTTATGGCTCCCCTGCTTCTTGCAACTTGTACGTTGCAAATAGCACAGGGTTTTTTAGAAAGCTTTGTTTTCTACAGTAAATAATGTTCTGTAATAATAAGAAAAGAAAAAGAAAAATAGGGAGTGGAAAATAATATGTAAATCAGGGAATGTGCCACTTTTCTTTATAATTTCACCAAAGTGTTACTTTCTTCCACCAAGGACACCAAAATCAATTTTCTGTAACTTCTGGGTATCAAATTTCACAGTTATCACTGATGCCCTGCCTTTTTTGGAATTCATCCAGTAAGTATATGTGATAGCTAGTCTCAGACCTTGGAATTGGGCATCTGCAGTTCCCAAATAAGTGTCATTTATTCTTGGTTTATACTCATTTATGTGGAACCTGTCACCATAGACTAGAAATAAAATTTACAACTAACAGAATCCTATCATCACTTTGATTTGCATTTTCCATGTTCAGAAACAACACTGATAGTTCCCTCTCCTTGCCAGCCCACCCTTGTGTGTGCTGCGTATCAAAAGATAACATATTTGGAACCTGGTCTAGGCCGAGGCAGGTTTACCAACAAAGTAGAAAATTAGAAATTGTGTGATACTTCAAATTCACATACTGTCAATAGCATTACAGCTAAATCTTATTCACTGTTGTATCACTTCTATGTCATCTGAAATTTGGTGGAATATCTTTAATACATTTACAAGTGTGAGAACAGTTCTTACTCTGATTCAGAATTACTGACACCTAACAAAGTACCCTGTCAGTCATTGAGATTTATGGAGAAGTTCCCTTAAAATTTTATGCACCCATAATGCAGAGTGTTTTCTTAACAGTGATTTTTGAGAGGCCTCCATACTAGATGAGTCTTTGTAAAATAAGAAAAGTCTGTATTTGCCAAGCAGTGTAGGCTTACAGGGTGTCAGAATAAAAATACTCTGCTCCAGTTTCTGACGCCCTTCGTCAGAGCATTGCTTAGCAGGCTTGTGCTGACAACCTCCTCCAGTTTTAGCTATTACTAGGAATATTTCAGGCTGTGTGTCTAGATTGGGTTGTGAAATGAGCCATATATCTCTGTGTAGTTAAGATAGCAAGTCATTCATCAACTCATCCTTCCCAACTTAAACTTACTGACAGTGAAAACAACAGAAGGTCCCACAGTCATCCTTAACATGAAATTTTTTAGTTGACGTTATTTTTTAAAGTTTTTTCTATTTTTTGTTTTAATCAGAGGGTCTGACTGAGTAGAGGGATAGAAGTAACTGCTCTACCTCCAACACTCAGTAAATTGAAGAGTTTGGTACAATCCTAACTCCAGAATATGACATTGCTCCCTGTGCACACCATCAGTTATTGATTTCCTGGGATTCCTGAGTGGAAATGCTTACTGTGGCAGCTGTAAATTCACTTGGATCACGAAAATGAATGAGAGGTCTTATCAGCAGCTCTTGCTTTATAATCAGACTGACACAGCATGCACTTAGACACACACTGTCTCACATACTGAGAAAACAACGGGTATGTGAAGCAGCACCTGGATACAATATCAAAGCAGTTCTGTGTGCACTTCTGTTATCCAATTGGATATAAGAAATTTCATTTCAAAACTAGAATCCAGTCTGGTCTTTACAGCAAATACTTCTCTTTATGTAACCCAGCTACACAGATGCATGTGTCATGTACTAAATAGACTTATAATTTTCAGAACTATCCTTGTTGTAAATGATGCATTCTGTGGTTTGTAGGACTGGGGGATTTCCAAACCTGCGTGAATCCATTACTGTTCATTCCTCAAGGTATGGCTATAGCATTGATAGCTACGAGATAATTTCCTGCATCCTTTTTCCAGTTACCTGCTATCATAAACAAGCAGATAGTTTCTTTCCTTTTCATGAATCTAACTAAGCTCAACCTTTAAAATAATCTTGTTCAGTTTTGTTCTCCTTCCTTCCCTCAAAGGCTCCTTAAAAATGAAACTTAAATGTATTTGTGGCAAGTATATATGCCAACCACAAATTACCTTTGGGAGTTGTTATCTTTGAACATGTGTTTGCAGAGATACCAGCCCCTGAGCTATTCCAGTAGCATATAGCTGTCCTTGATAAGAAAGCAAAACTCTTCTCACACTTTTATAAAATGACAGAATAAATAGGGGCACTTACATGATTCAATATGAAGTACTTCCAGATGTCACAATGAAATATTAGTTCCTTTTCCTGTGCTTATATAGCTTCAGTTCTGTGTGTAGAAGCTCCTTGTTCTGAAAAGCCTTCTTGACTTTGTTAGGTTCTGTGGAGATTTTTGTTTGGCTGTTTCTCCATTTCTGTTTTTCCCAGTGAATTAGTCCCTCAGAATTTGGGGCCTTTTATGTGTATACTAACTCCTAGAGTTTTCTTAAACAATAAATAGAAACACAAACGTTATCAAATTGACTGAACTTTTCTTGTTAGCATTTTTTCACCCTTTGTTCTTTCATCTGTCTTACCAGTTCTTTCCAGCTAGAATCTGCTTTTCTCTTTCAACTGTGAAGAGTGGCAAATATGCAACAATGGAACAACAGCTAGACTGGGCAGAAGTGTAAAACACTGAAGGAGACAGTTTGCCAGCAAACTGCTGACTGCAGTTTCATTTAGACATTCATTAGACAGTTTCATTTACCTCTGCTGTAACAATGGTAAAGACTAAATAAAAGGATTGCTACTTAATGTTCAGATGCAAATATTAGTGCAAGAACCAGTGGTGGGGGAAGTGGCTATTGTAATTAACCATATTTGTCTGAGGCTTTATCAGATGCCACATCTGCAATGAAGACTTGGGTTTGCCTGTGGAAGTGCCTCTGAGACTGCAATTGTCTGGGTTACACCTCCTGCAGAAGACTTCCCCCTCCCAAGTTAAAATACTCTTCAACTGACATCAATTCTTGTGTCAAAATGAAAAATGTACGATAAATACATTAACTTTTACCTTATAAACTGATCTGGAGTAGGAGTATCAGTTTACAACATCAAAGCAGGAAGCTTTCATCATACTTAAAATCTTAAGCAATGTCTTGTTTAACATGAGCTACTGAAGTGTTTACTGAGATTTTTCCTTAGGTTGTTTCAGAAACTTACGAAAGGGCTCAGTCTGAAATGAAACAGTACCTGAAATGAAACACTACCAAGCAACCCAGCTTTCCTCTCTTCCCCTGACCTCTCCATCTTCCCCAACATCTGTTTAAATTAGTTGTATTAGGAAATCTGTTGCTTAGTATCTAAGTAAACCAAATACTGCTTGAACTGCTTCTTAGAAAAGCACACATTTAGATTTTGCTTTGTTTAATTTTTTCATTCCAGATCTAAAAATACATATATAATTTGCTGAAAGTTAAAGGAATTAGTCACTTTTCAGTAAAAAAGATACCAAACACAGTCAAATTGCTTTATCTTTCATTATAAAGAATGCTGTATACATACAAGTGGTAAGCTTGCTTTTACTTACCAGCACCATACAAAAGAAATATCATACGACACCCGTAAAGAGTTGCAGACTATTGGTGTGTTATTTTGTGAAGATTTTAGACAAGATACTCTGGTATAAGGGAAACTTTTTGAATGGGTGGAGAACCTTGGAAATTTTTCAGAGACTTAGAGTTCCAGAAGGGTTTCTGTTTTCAGTAGTGTCTTTGAGGATATCAGCCAGAAAGCAGCACTAAGCACACTTGTTACACTAAAAGATAGGAGCAGTGATGTGAAAGAAAATATACAGTCCAGCAAGATGGTTCAAGTGCATGGACCAGGACAACATCAAGAATTATCAGAGGTTTAGAAAATTGTGCTCTGAAAAAGAATATTGAAAAAACCTGGATTTTTTTACATTCAAGAAGAAAGGAAAAATATATCCAGTGAGGAATGACCTAAAATTACAGCAAGGGAGATTAAAGAGAGATCAGGCAAGCTTTTCTGGACATAAAATACACAGTTAAGGAAAGTGAGGAATACATGAGTGGGGGTTTTGAAGAATGGGTTAGCTGAGTATCTGCTGAGAGGGGTGTGGCTGGAGGAGTTTGCTCCTCCCTGAGGACAGAGTCGACTAGAGCCAGCACTGAAAGAGATCTCCAGCTCCTCCTTTTCTCTCAGACATGTGTCTTTGCCATTACAAAAACATATGTTTGCAACACTTTAAAATGCTATCTTTTTCTTAAATGGTAACCAAAGTGCAATTTGACTTCAAGTTGTCTCTTACTAATAAACAAAAGGCTTAGCAGCATCAAGAGCAGGGAGAAAGAGTGCTGTGTGACTTACTGACTGTTGGTGATACAAGAACTCTGGGTCCAGAAATGTGTCTGGAAATAGAAACTACTCCCTTTTGGGGTTTATTTTTTGGTTTTAATTAGCTCATTGCAGCAAAGATTACATGCTAGCTATAAGAAAAGCTGAATGATCAGAATGCTAAAAATGTGATTCCTAGCACTTTCTGAAGTTCTGTAGACAGAAAATAAAGTTTACAACTCCTAAATGCCCATTTAGACACATTGCAGATGTCTGATGCCTTTGCTTTAGACTAGGTCCATACATGATTACAAAGGAAGGAAATACATGCTATGCTGGCAAATTTCTGTAAAAAAGTAGTTCTTTTGCCATTTCTGCAAGGTTGAAGATAAACTTGCAGAGTAAACATGGCCTTGGAGGTGGCTGTTTGGACAGAAATGGGGATTTTTTGGGCAGTTTTGGGTTTTTTACACCAAATCTATCATTTATCATAAGATTCTAGAAATCTTCTTCATTCAGAAGGAATATATGGTGTGATAGCATGTGTTACTTCCAGGGTGTGCAGAGAAATAGGTAATAAAATGATTGGTGGTGTGGCTGTGGAGCAGGAGTTACTGTACAGCCTTGTGGTATTGGAGTACTCGGTTGACAGAACATTTTCAAGGACAAAAATGGATGTATAAAATCAATCTTTATCTCTGTTGAGACTTTAAGGGCATATTAATTGTACAAGAGTTGGTTTTAAGATTCACCACCTTCCAGTGACATGTTTGAACGTTTCTATACATCTCCCTTATTTTCTACAAATGGAATTATTAATTAAATGCTTTTCTGTGAATGTCAACTTATTGAATAATGATATAAGGAAAGCAGAGGCAAACAGATGTTGAAAGTAAACAGAACTGTATGCAGTCATCAGTTAATACCTCCAGAGTATTTTCTGTTTCTTCTTACTCTTGTCCTCCTGTCCTGAACACATCCTGATGTCTTGGGAAACTGTTTATAGATGCAGAGCTTCCAACCTGATGGATTGTGTCTATCAATCTATTGCAGGTACTGCCTAGTAATAGGTGTATTTATGTCCTTGTCCTTGCTCTCCACAGATGCCAGAATTTCAGAAGAAGACTGTCCACATTAAGGACCCAGGGAGAGTAGAGGAGATTATCTGTGGCCTCATCAAAGGTGGAGCTGCCAAACTTCAGGTAAAGATAATAGAAGATGTAACCAGTTTGGAATGAAAGCAACTGTGGGGTTGTCGCTGTATGCCAAAAAATGTCAGTATATGTATCTCAGAAGTCAAGATGTCTCCAGGACTTAGGCATGTGAAATCTGTAACAGTCCTCGTTGGTTCAGCTGTCATTCAGGCAGACCAATGAAGTCAGTGAGCTAACCCGAGGAGTGCAGTAAGTGCAGGAAACAGCTGGGCCGAGCAGTGGGCAGCCCCGCCGTGGCCGCAGCAGGGTGCTGTGTGGGCTGTGCTGGCTCAGCCTGCAGTGGCTCAGGGCAGCAGGGAGCTCTGGGGCACACCTATTGTCGATCGCTCTTTCATTTGTCCCTCCGCGTTGTAAGAC
>JAWWMO010000083.1:45324103-45342848 GCA_035047845.1 Dendrocincla fuliginosa | reverse complement strand
TGGCTCAGGGCAGCAGGGAGCTCTGGGGCACACCTATTGTCGATCGCTCTTTCATTTGTCCCTCCGCGTTGTAAGACAGCTTTGCTTTTTCTTTCCTTAAATAGATTATTACAGATTTTGATATGACATTAAGTAGATTTTCCTACAATGGAAAAAGATGTCCAACTTGTCATAGTGAGTACTTTTTTTTTTTTATACAGATTGATTTGTTCACTCCTTTTAGTTTTTCCCATAGTTTAATTTTCTATCCAGTTTATTTCCTACTATGTGAGATTTTATATTGGCTTGTTACCTGACGTGTGCATTCTAATGAAGAAATAGTCTAGTGGCTGTACATAGTTTTTATGTGTATATTAATTATATGAATCAAAATGTATGTGAATTAAAATCAGATAAGTTGTCATTCACAATTAAAGTGCAAAGTATTGAACTCTAAGATGTTAGTGGGTGTATATGGTAGGGTTGACTTTATTTTTAGGAGTCCATAATAGTCTGACACCTGCAGGAGCCAGACAGTAAACTCCTTAGAATTCTTGCTATTTTTATCTCTATGCCACAGTCTTTAAGAACAAAGAGAATCCATTTACTGGTGAAGTGGGAACTTAGAGGATGCCTCAGGGTGGTTTCACAGTTCAATCTCAAGAAACAGATACCAAAGCTTGTGATTGACCATGTAATTCAGAGACGAGGGGAAGGGCATTTTCGTATACTTAGGAATTAAAATGTGCCTTTTACTGGTTGCTGGGAAGAAAAGTTCTGAGGAAACATATGGGTATGTCACCAAACATTGTCATCTGTGCCATTTACAGTGCTGTAGAGCAAAGGAAAAGAAATAGCACCGTGTTTAACACGCCTTGTTTTCTCCCCCCTGCCCAGACATCATTGATAACTCTAAGATCATCACAGACGAATGTCGGAAAAAGGTAACCAGAACCCCTGCCAGCACTTGGCTTGTACTGACAGCCATCACTGCCCCCTGGCTGAAGAGAGTGGGTTTGGTTTGTCAGACCAAATACCCAGTGTTACTTTATTAAATGCATTAAAGAGCTGGTGTCTTCTTCCCTTGCAGTTATTGCAGCTGAAAGAAACCTACTATGCTATTGAAATTGATCCAGCTCTCACCATTGAAGAGAAATATCCGTATATGGTGGAATGGTAAGACACACCTCCATGTTCAAACGGTACAAAGATTAGATTTAAGAAGTTCTTAAGAGCAAGTTACAGGCAGTGATTAGCTTTTAGCTACCACATTAACTGAAATTAATCTTAGTGTTGCACAACAACTGGTTCTGTTTTGCTGGTAACTTGAATAAGCAAGAATTAACCACACAGGATGCTTTTCATCCTAATGTTTAATGAGAGGTGAATCTTGGTAAACAAAAGTTCAACCCCTTTTTCTGTTTATATTCCAGGTACCATAAATCTCATGCACTACTCATTGAGCAAGGCTTACAGAAGGATAAGTTTGCAGAAATTGTGAGGGAATCTGATGTTATGCTGAAGTAAGCTCCTTTTGGTTTGAATGATACTGATTCAGAGCATTTTCTGTAGATCCTTACTGGGTGTTGGGGGGAGGAGTAAAAAAGAAAAGGGAATAATAAAAAACCCAAAATGCACACAACATTCCTGAGAATGTGACCCCTTAATCTTGGATCACAGTGAGCTCTCTCTGCTCCCATTTTATTATTTTTTTATCTCATTATCTAACAACGACCACACTATATAAACCAGAGACCTGAACCTTTTTCAGTCCCATCTCTACAAGCTTCGTTTCTGTAGACTTTCATCCTCTTTAAATTGCACTGGTGACACTGCTTTAAGGGCAACGTAGAGTTTAACCTAGTTCCTTTGAAAAACATTCCATGTAATAGTTTAACCTGAGATAAAAGTGCTGAAACCTGAGAAGCACGTTTTGTGTCTTGTATTAAATATTGTTCTTCCTCTATGGCTGCAGGCAAGTTCAAAGGGCAGCAAAATCCTTGTTCCAAATATGCTAAAGCTCTCTAAAACTGTCTGTAAATTTTGGACTACTGAAACAGGATGTTAGGACTTAAATTGTGGAAGTATTTTTGTTTATAATACTGACTAAATTCTTATCTTTTGTAAACAGACAAGCACCCTGTCTCTGCCTTTTTGAAAGCCTGAGACCACATGGGTTGAATCTTCATTCACAAGCTAGAATTCCCTCAAAAACTTTCACTGTATTTTGTTTTAAATGTAGAATTCTACCAATCTCTGTCTGTGTGGAGAAAGTGTGTAGAGATAATATTATCTTTTTCCTGAAATACTACACATAGTCTTGATTGGATACTCAACACTAAAAAACTTTCAGGAAAGAGCAGCAATAAATGTTTTCAGGATTTAAAAAACAAACCAAAGTTTGTTTCATAGCAATTACCCTTTGGAAAGTCACATATTTAGGCAAGGAAGATTGAAAGGAGATGCACAGCCCGATAGTAGCTAGAGAGTTCTACTAGTTGCTTGCTTCTTCTGGAGTATTTTAGGAGGAGAAAGTATTTTTAAGTCTTTAAAACATGATTATATGTTTTGGGGGGTAAAATTGTGTAGAACCAAACAGCTTGATGGAGCAATTCCTTACTGAAACTACATGCCTTATGTTAGGTTGAGGGTTCTTGCTAACCTGAAAAGGTGAAGTGAAAGAAATGAAATAAAATGCTCAGGGGAAAATAATTCTTTTCCAAAGTTGATGTGATTGTCTCCTGAAAACTCAAGACTTTTCATGGCTTGCTCTCTTTGAGATTTTATTTGCATTTACATTCTGTGTTGCAGAGAAGGATATGAGAACTTCTTTGATAAGCTCAGTGAACATAATATTCCTGTGTTCATATTTTCTGCTGGGATTGGGGACATTCTTGAGGAAGTAATCCACCAGGCTGGGGTCTACCATTCTAATGTCAAAGTGGTTTCCAACTTCATGGATTTCGATGAAAACGTACGTATGAGATAACCCATTCTTACCCTCCTGTCAGAAGGTTGTGTCTTCAGTAGCTACTGGGGTATTCTCCAAGATGAACATTTAAATGCAGCACATCCTATCTTGCCTGAATGATGCTAGAAATAACTTCACTGTTCCCTTTTTTAACAGGGAGTATTAAAAGGGTTTAAAGGGGAATTGATTCACGTTTACAACAAACACGACGGTGCCTTGAAGAACACAGAGTACTTCAAACAGCTGAAAGACAACAGTAATATCATCCTGCTGGGTGATTCTCAAGGAGACTTGAGCATGGCAGATGGAGTAGCAAATGTTGAGCACATTCTTAAGATTGGCTATCTCAATGACAAAGTAAGTAGCCTTCCATAGCCCGGGGAGCTCTGAGTTAAACACTGGCACTTGGGAACAGGTTCATTATTATGCACTTTGGAGATCACACCAACTGTTTGGCCCGTCCTTGTTCTGAGACTTCAAACATTTTCCATTTGGGTTTCTTTTTCCTCTAACCCCTAAGCTACAAAAACTCAGGTGGTTATTGCTTTGGTACTGAATGACTACCAAAATGGTATTTGCTAGAGAAGGAAACTTCAGAGGCTGTAAAAATCAATTCTCTTAAATTCCTGTGGCTCCTCCCCCTCCTTTCCATACTGGATTGGTACTTGAGCAAAATTATAATCTTCCAAATAACAAATTTAGGCAGTCTCATTTTTTTTCTTAAGTGACACACAACTGATTATTTGCTAAGTTGTAATGCACAACCATTTGCATCCAGGAGAGAAAAAAATCCAGTTTTCTGTATCTCCCTGTCTTTTGGGAAGCTGAAGAAGTTTTTTCTCTCAGTATCTTTATGTGTGGAGTAAACCTGAGGTATTACATCCTGGAATACAGGCACAGTTGTGTCAGTTGGGCCACTCCTGCTCTGTCTTCCTGTGGAATTCACCTGCAGGACTCATGGCTCATTCCCTGAATTTAGTGGAAAGGTAGGGCAATATTTTAATGACAAAAAGTTTTTCAATAATCAATTCTTTCTCTTTATCCCTTTTGCAATTAGGTAGATGAGCTTCTGGAAAAATATATGGACTCTTATGATATTGTCTTGGTGAAAGATGAATCCCTGGAAGTTGCCAACTCCATCCTACAGAAAATTCTGTAAATTGCAGTCTCGAGTCACTCCATTCCTTCCAGGAGGCAACTGGACAGAAGAGCACATGTGCTATCTTAGATGTGTTTATTACTCATTTACAGAACTGTTTAATTTAATTTAAAACTTTTATCTTCATTTTGGTATTTTGGAATACATATGGTATCAATTGTCAACTACAAGCTCCTTTTACTGCTCTTATGCTGTTCTTTATTGTGTCACACTCCTGTTCTAACTAGATTTAAATTGGATTCGTAGATGTGATAAACTGCTGTGGGTGGCATACTGTGCTTCACTGTCTGTTTTAACCAGGCACTTCAGAGAAGCATTGTAGAAAATGTGGCTGTTTTGTAAAATTGAAGGTGTAAACACTCTGTGAATAAGCAGCGTGCCCATTTGTGGTGCCTTTTCTTTTCAAAGACAGTCTCAGCTGTACTTTGAAGGATCTCACTCACATACTACATATTTCACAGAAGTTTTTCATACATGTATTTTTCTTCAGTAAAAATTCTTTATTCACCCCATTCAGGCAAAGTGTTTCTTCTTCACAGATTTTTGTATCTTTACAAAATATTCTCTGTCCTTACTGTTTCTTATGTGAAACGGGGAGAATGTTTTGAGTTAGTCCATCTGAGAGAAAATTTCTCATCTTTGTAACAACAGGTAGTTTCACAAGCTGATAGTGCAGAGCCTCCCTGCACTGAGCAGGGCCATCTTCAGCTGGGCCAGGCTGCTCAGAGCCCCAGCCAGGGATCTGCCACCTCCCTGGGCAGCCCCTGCCAGTGTTCCACCACACTCTTCTTCAGAAAGCACATCCCCTGTGCTGAGCACACCACAGCACCTCTCAGCACGGTGTGCACACACAGCTTTGTTGCAGGATGATGTTGTGACCCTGGTCCAGCGAGGTCTCAGCTGTACTGAATCTATTCATTAATAAAATGGAGGCAATCATACAACTTGGGTGTTGTGCAATACAGTCATTGTTCCCCTTGGCTTTATTTCATTCACAGCAGGAGCTGTGCCATCTTCTGTTCCCTGAGGAATTGTAATGAGCACGTGGGAGAGCCTGGATCTGCATTCTCTCCCACCAGAACTAACACACAGCTCAGGAAATGGCCTCTTTCCCTCCAGCCTGTGATCTGTTCTCTGAGCTCTGACTTGGGAGCACCAGGCTCGATTCACAGTCCGAGGCAGCGTGAGCACACAGACATGGCACACACAGAGCTGCTGAGCACAGGGACCCTTCAGGAACTGCAGCCTGCACCTGAACAGGTAGAGTGTCTGAGGGATGATGTGCTCCTTGCCCTCACCTACAGTCATGTAATCCCCTGCTCCTGGCACAGCTGCCCAGAAGCAGGGCCCTGGAAGTTGTGCCTTTGAGCAGAAACCCAGTAAGACAGCCCAGGCAAGGGCAGTGGCTTGGCTGCCTTCCATTCCAGAGCCGTGACTCGGGCAGCAGCAGCAGTGTGGGAGAGCTGAAAGCACCCTGGCAGTGCCAGGGACAGGAGGAGACGGGAGCAGCAGCTGCCCCAGCCCTGTCAGCCAGAGGCAGCGGGGACAGGGACTGGGGTGAAGCTTGGCCGGGTCTCTGTGGCCTCTCCCTGTCCCCGCCTTTGCCTGGGGCACGGTGGCAAAACTGGGAGGGAGGGAGCAGCCTCTGGCACAGTCAAGACAAGCAGGGCCATGTCCCGTGTGACAGCAAGGTCTGCAGGGAATGCTGCAGAATTCCCAGGGAGCCCAGCAGTTTCTTCAGCAGTCTGCTTTTGGGGTTTTAGGCACCTACAGAACTGACACCAGCTCAGGTGACATTAAGGTGTTGGGAGTGGGGAAGTGGGGTTGGTGGCTCTTGGGTTTAGTGCTCTTTCCAACATGTAATAATGCTGGTGGCTCTTTTGTCACAGCTGCCAAATAAAAGTCCAAAAGGCAAAGGCCTTCTGAAACACACCGAGGTGTTTGGATGCACTGCTTACTCAGCCGGCCTCCAGCTGCAAGGGGCTAATTACCAGGGCAAAGTTCACACTGGGACAAAGTTTTCCATTTGTAAGCAGGTTATCTTTGGGATTCAGATAAGAGTTGAAATTTAGAGTATGTGAAGTGTGGCTGACAGGCACAGCTCCACAGCAGATGTGTCAGCAAGACACTCTCTGGCACAAAACCATTCCCAGCTCCAAATGCCCCAATGACCATCCCAGCGCTGGTGAGAAGGAGGGGGCAGTTCTGGTCTCCGTGCAGTGTGTCTGAGAAAGGAGGACTCTCCCATGTTTTCACCAAACTAGCCTGAGGGTATATATATGTAAACTCATTGATCCTCCACAATCTTTCCCCTCAATGGTGTGTGAGCCATCACTGCCTCAGAGCAGTGATCTTTTTGTTCAACCCACAGCTGAAAAAACAAACACAAAACCCTAACCAAAACAAAAACCAAACCCACACAAAGAAATCAAACAGAACCACATAGAAAAGCACAAGCAGAGCAATATAGAAAAGGATTAGGCAGCATCTTTAAAAGCAGTTCCCAAACCAGGCCCCCAAATACATCTGAACCCCAGTTACTGACATTGGTATTCTGCCTGCCTGGAGTATCAGAAGGGAGCACTTGGTTTCTCAGCTACAGGGACACCTAAAACTCTTTGCCCTACTGGAGGATTTCAGGTCAAACCCTCACCTAAGGAAGATTTCCCAACCTCACCTCCAAAGCAGGTGGACAATGACTGCTCGGTCACCAAATGTCCAGCCCACAATGACACTCACCCACAGAACAGGATTCCTGCCCCTCCAAGAGCAGGCAGGGAAGTTCAGATCTCCAGCAGCTTCTCTCCTCCTCCCCTTAAGCCCTGTCAGCCTCAAAGCCTGTGCTGAGCACCTGCCAGAGCAGGAAACCTCTGCTGGGACAGGAGAGCAACTAAGCCGTGCTGCAGGTACCCCACAGAACCCAAGTGCTGTACAAAGGGTACCTCCATGCCAAATAATTCCCTTCTTGCACTGCCCTAATGCAGCTTTCTAGGAAAAGCAGTTACTCACGCAACCAACCTGAACAGGAGGCTGGATTTTGAAAACCTGCAGTTATCAGTATCCTCCCATCTCACTGCCAACCACAGCTCCTGCCTCTGTGGTACTGCAGGGAAAACACAAGATGCATTTGTAGATATCCTCCACTTTATCAAAATCCCGTCTTTTTGTCACTAGACTGCTGGCTAGAAATAAGAATTTAGGTTATCAGACACCTCTGCAACACCACGAACAAGATTATCTGCAAGCAAAATTAACTCTACAGCTACAGGTTAAACCATCCTACTCCAGCAAGTCTAAATCTTGCAACTGCCATGGAGATTCTCCACTCAGTTTTAGGAAAGAGACACCATTCACAGGATGTCTTTCTAAATAAAACTTTTAACCAAAACCATTTTGCAGCTCTAAAGGTGTATTTCATTTATGATTTAGTTTGAAAAGAAAGGTATCACACATTTCCCAGACCATTTTCCCACAGCCAAAAGAGCATCTCCAAAGTTTAAAGCAAGGAATAAGCAAAGTTAAGTGAATTTGTTACTTCTCTTTCTTGCTCTACTCACAATATCAGTTCTGTCAGTAGCACATGTCCAAGGTCAAGTATTTGGGACCTTTATTTAGCTGAAAACGATTCCTCCTCTTCAGTGGGTGTTGCAGCCAGCTCAAATGTCCTCTTACTGTCAAACACACACTAATAGTCCTGAACTGAGCCAAAACTTGCACCCAGTACTAGCTAAATATGTCTTTTGCAAGCTTAAAGGAAAATCTGAATGTTTTTTCACACGGAAAAAAATAATAACAACTGCAAACTCTGATTTAAGTAAAATGTCTGACATACTTGGAACAGCTGGGGTTTGACAGCAGAAAGTATTGCTATCAAATTAGGACAGAAAAATCACACAGAAAAAAATAATATTTATAAATACCTGGATTTTTCAGGGTACACCCCCAGGTTCCTTGCCTTTTCCACTGAGCCTCAGACAATTCAGTTGGTAATTCAGCAACTTCCTCTCCTGGGAGCAGCACCTGCCTGTTTCCTCAGAGCAGCAGCAGCAGCACAAAGAGCTCTGGAGAGCCCCTCTTTACACTTAGACCTGGCTATTAATGACCCTCAGGAGTTATCACCTCTTTCTAAAGTTACCTCAGCTGAGGATGTAAAAAAGTGTCTAGATACTAATTAAATAAATCCTAAGTGGATATATCCTATAAATTCTAAATATTAATTAAATTTTAAATGCTAAAATTGCTAATAAATAGATAAACTCTAAATAGACTGATACAAATAGATAAATTCTAAATAGATTGACAGATACAAATAGATACATTCTAAATTGATTGATATAAATAGATGAATTCTACATAGCTACTTTGTCCTTAATTTTACACTTTGAGGTAGAAAACATTTCCCTTATATCCCTATTCCTCACCCGCCACCCTGTCCAAGAGGATGGTGATGTGGAGGGATTCCTCTGGAGCTGAGCTGGAGGTGCAGGGGCTGTGCTGAGCTCTCCCAGTCCACACCAGCACAATCCCCCTCACCTTTAGGGGGCTGCCTGAGAAGCAAGGGCATCCAAAATAAGTGCAAACCTTTCCCAAGGAAAGTGGCTCCCAGCTTTCCTTAGAGGGAGAGGCCAACAGCTGCCAGCACAAAGGGACTGGCTCTCTGTTAGCAGTCAGAAATTCTGGACTTTATGCAGCCAGATAGACCTGTTGCCTTTGTCTGGACAATATAAATACAATTATTTCACAGCACATTTTGCCTTTGTCTGGACAATATAAATACAATTATTTCACAGCAAGTTTTTTCATAAATTCTCTAGTTTTCCCCAAAGCTGCATTCTTATTTCCAAAATGGCAACCTCCAGGCTTGGAGGGATGAGGTGAGCTGGCAACACTTCCTCTTGACAAAAAAACATCTTCAGATGGATCACAAGCCACGTTTGCCAAGGCCTGAGGGGCAGTGGAGTGAGAATTTCAGATGTGCTTGCCCTAGCTGGAGGCACTGGTAAAGTCATCCCTTCCAAATAAATCCAGCACAGAGAACTCTGGGATTACCAACTGACTGCACTTTGCTGCTGCTCTGCAGGACAACTCTTACCTTGGTGTACCAGGAACTCTCCAGCCCACCTCCTGGGAGCCACCTGGAATGTTCCTCCATGCAGAAAGACTGGGTCCATTCGCTAAGATTTCCTCAGAGCAAAGAATTCAGGGTATCACAGAATCACAGAATGCTCTGGGTTTGGAGGGACCTTCAAGGAGGGGAGAGATCCCAAAGACAGACTTGGTTTTTTGGGGGTACATATGAGAAGAGAGTCCAGGATAAGGAGCTGTTTCCACACTGAGAACTGCTTTTCCCTGAAGAACAATAGCCATACTAAACACATTCAGGATAAGCCTGCTGCATGCAAGAGAAGAGGGTATTTGCTTCGACTCAAAGTCCCAACACACCAAAATGCCAGGAAAAGCAAAAAAAAAAGGTAACAGTTGATTGACATTTTATTTAATAAAAAGATCAGTTATCCAACATTTAAACTCAAAAAAAAAAACTTCACTTTCTGTAAGATCTGCTTTAAAACCCAATAGGAAATGTTTTCATCCAACTGAAATACGAGCTGTTAGAAGGAGCATCTCAGGGAGCTTACACCCCACATGTACAGACCAAGGAAAGCAAGAAACTACACACGAAGCATATAATGGAAACACAACCCCCCTTCCTACCCCTCTGTGACAGTCTCACTATACAAATTGGTGCCCTTTCCCTGTGGTGTGCTGAGGGGAATCACAGAGCCTCCCAAAGCCAAGCCTGTCTGCTGTGCTCAGCACCCAGCCCCATCACACAAACAGCTCTGGCTCTGTGCTGAGGGATAGGCCAGAAGGTTTGCACACCCCGGCAGATGGGCCTGCTTCTTGAATCTCTCACTGTCTGGCTGTTTGTTTGCCACTGCACACTGCTCTGCTGCCTAAGCTCGAGGCACTTCCTCCTTAGTCTAGCAATTCCCAAAATAGGAGACAGAAGCTCGACACATTCAGTATTTATGACAGCACTTGGACCCCGTGATACTAATATTTAATGTCTAACAAAACTATAAATAGGATTGCAGCTAGAAATGTTTTGGAATCACTGATGGGAACAGTGGCCAGCAAGAGTCAGGGGTACTAATTCAATACAATACAGATGGCAGAAAACTTGGATTCTGTGAGGTAAAAACCCAACACACACACAGTATCAATTCGAGGCCTGCTGAATTTAATTCACAGCTTATGGAACTTCTGCAATGGCACAGCCATCGTTTGCATGCTCTGCAGTTTGCAAATCAGATTTTCTGCTGGCAAATCTCCATGTGGGTTTGTTCAGTTACTGGAAAGAGTGCTCACGCCTTCTGAAAGGAACTGGGACCAACAGCTAGCAACTTTTACAGGTTATTTTCACGGGCAATATTTTGGTTCATTCTCCTGCACAAGTATTTCTGATGCAGAAGGTCTTTTAAAACTCTTTTAAAACCTTTTGGTAAGTTTTCTCTCTACCATGCACCCAAGTGACCGTGTATTGTTCAATGAGAAGAGAAACAGACCCCGTGGCTCCCACCACCACGTATGCAGGACACTCTTCACACATCCTACCTCGAGGCACATAACACTTTTTTCAGACACATCTAACAATTCCCACTGGAAACCCTTCCTATTTGAACAGCCTACCCACAGGCAGACACAGGCCATCCTTCCAGAACCACACTTGCCAACACCCTTCCAGTACACGTGTTCAAACAGCAGGTCAGCCCAGGACTCCTCTTTTGCTTATCTTTACAGTTCATCGTGTTCCTCTTTGGCCTCCTGATCTTTCAACTTGAATTCTTCAGCAGTAACTTTACCGTTTCCGTCCCGGTCTTGATTGGTGAACATGTTTTTAACAATCATCTCAAAATCAAAACCAGGAGCTAGTTTGCCTTTGCCAGAGTTGACTTGAGCTTTGATGTACTCTGAAAACTAAGCAGAGGGAAAGGAGAAGACAAACAGCTCACAGTGAAACAGCCATTTAAAACTGAAAAGTATTTACAGAAGTAGCATTTTCTTGTCATTGATTGTCTAGATTTTACTATTTATTAGATGTAGGTAAAAGTACACTATTACTACCCTGTAGTATTTAACACTAATGGACTAATTGGGACAGACACAGGAGGTTAAATCACTCCAGTGGGGGGTAGTTTTGCCTGCTGATACACAAAGCTCACACTATAAAAGAGATATCCACCTCCATTTTACAAGAAGCCACACACAACAGGGAAAGAATGAAACACAGAAATGAGACTTTAGGTACCAGGATATCATGAGATCTGCTAAAGTAGCTTCAAGCATTATGCCTTCCACTTGACTCCTGTTGGGGAATGCTGTTAGGTGAGTTTTCCCTAAAAATCTTTCTCCATATGTATGATGAAGCTATTTGAGGTGATTATACCCCATCTGACTGAGGTCACACTGCTGCCTTGCCAAAAGCAGAAAGCCCACAGCCAAACACAGCTTTTCCAGTTACTGTTATCTCTGATGCTACTTGATAAACAAGCTTCACAAGTGAGAGCTACTGCTGACATTCATTTATACCTTTGGAGCCAAACATCCTCTCCTTGGCTTCTCCTTCCCCTCCCCACCAGGTGACCAGAAGGATGTGGGTAGCAACAGCCACATCCTACCTCATTCTCTAAACCAAGAAAAGCTCTTTTCTTCTCTGCAAGAACAGAAGTGGAGGTAAACACAAGACAGATGATGGAGATGGAAGTAGAACAAAAGGAGTGGAAGACAGTGCTGGAAAATGGGAAAGCAATTGTTTTATTTTACCCCATTAACTTGTTAAAATCCTCAAAGGCATCTCATGCTGTTCCACAGCCTGCCCCTTGAGCATTGCAGGCAGCTCCACTCCAGAGAGGAAAGACACAAAACAGAATGACAGAAAAAGGTGACAAAGGAGACTTAAAAAGAGAATAAAGACCAGAACCCCTGAGTTAAAACAAAGGGCAGAGCAAAACCTCACAGAGGTTCCTATTATCAGAGGTGGAGTGGCAAAGGCAAAGAGCCCTCACTTAGAGCACCCAACGACAAGCACACGAGTCACCCACAGAAGGAGCAGCCGCAGGCACTGCCAGGCTCCAGGGGTGATCAGGCAGCTCCTGGGTGCACTGCTGCAGGCTCAGATTTGGCCCAGGAATTCACCACAAGCTGCCAATTAATGCACACTGAGAGGGCTGATATGGTGAAGAATCATTGGGATACCAACTCTGCCTCTTATACATGTGTCCTGAGGATCTGTTGTTGACCAAGGAGACCACAATAGTAAATGATCTCAAGTAGTATGGCCACTCTTTTTTGGTTGTTGTTTCTTTCTGGTTCTATTTCTGAAGCAAAACAATCATGTTTTTGCTAACATGGTGCCTTCCTGTTACCCTGACAATACCATGTCAGAAGAAGAGGATAAAAGGAGCAGGGAGAAACCCCGTTCTTCAGCATCTGCATTGATGGTGGTAGGAGAAAACCATGGCAGGTGTTTTCATTGTTTCAGCTTACCTCCTCCAGAAGAACCTCTCCATCATGATTCTGATCTATTTCTTCAAAAAGGTTGGGAGACACTTCCCCATGCCATACGAACATGTACCCTTCAGGCAAGCCAGACACCAGTTCCAGCAGCTCGATGTCGAAAACTAACACAGCACTCCCAGGCACTTCCCCTTCTGCCACAAAAAACACCAAAGAGGGGGATTTATCCTCATTTACATTAAAGGGCATATTTCCTTTTAATCCATAATTAAATGTATCCTCCCACTCCAACACGCACTTCTCTGCTGTGCTCCTGAGCCCATCAAATCTTTCTGTTCACTTCAGCAGAGGGGATCAAAACAGAATGGGAGCTTCCATCATAAAACAGCATCCATTTTTCTACTTATAAACCTAAAACTGTGGGGATAAATCAATTTTTCTTTATCTGGCAGAGACACTCTGTACTGTGTGAGATTCAACAGTGTTGCAACAGCTTGGGATGTTACCTCAATGCAGCCACAGAAGGAGTTTAATTTATCCTTGAAAAAGAGAAGGCAAGGCCACCTCCAATCTCCTGTTTGCAAGAGACTGCAAACAAGCAATCCCTGAGGGAGCCAGGTATACACCAAAACACTCGGGCAGTGTTCCAGACCATGTGTGGCAAATGTAACTTGAACTTAACACAGCAGGCTTTTTATGTTATAAGGAAATTTTCAATGCATTATAGATAACTATGCCATTTTATATAATAGATAAAATTGTGTATAAAAGATTGTGTATATATAACACACCTAATTCTTCATGGAAGGCAGGTACAAGTGGAAATGCATTCTTATCTCTTAACACAAATCAATTCTCCATTAAGCATGGCACGTGACGCCTTACAGTCTTTATAAAGCACAGACTGTTGTGCAGCTATTCCAAGAACAATGCAACTTCTGCAAGTGTTTCCATACACAGCACTACTTGCTGGTCTTGGTGACCAACCTCAAGTCTTTTAACAACCACACACAGTGGGACATGAAAGTTCTTGTCACTTCTATATTGTTCTTTTTACTACTGCTGTCCCTGCCATTCAAAACTGACAAGCCTTAATGCATTGGTGTTGGGGTTTCAGCAGCACCAATACACTGTTTCACGTCTTACATCCTGCTCATGGAGTTGCTGGATGTTGAGTTTCCTCTGAATTTCCTAACGTGTTAGTGCTGACCAGCTCCCACCAGCTTTGTTTCCCAAATAGCACGTGGCGTGTCCGGACGTGAGCACCCAACTGCCTGTCATGGAGAACATTGTGTACCTCCCCCTGCAACACCAGGCTGCCTGGAGCTTTCTGTTCTGACAAAGCAACATCCCTGGGGGCGTGTGCTCCCTTTCGTACTGCCATGGGCTTTCTACTGACCACAGGAACAGCATGACTTCAATGGCAACGCAGACAGTGCGTTCATTCCACTGGGGAATGGGATGGGGGGGGTGCCTGAAACAATGAACCACAAAACCTCTAAAATAATCTCATTGAAGCAGCTAAGACACTCACAAAGTAACAAACCATGCACAGTTGTGTTTCATTCACTCGAGGGATGCTAAGTGGCCGTGCCCTTACCCACTCCATGTTCCCCATAGCCAAGGTGAGGTGGAATGATGACTGTCCGTCGCTCCCCGACGCACATGTCTTGGAGGCCCATGTCCATCCCCACCACCACCTGCCCAGACCCCAGAACTATGTTGTAGGTCTTGCCAAGGCTGTGTCTAGAGAGGAAGGGGAGAAAAGTGAAAAAACACCCTCAGCATGCAACACAGAATTTCTGTTGCTCAAAATCACCACAGAAATTTCTGATTAGTGTCCTGTCACTGGCAAAAATTAACTTCATGCCAAATGTTCTGCTCTACCAAACAGCTACCTGAAGTTACTCTCAAGTTACAGACAGCACCAAACAGACATGCTCCTGCTGCTGACTTTTCCCCAGTACTAAACTGATAGGCTTCTTTAATGAAATCCAATTAAAATCCTTAGTCATGCCAATTACATCCCCAAGGCATTTTATCTCCAAGCAAGAGCTTTTGCCTTTCACATATTTTTAAGTCCTGCAGTTGGACTTTTCAGCAGATGTAAAAATTCCAGAAGTACATTTGTCCCAGAACTACCAAGCTATAGGGATCTGGGTGCATTCCCACAGATCAGCCACCCCTTTAATGGAATCAGTGACTGTGCCCTAGTAGTTACTTAACCAAAGCAGCCTGGAAGGATACTACTACTGCTGCTATTTATCCACATCAAATTTTGAATTATACCCTGCTGCACGTGGCTCATTTCTACAATTAGAAATTATCACAAGCTAAAAGCCCAGGAGTTAAACACCTGTTGTGATTCTAAAAGCAGAGTGTGCAACGTTGAGACTCTTCATTCTGTTGGTCTCCTTTTCTTTGGTTATTTGGCTTGGCTGTGCCTCTGCAGGACATGAAGAAAACAATTCAGTGGCTACGAGGTCAGCCTTAAAATTAGGAGCACGTGACTCATGATCTTTGATTCTCTATAAGCTGCTTTGAATAACAGAGTCTCAATGTCCTTTGGTTCCTGCTACAAAAGGAGAACTGAGCACTCCTGCCACATAAAAGGTGTTTAGAATCCAACCACGTTACTTGTATACGTACTTGTCTACAGCATCACACCACGTGCTCCAGCCTGAGGCAGCTTTTCAGCTCTGCAAGCTATTGTGTACACTGTGAAAACTACGAGCTGCTTCCTGTGTTAATTATAACCTGGTTAAAAAGAGCTTCTCCCAACTTCCCTTCCAAAAAATAAAATATTACTCAGATGACTTGCTCTATCCGAAAGATGAGGGGGAAGAAAAGTGTAGCAGAACTATTCTTGTAGCTGCAGCAAACACTGTGACAGGCTCACTTTAGTTCTGCAGGAGACAGACTGGAGCAATCTCTTGCTTCCCTCATAAACCCACTGTTGAACAGGGAGAGGCAACATGACCATCACAGTCATGATCAAGCTCTGACAGTTTCTCTGTGCTGACACCCCAACACTACAGAACAGCAGAACGAGCACCCACGTGTGGTACAGACATGACAGGTGACCTTCTACTACAAACCACACACAGGGTATCTTTAACAAGACCACACCAAGCAGCCCAGCCTCTCTCAGGAGCACTGAATCACCACAGAGTGAAAATCCCACCCAAAAAACTGAATAAACCTGGACAGCTCATTCTTGACAAGCCCTGTGCTGTCCTGGCACGACTGGCCCAGACACCTGAACTGGCCCATTTAAACAGAATGCCATGCAGACAAACTGTTTCATCACTCCACACATACTGTTTATGTTCTTCTCCAACACACTCCTACATCCTTTTTGTTCCCAGTTCTCTCATTATGCTATGAGAGACTGTCTTTTTCATTCCCTCATGTATCCTAGGCAGGCAGACATAAAAAGAAAAATACATTCTACATAAGTACTCCATTTTTTCCTTAAAAGGTCTTTACTCCCTGCCAGCCTGCTTTGCAGGCAATTCATTCTGCTTTCCCAACCCCTGGGAGTATTTTCTTGACCAGATCATTGAAATACTTACGTGGAGTCTAGCAAAGTACCATCCAGGAGAGAAGCATTGTAGTGATATTTCAAGTAATCTCCCTTCTTACTCAGCACGGTGCAGTTGGAAGGTTTGTAGTTAACAGTAATGCTGACCGAATCTGAGGGGTTGTGGAAGTCAACCACGTGGATGTCAAAGACCAGCACTGCAGACCCCGGAATATTTCCTAAAGAGGAAGCAAATTAGGTAAATAGAGAAAGAAATTATACCCAAACAGGCTTAGGAAGGCCAGGTACTGCACCCTGTAAGAAAATATTTTCATTATTCTGAAATTGAATATCATGCAGAAATGAAGCAACAACCATGTGACCATCCTAAATACCTCATCTGTGTTTGACATACCAATTCCACACTGACCAGCAAATTCTCAAAGGACTTCTCATGCTTCAAATAATGTCACTGTGTTTAAAAGGTTACATTTCCTTAAAATGCCCTGATAGCAGGCAACTCCTTCCCTCCCTCCCTCCCCAGGATTATGTGCAATTGCATTACCAGGATTGGCAGACACACCCAGCCCCAGGACTGGGGTCTGTTGGTAAGGGACTCCCAAGTCAGCAGCACAGAATGTTCATGCTCAGAAGAAAGGCATTTTTTCTAAGTCATTTATCCAAATAACAACCCAGGAGGCACCTTTTGAATCACCAGCCCTGGCACTGTGATTGGCTAGAAGGGTTATCACATTCAACCTCTCACAGCAATCCTTTTAGGTGCTACTGAGTTTTCCCCAAAGGAATGTTAGTTGTGTGTTGTAGATACAGAGACTTTGCTGTTAAATGCATCCACCATTTACAGAGGTGGTTTCAAAAAACCTGTGGCTGTGGAAGGAATGGGGAAGAAAACCTAACACAATGCACCACTCCATCACTCACACAGGAAGGAAGATCCCACACTGCAGAGCTCCTGGCATCCGAGTACCAGTCTGCCTGAAACACCAATTACCCAAATGAGTTCAGATTACCAATTACATGTGAGATTGTTCTGTGTTCTTATTGTCCTACCTATTTAGCTAATTAAAATTATTGTGCAAATCCTGGGTGTGGTCTTGTCAGTTTTATGTCCACAAAATAATGAACTAATTCATAAACGTTTAAAATGCCAGGAAAATGAAAATACACACAAACTAAACAATAAAGGAAACCTCATTAACCATGGAAGACTTGAATGCAAATTTAAGCTCACCTCTTCCTTCTTCTCCATATCCAAGATGGGGGGGGATTATTATTCTTCTTTTTTCACCAGTGCATACACCTAGCAAACCTTCATCCATTCCAGCAATGACATAACCTTTCCCAACATAGGTGTCATATGTATGGTTTCGTGAATAACTGTGGAAAACATCTGCATTTTAGCAGTGTCAGGTGTCCTCAGGAAAACACAGAACCTTGCAACAGATCTGCAACACAATTCTTACACCAGTTAAAATCAAACACACAGCCATTAACCAGCACCAGGGGCAAACAAAGCAATCACCACGTTCCATGAATCCAGCCACCAGGTTTCATCAGTTCAGTGACACATCACTTATTACTCAGTAGTGGAACCCTGGCTAGTGAACAGCTAGCAATTTTGTAAATTCATTTCTTTTACATCTTGAAAGAAAAATCACATTCATTTTAGACTAAGCAGAAAACAGGTTTTGACAAGTAACTGAAAAAAAATTGGTTTTATCCTTTGAAATTTCCTCTGCCCTGACCCTAGTTTAATAAGTACTTACCAGCTAGATACAGCTGAGGCTCATTTTCATGAGACACCCTTCAAACCACCTCCTTTTGCAACCACAGCTATGTGGTTCAGCTCCTGCAGGGAGCAGGTGGCATAAACAGATTCTTCTGGGATGCACAACATTAAAATGAGTCATGACAACAAAGCAAAATCAACATCATCCCTCCCTTCCAAACCATGTCAACCACTTACAGGTAGGTTGAAGGCCCTGCTTCAACACCTACTGACAGAATAAAACAAGGCTACAACAACTGGTGTTTATTACAAGGAGGTGACTGTCTTTTGCCTTTCTTCAAGGCATGTTACATGAAGGCACAGCACAAGAAAGAGAAGGCAGAGAGGTTTCAATTCATCTCTATGAGGTAGCTCCGGGAAAGAACAAGACCAGTACAGGATGTAATTCAGAGCTTTATTCAACTGCTCTAAGTCCAGACAGCCCTGGCTGAGTTGCCTGGGGGCAGTTCTGCAGCTGAATATTTCAGGGTAAAAAAGCAAAGGAAAATATCATTAGAGCTCTGTTTGCAGTGCTTTTGGCATATTCCCCATGCTAGTAAGATATTTTCTCCTGGATAACTAACTCCAGGGTTTCCAGTAACTACTGTTAGCTGCTCTACTTCTTCATCTATGAATTCTGCAGAAGGTCAGGATATGATGTTCTAAGAAATACACCCTCTAACAAAGTGTCAGCACTGCAGAATGATGTGGAGGCTGCTGGCTACAAAGCATTTGTTATTATTTATTGTCAACAACCCTAATATAAATAATACAGCTTTTTCAAAAATCGTTTAATTACTAGACAGT
>JAWWMO010000083.1:45288083-45309192 GCA_035047845.1 Dendrocincla fuliginosa | reverse complement strand
GGCAGAATCCCCTGCCTTGCCCTGCTGGCCACGCTGCTGTGGATGCAGCCCAGGACACAACTGGCAATTTCTGGGCTGTGAGTGCACATTGCTGGGCCGTGTCCAGCCTCTCACCCACCGGCACCCCAAGTCCTTCTCGGCAGGATGAACTCTTGTTCTGTTCATCCTCCAGCCAGGACTGATAGCAAGAGTTGTCCTGACTCAGGTGCAGCACCTTGCACTTGGTCTTGCTAACCCTGATGAGACTCCCATGGGCCCACTTCTCGAGCTTGTCCAGGTCCTTCTGGATGGCATCCCATCCTTCAGGAGTGTGAACAGCACCACTGAGCTTGGTGTCATCTGCAAATTTGCTGAGGTGCGCTCGATCCCTTTGTCTGTGTCATTAATGAAGATATTAAATAGCACTGACCATCACTTGTCCATTGGGAGCCATTGACCACTACCCTCTGGATGCAACTGCCCAACCAACTCCTTATCCACTGAACAGCCAAAACATTAAATCCATCTCTTCAATTTAGAGAGAGGGATGTTTTGGGGGACCGTGTTGAAGGTTTTACAGAAGTCCAGATAGATGACATCTGTAACCCTTCCCTTTATGGCAGCAGAATTTGGGCAACTGGTTGGAAATGCAGGCACCCTAAGAATATAATTTTAAAAATGTCAATGATAAGATGTTGTTATTGACAAATTATTAAACAAGCACAGTGTACTCTTGGGTGGACTGCTCACAAAGCCATGAAAACCAGGTAAGGTGGTGTGACTAAACATCATAGCTGGGGAGATGACAGCTCACAGGCTCAGTTCCCCGTTTTTTGTGCATTCCACCACCCAGCTGTACCACCCCAGCAACAGAGGGGATGCAGCCAAAACAAAGGTTTCTAAAGTGCTTTCAAAAACACTCTTGCATAATGTTGGTGTTTTGCTAGGAAATGGCTGCTGCACAATGACTTAACCAGTGAAAAAGTTAGCAACTTGGACAGTTATTTAAAGATAACTAAATTTGCAGTCACAAATCACACCTTCCTTCCAACAACAATCACACTGCACATTCCAAATCAGCCTTTTAAACAAGCCATATAAATTGTCTGGCACTTGCCTGGAATTAAATAGCTTATTTTCATGTTGGTTTGTATGGACGCAATTTATTTTCCTAAGGAGAACTCATAGTTCACAATTGGAGTATGTTGATACAACCAACATAAAGATAAAGCTTGCCCTGCATTTGGCACTTCTTATTGCCAGGCAGTGACACAGTCTCTATTTATGCACATTTATTTAGGAACTTCTATGTTTTCCAAACAATTCCTTGGACACTCAATATTTATGTAGTTTTGTACTCATTACTCTTCACCTGTGTCAATAACAGTTCGGCTGTTCTGATATAATTACCATTGCCTCAAGACTGCTCTACGTGCTTCCAGTTTTACTGACTCCTAAAAGAGCCCCATGTCCATTCTGTGTTACCTGGTTGCTTCTTGCCTCAGTTTATTCACCCTGTAGCTCACATACCTGTAAGCACACACAGATCTCAAGGCAGCTCTCAGACAGGAAGGTGTGTCCTTTTCTGTCCTCTGAGTTTTGCTCGGGGAGCACAAAGGCAGTGAATGTCCAAATCCAGTATTTTCCTTAGAAATGACAATTTAAACATTTTGCTGTTTTTTCAAAGTACACACACAGAGAAATTCTTATTTATAAGCTGGTTTGTTTGAACACTAACCAGCTTGCCTGGAAATGTTTTGGGGATGCTGATCTCTGTCAGGTCTGTTCCACAGTCAGCCTGACACATAGGCATGACTGCCACAGTGTGAGAGGGGAGAGAAGCACAGACATGCCTAAAGCTCCTAGAGAAGCTGGCCCTGGAAGGGGTGGGGGGATTATCCTCTCCAGACTTTAAAACACAATACAGCTGAGGTCCATTCTCTCTCTGAAAAGTTAGCTTTCAGGAATGCCACAGGCAGGATATTAAATGAGGTTTAAGGAGCTGGGATTCATGCCTTTGTATTTCCTTTTGGAGTATTCATTGTGCCTAATGTAATGCTCAAAGGGCTGCAGTTCTCCTAGCTCTGGGCTATGTTATATCAATCTAAAATGGATTTGATGCTGTCCCCAAGCCCTTTGAAGGGCAAGGAAGCAAAATGTGTATCACAGCACTGTTACCATTAAGTGTGTCACACAGAGGAGAAATCCAAGAGCTCACATTCCAAGAAGGTAGATAAGAAAATTCCTTCATACACTGCTTGGTACAAATCATGTCACAGAAGCACTGAAGAAAGCTGAGGAGCACGCTGATGAGTCACTTCAATTAAAGCTTAATTTATGGTAACTTGGGAAAAGGAAATAAAGCCTCAGCTTGAGTCTGAGGTAGGCAGGATACCACTGGCTTGTAACTTGAGATGCTGTTCTGCTCCTTGGAATGTGCTGGAAGCCAAGTGCCAGGCATTCATGAGATGGTGGGCCTAATGTAAATTAAAATGTTGGCAACACATTGGGTCACATAAACATAGGAGAGGCTGTGACCAGTGAAACATTCTGCTGAGTAGCCACGGGACTTACTCACTGCTTAACCGCTAACTGTTGTCAATTACCCCTCACACAGCTAAGATTACAGGCCCAAAGGTTCAGCCCCTGGATGCCTGAAGTATGCACGTATTGTGCTTTGATCCAGAGGCTTTCTAAAAAGGTAGCATACTGAGACAGAAAAACACAGAGTGCATTTGCAATGTTTCCTAAATACCCTGTCAATTACAGATCAAAGAAAACAGAGGTAGTCCTTTTTTTTTTTCTTAGAAAGAATATGTCAAATGCTGCAGCTTGCAGATATCTTGAGAGAACTCAGACACTACAAGTAAAAAAGTAAGAGCAATGGGAATCACAGCTTGAACTGAAATAAAATCCAGTTTAAAAAACAACTACTGCTTTTAATCAGGAGGTAATATTCATAAAGATCAAAATGAAATGCTGGTTTTGGCTGTATAATCTACTGGGGGATTGTGAGAAGGGACTCTGAATTAATTTTTATCTTCTGCAGTTTTTCACAGCTTGGTATGTATTCTCCTTCAAACTCCTATGAAGCTGCTCAGAGAATAATTTTGGGTTATAAATTATGTGAAAAAAACCATTGTGCTCTCTCTGAATTTTAAGTGAGGAAAATAAAAACCCCATTTGCAACTCAAAGGCTAATTTCACCTAAAGATCTGAAAAGATTGTAGAGCTCTTCAGATACTTTGAAACAACGACAGAAACACAGGGTATCGACACTGCTTTTAAGTATTAAATGTGGCTAAGCTAGAGCCACAAAACAGTAAGTACTGGGTTTGGTAAACAAGATTTTGAATAAATACTGGTTTTATTTTATACAGCTACATGATTATTTCAGAGCACATGGAACCTGAAATAGCTCTATGTACCCGAAATATTGTAATATAAATTCTACTAGTCACACACAATTTAATTGCCTGTAATTTACTGTCCATGGGGTGAGTCATGAGGGACTGACATGACCCTAAATGCCTTTGGTGGCCAAAGTGATCCAGGTGACTTGGGCTTCTTTCTTCTTTGGTGAGTCATGAGAAATACTGTGACACAGAGCCTTCAGTGTTTGTACAGAGCCATCCTGGCCTGATCCGCCACCTCCAGGCTGTTTAACATGCAGGTTCTATTCTGATTTATTACTGGTAGTGGTTCAGCAGGGAACACAAAATGCACGGAGCATCAGAGAGGTGGGGACACTTTAAATTGCTGATACTGCCAGTACATTTCACTTGCTCCAATTAATCTTGTGTTTGTGTCTACTCCACCCACTACAGATGTTCCAATGGAAGTCAAACAAATAGCAGGTGATGCTGTGAACCAGTGCCCTCTTCCAGAGCCTGCCGTGCCAGGAGAAAGCCTCACTTGCCCGTGGGTGCTCAGCAACTCCTTTGTTGGACGTCACAGCATAATGAGATACACCAAGAGAGCTGTCTTAATTAGTGCTTATGAATAGCCCATCATTCCAAATGTGCCACGCTAAATTACTGCCCGAGTGATTGAGCAAATCCGGCTCGTTCTGTTGGATGTGGGCTAGACAGCACTTACAAAAGCCCACTGCCCCCAGAGATGAGGAGTGGCTCCCAGCAGCCAAACACAAGGATAAATTACAGCTGACTGTTGTGTTCCACCAACAGGGCTATTGTTTGTAAGGCAAACGGCTGTCAGAAGCATAAGCCTGGATGCCACACTTCAGAGGCACCAGTCATGCCTTCCTTTGTGTCTGCACTGCAACTGCTGGAGTCTGTACGCCACTGGAAACAAACAAATAACTGGAGGAAGCAAACTCGGGGCAGAACTGTTTCCCAATTACCCCAGAGCAGTGGTGTTGGCCTCAGTGGGGGATGTGCCAGTGTAAAACTGCAGAAAAACTACCCTAGGCAGCCAGGTTTTCCTACCGTTTTTCACAACTATATATTTAAGTTACCAATTTCCATTCAGTGTTCATGCATTTATCAGGCAGTGTATATATATATATATATATATATATATATATATATATATATGTATGTGTTAAATATGAAAATATCATTATCCTCATTTCATAAAAAAGGAAAGGGTTTTCAGGCCTAAATACCCTTCAAAATAGAGACCACAGAGGTTAAAAGCCACATTTTCAGAAAAGTTATAATTTCAACATAAGCATGAAAGTCAGGTTTTCAGAAAATTTCATCTATAGAGGGGCTAAAATCTGAAAAATCTGGTCATAAGGGACATACTGAATGCAACATAAGTAGCTGCAGATAAAATGAGAAATGTGTTGGATAACACATTATTAAAATTCAAGCGAACTAAAGCATATTCTAAATAAATTGCAGGTACCCACAAAGTCAGAGAGTGGTTTGGAAGCAATGGAGTGCTTATACTAAGCTGCAGAAAGACTTGGCTGTTCCTAACAAAGGACACACGTGGTTAAGCCACAGGTTTTCACTCTGTGTATTTCCACAATGTCATGCAGAAGGGGTAAGGGTGGCCTAAATTCCCAATAGGGGTCTGCCTCTGCGATGATCTCAAAACTGTGTGGCTCAAAGTGTGCAGAAAGGAGTGGTTCCTGCACCGAGGATCACACTGCTTTCCTTAAATGCATTAAAAACAATCAAACAATTACTCAGAGTTTGCCTATTATAACAGGTCTTTGCTGAATCAAAGGGAGGGCAGAAGCATTATGCACTTCTTTGAAGACTAAAAAGCTTCTCAAGAAACATCATAGACACTAAGGTCTGAAAGGCAAATGGTGACAATTGACTAACTAATTTATCATGCTAAGTTTTATCAGGCCCAATCTGTACTCTGCTGGAACTGATGTGGCTCTATAATTAAAAAATAATAATGTTTTGTTCCAACATTCTTTTAAACAAAGCTGCCTTAATAAAGTTGGTTTGCAAATTAGGTGTGGACTAAGACTCCCACTCAGAAAGACAGAACCCTTTTATCCAAGCTCCAGTCTAACCTCCACCCCCACATCCACCCATCCCCTGCCTATAGCATTTTCCCTATAAAATGCCTTCTGGAAGCTCTATGTGTTGGGAGGAGAAGAGGAAAGAGTTCCTCTGCAAACAACTTGGCACAAAATAAACTACACAAACTTTCCTGAAATGTAAGGGTATCTGTTCCACCAGGGGTACAACCCGCCTGCATTTTGAAACGAGAACACCGCAAACTCATTTTGCCTGTCGTGAGTAAAAGGATTATTTTCAGAGGTGACTGGAAAAGAGGCAAGTCAGGTCAGTCACTTCTGTGCAGCTGCCAGAAGCCACTGCCTAAGCAAACTGGAAACAGGAGACCTTGTTGTTTTTCCCCTCCTTCCTGAATATTCAAATGTGAATCCCCTGGGAACTCCCCAAGGAGCATAGGTGTTACAAAACAGTGCTCACTGGCTCTTATTAATGTGTGTGACCACTAAAGCAGGTGTTTACCAGTAGTCCGGTGAAAGAAAGTCACAGCAACCTTCTCCCCTAATTAATAAGCATTTAGTGATTCTTGTGTGAATTTTTATTTACATTTTGCACCTCGAGAGAGAAAAAATCATGTATTCAGGCATCGACTCCAAACAGTTCACGCCTAGTAGAAATGTCAACATGATTTTGGAAGCAGATTCACACAGATGCATTAGATATTTGATGCATCTCTGAGCTTGTTTTTAGCAGAAAAGAGTCCATCTGTAGAGCAACTGTAGGGTGGTATTCCAATAACCTTTTCCAGCCATTCAATCTGTGTACTAAAAATCAGTTTTAGGCCCAGGCTCAAAAACATGGGGAATTTTCATGTTACACAAGGACCTTTAGGTGTTTGCATAGAGCTGGTAAGATCATTGTGAGTGCTGGGCATGTGCTGAACCCATTCCTGGTGTGCTGGGTTGTTGCAGCACAGGCAACAGCCTTCATTGCCTGCCTTCTCCATTAGTTCTTGCAGACAAGTTTTATCTGTCTGTCCTTATGCTCAGGGTTCAGACCAAACATGCCATGCAATCTATGTGGGCTAAAGAAACACTCCATAAACAAAGCCAAGAATTAAAGCCTTAACCAATGGAAGAGTCATTATTAGTGTGGCTACAATCATGCAAAGTTTTATAGTCCAAATTAGCTAATTATTGCAGCTAACTCAATAATTACATAATTAGAACTACTATACACAAACTTCATACACAAACTTAGTATTATCTATGCCTTCCTCTGGTCTTGTGCTCACCCTTCCACTGGGCTCAAAAGTCAATAATACAATCTTTAGGAAAAGCAAGGGTTGGTTGCAGTAAATTGTCAGTGTCCCAAGTTCTTTGCCATGATTACAGTGCTAATATTTCTGATTTCTTCTCCCCCTTTGCCAGGAGAAGAGCGCTGTTGTGCAATTCCCCCTCCTCACTCTAGGTCTGCTTGGGGTCACTCTTTTATGTTCACTAACAGTCTGACAACTTGCTCCTTCTTTGTTGGCTCACAGTTCCATGCTGCACCCCACCTTACTGCAGGTTATGGGTTTTACCTCTGTTGCAGATAAACCACCAAATCAATGGACTCAACTTCTGAGGCCTCATTTCTTTAGTGATCTGTGGCTGACAGTTTGTAGGTTGTGTCTCTGGTCCTGGGGCCTCCGTTACCATCCTGTGCTTGAATTTTCAAGGCCTCCACTCTTATCTTATACTTGCATTTTGGGAGGCCCAAAATTCCATCTACAGCCTTCAAGCTGTGGTTTCCAGATAGCTTAAGTAATGTTTTATGAACACAGACTTAACCACCTATAGCCAAGATCTACGTTTTTTGGCAAGATCACTGGTATATTATCAAAATTACTTTAAAACTGGGCAGAACACCTCTCATTTCTTAGTTATTCAAGCATGACCAAAAAGCACCACGCAAGGATGGAAGGAGAAAGCTCTATTAGAGGATGTTAAAGTGATTTTTTTCCCCATACCCTGTAAGTGACAAACAGAGAGAGAGGCCATGCACAAATCTCCCTAGATACAGATTGGACCAGGAAAGAATGTGTTTTTCTCTATCTACAATGATATATTTACCCTTCAATTTCTATGTCTATATAACTATAGATGATAGTAACTTTCAAGCAAAAGTAACTATGAGAGAGTGTTCCTGGATGTCATTCATAACAAAACTAGCATAATGGAATAAAAATATAGAGGCTTCTAGCCCACCATTGGAAAACATTATTTTTGCATGTCTGGCATACGTTTCAACAGTCCTGTATCAGAATTCCTTTCTTCCTTCCTAGGTCAACTTGCTTAACTAATCCTTGCTTCATTGCTGTAACATTGCTACACTACTCTTACAATATTACCCTCTTGAGAGGGCCAGGGAAGGAAGAAGGTCTAGAACTGGGAGCTTCCATTACTTTCTTTTCAGTTACCTAGAAAGAAGCTCTTGGTGACCTGACATATGGGGAAGTATGTTAAGCTAAAGAGCTGTGAATTTTGGATAGTTTTGGAAAAAACTACAGTTAAGTGGGAACAGCTGTTTTGCATGGAACTAACAGATCAGCTATTTTAATAAAAGTCATCTTCCTGTTTAATAGAGGTGGCAAGCAGAACCAAAAATCTTTGCCTTCCACTTTTTAGATTGTATTTCTCATCACTTTGTTTCTGCAGTTTCTGTGACCCATTAATAAGCACTGGAGCCTTTTTAGGTTCCAGTGGAACATTGGCAGCTCAGAGGGGACATACCAGGGATGGATGTTGGCATTGAAGATGAAGTTGCTTATTATACTTGATACACTGGGCATCATTTAAATGGGAACTGTTTTATCAGTCACTGTATTATAGAGACAAAATTCAGGAAAGGAATCTGCTTTTGCAAGGGAAAAGTTCTTGTAAATTGATCTCTGATTTGAGAATATAGCCAAGGCTCAGAAGGAGGAATTTCCTGCAGCTACAAAAAAAACAAAAAAAACCCTCCCTACCAGGCAAAGAATCTAGCCTTGATCCATACGTAGTAGCAAAACTCCTGTCAGCTTTGATGACTATAAGACTGTAGCTAGTAGGGGTTAAGAAGCAACATATAAATAGATTTAATACAAGAGAAACATCCAATTTGGAATAATTATCATTCCCCTAATAAGAGGTTCAAATTGCAGTGATCCTGACCCAACCTCTCATCTGCAAAAAAGAGATAAATAGAGAATTATGGATTTCATTGCATCTGACTGTTTCTTATGAAACTAAAGTCCTGCCCACTCAGCCTGGGCACAAGCAATCACACAAGTGATGGTATGTTTTGTAAGAAGTTGGGACACTACCCAAGGGTTGTCAGCCAAAATCTCCCTTCCCTGCTTTTATATAACATGCCAGTAGCACCCCAGTGCTCCTACTACTCACACAGTTCCTGAATGTGATCAGCCCTTACTCAGGTAAAGCCCCTTGAAGCCTACATAAAGCTTTGCCTGTGTAATGACACATTTGGGGCTTGCTATTAACAGATAAGAAATGATGTTGCTCTGTATAACTACCTGAAAGGAGGTTATAGCCAGGTGGGGGTCGGTCTCTTCTCTCAGGCACCAAGTGACAGAACAAGAGGACACAGCCTCAAGCTGTACCAGGGGAGGTTCAGGTTGGACATCAGGAAGAATTTCTTTACTGGATGGGTGGTCAGGCATTGGAACAGGCTGCCCAGGAAGGTGGTGGAGTCACCATTCCTGGAGGTGTTCAAGAAATGATTGAATGTGCAACTTAGTGCCATGGTCTAGTTGACAAGGTGGTGATCAGTCAAAGCTGGGATTGGAAAATCTTGGAGGTCTTTTCCAACCTTAGTGATTCTGTGATTCAGTGTCAGGATATACCCAGAGACAATGCAACCAATCAAAGGTTTACTACACAGGTACACACCCATCAAACACAACCTTCTTCCTGAAAAAATGCAAATGGCACAATGCAAAATGGCTGGGACCCTATACAATTATTTCTATTTATTTATAAAAACTGGAAAACAAAAAAAAATGTAAGCAATTCAGTTATTTCATGTCTCTAAAGTCTTAAGTGAATTAAAATAATGAAGAAAGATAAAAGATAGATTATTTTCACTGAATGGTGGTTTGAAGAGACAGTATGCATTACATATCTGATGGAACCAGTGACTTTACCACCTCAAATTCCAAGTGGTCAATAAGACAATATCTCCACAGAAGGCTGAAGGGAGTTCATTGATTCAATCATCTACCAGAGGCTTGGAGAACAGAATTTACAAAAAAGGAAGACAATCATTCCTAAGTTCCAGTTAATTGGTCTTTGAGTTAGATCCAATAAATAGATTTAAGTGCTTAAAATGGCACGTAGCCTTATGAAGGACTTCAAACTAAAGCTGCAGTTCAAACACCTTTGCCCAACTAATTTCCAGAGACACTTCCTTGCTCTGCTATAAAGCTTTCCTCCACATTTTTCAATACCCTAGTCCTTATTGAAAAAAAACCAATTCAGTGCTTAGTTCACGTCTGTGCTTAGTTTGGATGCAAGTTTGATGGAAGTGTTTGCCCCAAGTTTCCTAAAAGGCTTGTCCCTGTAGACATGTATAGTCTTGAACACTGACAGGACCAGGGCTGTACAAAACACAGCTGTGGCTCCCATGTCCTTTCAGACATTTGCTCCCTTCCCCCTCACTCCCTTTATGTGATGGCACATGGCATGACCACCACGGTGTGTGGGGACACTTTTCACTGCTGAGCAGTGCCCTTGTAAACATGAGACTCATCTGAGAAGCAGGAACCAAGAGCACAATATTATCAAGGGAGAACCGGGCTCTGGCCCCTGCTTAGAGTTTTGATCTGGTATCTCACAGAAAGAAGTGCAGTTTCCAGTGCTGGGATGGACACTCCTCTAAGTGTTCTCACAGCCACGTTCAAACACACTTGGCCCTCCCAGCCCTGTGAATCTCAAATGTTTTTCTCTACTGCTTCCAAAGAGTGGCATACGAATGGTGGGTGGCTCCCACCACTGTAGCTGTTGGCCTGATGCTTAAGGCACTTTGTCCCAGTGACACTGAATACTCAGACCAAGGAGGGAGCTGAACCCCAGCCTGTCATTTTCTGATTGCTAAACTAGTATCAAAAGTCACTGCCAGCACTTCCACTTCAAACCAAGCTTTTCATTTTTCTGTAAGAAAGGATGCCAGTACCTCTCCTTGCAGCTGAGGTTCCCAAGTGGTTAGAAGGGCCACTGCTGTTCTGAGACAGCCTTCCCTGTGGTCAGAAATGGTCCAGATATTAGACTGCCTCTATTTTTTTAATGTCTCCAACCACATAGCTTTGGGCAGCCATGGGCTGGCCATACTGGGTTTAGATTCTTCTGCTCAGCCTCCTGCTTCTTCTGGAACCCATTAGGAGGTGCTTAACTTCCCATGGAGCCTAACACGGGTTCTGGATTCCTCTTCTGTGTGTAATATCTGACACATAATCAGAAACAGATCCTGTCCCAAAGCTCTAGCCAGCCAAAAATGGAGAAAAACAGATTGGCTGACATTCTGCCCGGGTTACACTCTCACAGGAACACTGATGCCCATGGGATGACATAGATGTCAATTAATTTGGGCCTAGTATTATCACTTGCAGTTGAAACACTCAGTTGTTCACAATGAAGTTGTAGTGGATATCATGAAACATACTGGCTTTTCAGATACTTCACATTGTGACAGCAATTGATGTTTCTCCTTAGATGTTTTGATGAAGCTGGAATTACAGTGTGATGACAGCCAGCTCTTACAGTAAGACAGTATTTCCCCCAAAAAATTAACTTCTTGAAATGGCTGAAGTACTACATTCAAATAAATATCTTCAAATAAATATCCTTCTAAGTACCAAGAACAGACCCTCAGTTGATATGAACCCTTTAAATAGAATAGATTTAAGCAGTTTACAGATACTGAGCATCTTTGCTTCAGAATAAACAGAACTAAAAATAACAGGGTTGGGGTTTTCTTCCTACTTTCTCCTTTTCACACTTCATTTTGTGCGGATCTTTCCTAAGGACTGATATGACTGCAATTGTCTTCTTGGGTAAGTGTGCAACAGTCACAGGAATCCAGGGCTTTTTCTCAGCAAAGGAGAAAAAAAAAAGAGAAACTTTGGAGCTACCTACAGCTTCAATTAATTTCCTCCTATTAAAAAATCATGGCCTTGGTACTTCTAAGATGAGTAATGAAGGGACAAAGTTCACTTCTAAGACAGATGAGTAAATGCAATGAAAATTATTTGTGTCAAACTGAAGAAAGAATACATTTAAACCACTGTGTCTGAGTGGACTTATGTACCTGTTGAATTCTACATCCTGCATGCCCCATTAAGTTACCATGGTAAAGAGTGTCATCCAAGTGCCCTGATCTGCTCAAAAATTACAGCCTGGATATACAAGTCACTGGGATGAAATAACACAGCCAAGATCCCACTGACTTAACAGAAAGAAGAGGACAATATCCATACTATGGTCTATCATTCTGCCTCCACTTGCAACCCCACAGTTCTGCTGAGACTGTGCACGTAGTTCCTGAATTTGTGCCAATTATTCTGTCAAGGATGAAGTCATTTAATCTGAGGTCATCTCAGTCAGGCCCTTACCTGCTCCAAATTGGCAGAACCCTTCTTACTTCAGCCAAGCTGGGACAGTTGAGGCTGTACAAAAGCAAGACTGGTAGGGTTTCTGGGGAACTGTCTCTTTTGCTATTGCACACATCTCTCTCACAGAATACCATTCATAAACTGCAAACACTCCACCTTAGAATAAATTAGGTTTTCTGTCACTGTCCTAACATGTTAGAAAGCTGTGCCAGGGTCTGACTTCTCTGTTGGTGTGCAAATGTGAAGTAAAAAGGTACTTGAAAATAGCAGAATAACACTGGACTGAAAGGGAGGCCAAAAAACCCACATTATATCACTTCAGATTGCTTCCAAAATAAAGTCTCTGTTCGGTAGGCATCAGTCCAGTTGGTCCTTAACTTTTAGTAACTATTGTCCTTTCTCTAAATAGATCAAAAAATTGATACTGTGTCTTACGTAAGTTGTTTTAGACATTTTTAATGTAGTTGCAACACCTAAAAATATTTATCCTGCCTCACTTGTTGCTTGAAGATATGTGACCATGTAAGGGACTTATTGAGATCTGATGTGTTACCACATGCTAGGAGTGTGACAGCAGCAAATCTCTTAGCCTCCAGCAAATATCAAGTCATCTGCTTAACTTGCTTCATAGTGGATTATCTTAAATCACATCACCTTGCATTTGCCTCATACACAGATATTTAACTCAGATGAGCACATAAACTGATTTTGCCTCTAAGCCTTTAGACAAGAGGTCTTCCTTAAGTTTTGCACCACAGGGCAGCTGCTGCGATCTGGCTTTTCAAGACTTGGCAGCAACTCAGCCTGTTCTTCTGAGCACAGGCCCAAAGAAAGGCTACTAATAAAAGTCTGTAAAGGCCCACAGCTAAGCAAAACACACAAGCTGAATATGAACCCATGGCATGAATGAAAAAGGTTTACTCACAACTTATTGTGCCATCTCAGGACATCTTGGCCAGATGGATACCTTGGAATTAGTTTATGAAGAGCAGCAGTTGGGTTGTTTTGAGAAGTGTATCTGCAAGGTTATGTGGCTTTGCTGCTGGGTGTTGTTCTGGGGTAGAATGGCCACTATGTTCTTTCCAGTGCCAGTAAACCTACAAAATTTGGTGCATGACATTAAAATCTTCATCAATAGTATATATTAATGTCATGTCATGCAAAAGCTAGATTATTTTGCTTAAACCTTAATGTAAGCACTATAGCCTTGCAAAGGGCTGTGGCAATTAACTGGACAAAAATAGTTTGCCAGGATTTCAAGTTACAATGGCAGCCACTTAGCTGAACCCAAGTGAGAAACAAGACTCATGATCTCTTGTCCCAAATAAAGTTTTACCAAGTAGAAGCTAAAATAATATTAAAGTACTGCTTGTTTAATAATATTACACTGTTAAAAAGACCCCAAGATTGCTATTTCCCTTGCAAAAGATAGGCTTTCTCAAGACTCTGTTTGTCTTACTGTACTTCAGAATCACAGGGTGCTATAATAGCAATTGCCATCCTTTGACTTTTGAAGCACCAAGATGATCACAGTTAAAAACACCTTAAATTCCTGGGCTTCTAAGATATATTTTTTTTGCATTTCACTCAGCCCTTAAGCCATTACCAAAATTTCATGTGACCTGGAACTTCAGTGTGAAACTAAAGTAGAAATTTAAACTTTGCCTTCCCAACACTGACCTACCTCTATTCCTCATCCTCCAACAGAAAGATCACAGCTGGGGCAGGACACTACAAAGCCTGGGGGTAGATTTGACTCTCTAGGGGTGCTCATACACTGAAGAGGAGGCTGCCCTTTGCTTGTCAGGTAGCTCCTGCTGCAGTAGCACGGCCCTAGCCAGGCCCTGCTGAGTTTGCTTCCAAAATAAAGTCTCTACTTAAGAGACTTCATGGGACTAAGACCTTCTTGCCCTGTAACCAACATGTACCACCTGTGACACCAACCTGCCCATTAAGGAAAGAAAACTCAGCTCTGAGTGTTTTGGACACTGACCTTCCCCTCCCTCCATCCATGTGTGTTTTGGTCACTGGCAAGTACAGAATCATAGAATCACAGAATGGTTTTGGTTGGAAAGAACTTAAAGAACACCTAGGGAGTATAAGGGAACCTCATTTATCATGAGGACCTTAGCAGGACATAAAAGCCTTTAGAAAAATAAGATGTGCTAATCGGTAAGCTGTAATCAGGAAATCGGCCTTCCTTTGGTCTTAAGGCCAAAGATAAGAAAGAAGAGTTGTTTGTTTGTTTTTTTTAAAGCAAGAAAAGAAGCTTAAGACACTGGAGCTCTCTACCAGTAAAACCATGAATCCACAAAAATGTGAAGTCATAAAATACCATTTAAAGGATGCCTTGAGACCCAGGCAATTACCCACAGAATGAACAGTGTCCTTAGAGAAATTCACTACATAAGCTGGCTGAAATTTTATTCCTACAGAGCCACATTTTGGAAGGTGCCAGACCCTGTGCTCTCCTCACCGCTGCTAACAAAGGTACTTTGGGCTTACAGCTCGGCTTGGGGGTCCATTCCTCTGACTCAGCCCCAGGGTCTGGGTGCAGCACAGCAGGCAGGGTCTCCAGGGGGACAGGAAATTATCATTATTTTTAAATACCGGTGGTTTTAAGGCAGCACACTCCACACGTGTTGGGGGTGGAAGGGTGGTGGGGGGAGACTGAGAATGATGGAAGGGGGAGATTGAGGGCGGTGGAGGGGGGGACACTGAGGGGGCGCGCGGCCGCCAGGGGGCGCCAACCTGCCCCTGAGGGAGCGCCGGCCCTGAGGGACCCCCAATGGCTGAGGGACCCCCAACCCCTGTGGGACCCCCAATGGCTGAGGGACCCCCAATGTCTGAGGGACGCCCAACCCCAACCCCTGAGGGACCCCCAACCCCTGAGGGACTCCCAATGGCTGAGGGACCCCCAACCCCAACCCCTGAGGGACCCCCAACCTCTGAGGGAACCCCAACCTCCACCCCCGAGGGACCCCAACCTCTGAGGGACCCCGAGCCCCTGAGAGGACCCCCAACCCCTGAGCGACCCCAACCTTCACCCTGAAGAGACCCCTTGCCCCTGAGGAACCCCCAACCTCTGAGGGACCCCCAACCTCCATCCCTGAGGGAGCCTCAACCCCTGAGGGAACCCCAAACTCTGAGGGAACCCCAGCCCCTGAGGGAACTCTGCCCCTCAGGGACTCCCAAGCTTCCCCCGTGAGGGTCCCTCAGCCCTTGAGGGACCCCCGCCCTCTGTCCCTGAGGGAGCTGCGGCCCTGCCAGCCCTCAGAACAGCCACAAAGTCGGGTCTCAACCTCGCCCTGCTGCAGCCTTCCCTCTTGAAAAGCTTAAACATTGAACCTATGTAGAATCATAGAACATGCATACATCTGTCCTGCCGATCCACCCTCAGTTCCAGTTAACACTGATCCACCTCATCCTTTGTCACGTAGTTCAGATCTTCATGTTTTGGAGGCCCAGAGCTCCTGATAAACTCTTTTTTATCAGCAAGCAGTTGATAAGGTTGATTAAACAGAACATTTCAACATGCCAGTGTTGAAAGATTTTTTTATTACCACGTTCACATAAATCCCTTAAACCATAATTTATTTTTTCTGTGTTTTACAGAGGGGGAAAATGAGACATAGAGCAGAACTCTCCAGCAAACACATGGCACACTTATGAAGATGATTCCTGAAAAGGTGAGGCAATACAGTGCTTGTGCCCCAGGGGCACAAATTCGTGGGTAGAAGTAAGAAACAAACCTGTTGCTATAGATTTCTGGTAAGAAAAACACAATTTTAACAATAGAAATAATACTGCACAATTTAAAGGCACGTGGATGGTCACTAGCTGAATCCAAGCTAATTCCATTAGCGACCAAAAGCATCGGTTATTTGGTATTGCCTTGACATTTAAAACCATGCAGATACTCTTTAGCATTCTTGCTTTGTTCCTCTCTTCACACCTTTCTGATTTGCAAGGTGGTTCATTTACTTAAGCACAGCAAAGGGAATGACAATCTACACCAAGAAGGTCACTTGATGCTTTTCATTTACAAGGCATTCTTTTCGAAAAGACATAGTCAAGCACCCCAGAAAAACTGCCTTAACCATTTGAAGTCTTCAGAGGCGTTCTGAAACTACCACTTATTTCCATTTAGATTTGATCTCATTCTCTTCTCAGGAAATAAACACGGCCCTCTCCCTGTCCTAAACAACTTTGGGTGAGATTTTTATCTACGGAGGCATTAAAACACCTCCGTAGAAGAATGAGTTTGACTTAGTCTTTGCACAAAAGCCTTTCTCTTACATCACTGGCCCATGGGGTGGTGGCCACCTTCTTTCTCTTTTATGGGTGACAGTAGTGCTGTGTAGGATCCACTTCAGTGCAAGTCCAGCATTAATTGGTGTTTAGAGGTGGATTTGGTCCTGGAAGGTTTGTGGTTGGATTTGATCATCTTTAAGGTTTTTCCAACCGATATGATTCTATGATTATAAAATACTACTCTCTATTTGGTGTGCTTTAATTCTTTTAAAAAAATCCACAACCCCCAGACCTCACCTCACAATCAGCATTTTCTGTGCCTCCCACTGGTGCCTGAGGCTAAGTGTGAGCACCACATTGCAGAGCAATGAGTAACAAACCCATTGTGATTTCTTTACCACTTTTTCTTGGGAGACAAGATAACTATCAAAAAACAGTAATGTAAAACTCCACATCTCAAACAAACATTTAAGTCTCTGTCACTTAGTTCCCATGGAATCATAAATTTCAAAATATTTTGCATTTTTACTCTAAGGCATGACATGTTTATGTACATGTACATAAACAACATGGATATTTCACTATTTCTTCTTGTTTCTACACAAAATTATGGCTGAACTGTAACATCATGGGCCAGTACTACTGCACTAATAACATCTAGGCCTTGACCTGTTCCCTAAAATTATATTTCTTTAAGGGAAAAAAAAAAACCAAACCACCTGCAGGAGACATAAATCTGAGAGGGACATCAAGTGTCTTTCTAAATAATTGTATTAAAATAGACTCTTTGAACTCACTGTTCCTCTGTTTTTCTGTTCATCACTCTTATTCTTGTTTATAATAAGGGCTTTCAAAGATGTACTGCTGAGTTCATATTTCATTCAAAGAAACAGTATGGAAAAGGACCTAAAGAATCAGTAAAGAAATCTCATCTTTTCCAAACTAAACCCATGTGTCATTTTAAGCTTCAAGCCCCAGTGCTGTAGCTTTGAAATGAGCATTTTCTTTCCTACCTGAGATTAAAAAATCAGCCTGTTAAACAGGAAAACACAAATTAAGGATCAAGCCTTCATCTGCAACTGAGACACAAGGACTGCAGCAGTGCCCCCTTTCTGTTCCATTTTACAGCTCCATTCCGAGGTACAAACTAAACAGGATACGTGATTTTACTCCCAACTCTGCTACTGATCATGACACACCTCTACACTGCCACTCTAGACTTAGCTGAAACTAAGAGTCAGCCATGCTTAATTAACTCTTAGAAATGCTTCAGGGAGTCCTTCTGAAGTCATGATGGGGCTCAGAGCCGGGCTTTGCTGTCACCTGTGACCCGTGCAATTGCAGAAGGCCACCAAAAGGGTGTAGTCCTGCCCTCTCCCTTCATCTCACCCCTCTCCAGCCCGTGGATCGCACTCAAATGGCCACAGAGCTTCGGTGAATTGATCCAATGAAAGAAATATATATTGGTTTTCTTAATGGCTGAGTTTTCTGCTGGATCAGGTCACTGAGAAGACTCACCCTGTGGCTCCACGAACGAGTGCAAGAGAAGTGAGGGATGTACATGCAAGAGAAAGGGAACGGGCCCTTTCAGCAGCAGGCTGTTATTACCCCTAATTGGAGGTAATGTCAACCCATTCTCTGGATCATTTATGCATGAACACAATCGGAGCAGGTGGCAGAAGTCCAAGTTTCTTTCCAGAAAGCCCAGAGAAATCTGTGCTCTGTCACAAGGATACTCATAGTTCTTTGCTTTTCCTGCTAAAAATGTACTTCTGTGTTTTCTGTGGGAGGCTGAATAGGTTCGCTGAGTACCCTGTGATTAATGTGATCCAGTGCTGAGCATGCTGAGGTGCTGCCCTCAGCAGAGCAGCTTTTCTAAAACGTTATCTCCAGCTTCACATGCAGATCAGCACTTCCATTTGCTCCTCTTCCTGTACCCAAACCGAATCAGGGCACCACAAAGTGGAAATCATGGTAGATCTGCATTAAAAATGACACATTTGAAGTGGCAAAAGGCAAATAAAGGTTTGTCAGTAATCCCGAGGAGTTAAGGCAAACATCTCTGCAAATCTCCTCTGAAGTAGAGCTTAAAGTTTAGATGATAGAACTTCTGCAAAGATTTTGATCCCTCATATCTAGAAAAAACTGTATTTTAACTTCCTTCATAAACCAGTGAAAAATATCTCACCTTCCATCTTAACCCAAGGTAGAGAATCATAAGTCTTACAGAATAAACAGTATTTTAAAACATGTTTTAAGATTAGTTCAGTCTATTCGATGCCATGGGTAGTAACTATGTTTTAAAGGTCAGTGGGGTGAAATGAACCCATTTCTTCATTCAGCCTTCCCAAGCACAGCACTTCAGTTCTGGCTGTAGCACGAGCCCTGCAGTATGTTAATTAAATGACAGCTCCTAGTTTCTTGCTAACAAGGTCAGGATCCAAGCCTTGGCATGATTAGATCTTAAATAATTTAAGTTACATTCACATTCAGCAAAAAAAAGGTTAAGCATTTCTTTCAGAGTTCAGCCTAACCCTTTTCCCAATAACCACTGCTCTTTCCCACAGGATCGATCTTGTGGTTTTGATACTGTATCACAGTGTCAATACGAGTGGTTTTCCCATATTTTTGACTGTGAAGAGGGCCAGGTTTGTATCAGCCCTGGGCTGTCCCATTCCAAGTGCTGCCTCATGGGGCCCAGCTCTGGGCAATGTTGGAAAACTGTGGCATGATCTGCTCAGAGAGGAAACCAGCCCCCAACTCTCATCAGCCAGCACTTTAATCTGAGTCCTGCAGCACAGGGGTTTAATATTGCTTCGAAATGCTTTTATTCTATCTAATGCAGCTGTGGACATGGCTATTCTCATCATCCATAGCCTACCTCCCCCCCCATTTTCCCCAGTTCTTTTGAGACTTTTTTTTTGTAATTAATACACAGATTATTTCCATGGTATAATGAACTGTAGTTGAGTAAGAATCATTTCTGTCTTAAAACAAGGCTAAACAAGTGTTTTCTATTTTTAGAGATCTATAGATAGAAATTGTTGTATTTCTGAGGCATTTACTTCCACACTGCCATAATGTGCTCTGGTGTTCCCAGGTGTATGTGATGGATGCAGTCCTTGATGGGTTTGCTTGATACACCAAGAGTCTCATTGTTTATGTCCAAAAAAACCATTTAGAAAAATGAGTTGATTTTTTTTTATGTCTCTGTTCTGTCTGTTTTGGTGGACTTTTGTAGAATGGATGGATGATGTGTTTTTTGCCTGATGATTCTCTAGAAACATCCATTTATCTTGTACTCTAGCCTCAATCCTACAGATGTACACGTGTATTTAATTTTAAGATTGAGTAATCTTGGCTGAAAGGTCGAGATATGTATATATCTCCTCAGGATTATGGATTAATAATGCACTTGCTCTAACAGACATCTGGAATCCACACTTCAATATATAGCCTATAAAACACTTCCATACGACAATAAAGTTCAATCATCTGCAAATAGGGAGATGTTAGAGAAAGATTACATGATTTTTCAAGATTCTGCAAACAGTTCCTGGCAGAATCAGGAAGACAAGATCGCTGCCTTAAATCCTGTTAGAACTCTGTCCTCTCCTGCCTTTATCCACATGTCATGGATCATTAAAATAGGGATGTTTCCAAAGAGGTGAACGGCAAGGCCTGCAAAATTGAATTTGAATGTGTTTTACATTTTGCATCATACTTAATATATTTCATATAGTACCTAGGACATGTAACTGATTGCAAAAAGCAAACCAGAGGAGCACTGCCAAAGCCATCAGGCCGACCCTGGGCTTGGGTACGCTTTGATGTTCCCTTTCTTGGGGGGTGTGGAGGGGAGGTAAAGGATGTCACTTCAGCCATGCTGTGGAACGTGGAGGCTGTTCAAAACCTGCTCTCTGACCCTGCTATTGCAATCAGATGGTCCCAATATTTGCTCAGCATCAATTTAGAGTAGCTGTGAGTGGGTGTTGTAGAAATGAGACTCGCCGAGAGTTTTAGGAACTGCAGCATCTCCGTCCTGCAAACTTTTTGTATCAGCACTACTTCATAGCATTTTTACATACTTTTTCATGCGATTTCTAACTACCTGTTGTGCATCCTTATTACAAAAGTATTTTCGCTTTATTTAAGACCTATTTACCCCCATCTATAATCCATTATAGATTTTATGGCCGGTTCTCGCCAGACACGTGGGTGCAGCGCTGGGAGCGGTGCCGGGGCGCGTTACCCGCTGAGCCGCGCCGCACGTGTGGCAGGGCACTGAGCGAAGCCACCACCACAATTACCCCAGGTCCGCCTATTTTAACATTATTTTCAAGTGTTTGTTACATTAATTCGCCACTCTTTACCCCGGGCTGAAGCCTTTGGGGCTGGACACCGGCGCGGAGACCAAACTCTCCCCGGTTAAGCGGAACGGCTCAACTCTTGGGGCACGTCCCGGGGGCTGCGGTACCGACCCGGGGACCATCCTCGCCTTTGTGGGGCCCCGTCCCCGTCCCCCCGCGGCCGCTCAGCGCCTGCGTGCCGAGCACTCGTGACCGAGCATCGCACGGCGGGGCCGCCAGCCGGCCCAGCGCCGGTACCGCCCGGTACCCCGGGCATCCCCCCCGGGCCGGGCATCCCGGCGCCGGTATACCCCTCCGATACCCTGGCCAGCCCCGCATCCCGGCCAGTCCCGAATCGGTACCGCCCCGGTACCCCGGACATTCCCCCCATCCCGGCCAGCCCAACAGCGGTACCGCCCCGGTATCCTGGACAT
>JAWWMO010000083.1:45266152-45287983 GCA_035047845.1 Dendrocincla fuliginosa | reverse complement strand
CCCCCCCCCCCTCGGGGCCATGTCCCATCGGGCGGGCAGGGGACAGGGACAGCAGGGACAGGGACAGGGACAGCAGGGACAGGGACAGCAGGGACAGCAGGGACAGGGACAGCAGGGCGAGCAGGCGGAGGGCCAGGCTCGGGCCAGGGGCAGCGCGGAGCCCGCGGGCAGGACCCAGGAGCGGCAGGAGAGGAAGAGGCGGAGGCAGGAGGAGCAGCAGCTGCAGAAGATCCAGCACCTGGAGTCTTTGTAAGGAGCGGGGTGCGGTGTGGGCAGCGGCGCTGTGGCCTTTGCCGGGAGCGTGGGGGGGCCTGGGGATCCTTCAAGGCCTCGGCAGAAAAGCAGAGGGTGTTCCGCTGTTATGGGCTGAAAAAAATTAAAAAATGAAATAGGATAAAAAGGTTTGAGAGCCTCCTAATGGCTCCGTCGGTAGCCCCCCGCGGCGCTGTGAAAGGTTTATGTTATTAAGGGAATTATTATTTTAATGGAATAAAAAGATCAGAAGATTCACAAGAACGTGATTTTTTATTTTGTCCCCGAATAAAAAGACCAGAAGATTCACAAGAATATGATTTGGGGTTTTTTCCCCCCAAGTGGAAGTGAAAATCTGTTTGTTGTTAAATGCACCAAACAGCGCTCCTTACAAGTTATTGTTGTAAAGAAGGGATGAACACACTTTATCCACCTTTCCACTGCTGATCTGATTGTATTGTTATGATCATGCCTGGCATTCCTGTAGGTATGTAAGGGGTGTGTGTGTGTGCCCAGCTAAGCCACTGGGATATTGGATATGCCACCAAACCTATGGCCTATAATGATGTACAGCCTGGACAGATGTTCTGTGTCCTGACGTATGGATAATGTCTGGAAAGTCCCACTGAAAAAGGATCTCAGGACTCTGGGCTTGCATAGTGCTGTTCTTTATGTGCTGTTGAGAAACAAAACTAAGAAAATCACTCTTTAGACTTCCCTAAAGGTAGCAGTTTACAGAAGACCATGTATGTTTAAATGCAGATGAAATTTGGGGGGAAAAAACCCCAAACAAAACTCATTCAGTTATACAGGCCTGCATCTTTCTAAGTGATGTATGTTTTTCACCTCCTTGGCCATTTCCTAGTGCCTTGGCATTTAACTCTAAAGCACATACACTTTCTCTGTTGCCATGTGCTGTATGTAACACCTGTTTGCTGTTGGTATTCTAATAAATGTTGTATCTACTCTTAACCCCAGAGAAATGCTGCAGGAAATATGATACTTTGGTCAGAAAGGTTCTGTCTTTAGGTTTAATACATGGAAAATAAGTCTTGGCTGGCAAAGCTGGATGTAAGGAGTGGTCTGACTTGACATTTTCAGGTGACTGATTCAGCAGTCCTGGAGTAAAAAGTCTGGATCAGTGAGATCTTGGGGAGGAGTGCAACAGGAAAAAAAAAGAGGAGAGAATTATGAACTGATGGTAACTGAAGCTAAATTGAAGTACCACACCTCCACAACAAATAGTTGTGCTCCCACAAGAATGTGAGGCTGAAGGATGTTTGCAAGAGACACATATGACAAATGCTGCCTGTCCATCCATCCAGCTATCCATGTTCTGCTGTAGTTCTTGGTCATTAGTGATAGAGTACATTGAAGGAAAAATGTGAGCTGAAGGTTTTAACTCTACACCATGGAAAAACTGTATTTTCTCAATTTATTTGTCTGTGCGAAGCTGCAGAGTAACAATATTTCTATTGCTTTTCAGCTATGAGAAACCTCCCCCAGGGCTAATTAAGGTTGGTAAATAGCGGTAAACTTCTAGCATTACGAGGGATTTTCACACAACCTGTTCTTGAGGTGTTTGTGTCAGTGTTACCTGTGTCAATTACAGAGAAAAGTAAGTGCTTCCAAGGAAAAACTCAGAGAATTCTCAATTAAAAGATGAAATGGATAGGAAATCAGATAGGAGGAAACCAGTTCTGTTGTCTCTTAGCACACACACTTCATGCAGTATTTAATATTGTGGATAGGGGGGAGTCATTTGGAAAGCAGGTTTGCAGTTTGAATGACATCTTTTCAGGATTCTTCTCCATTGCTTGGGCTTAAATATTTCTGTAAAAGTGCTTTTGTTTCATCACAAATTTTTGCCAAATCTGTATACCTAAGCCATAGTCTAATGCTTTTAACCTCAAAAATACTGTGCTGTGTTGTAAGGGGCTTCTTTTTCAATTGTTATGTCTTGTAGCAGAAAGAGGAAAAAGAAGTCTTTGCTTCTGTGTTAAGTTTTCATTTATATGATTTATTTAGATAAATTACTGAAACAGATAGAAGGAATGGAATTCTATGGCAGTAAAGTTCTGCCTGGAATATTCAAGAATGAAAGAAAAAGAACTTTAAATCCTTTGTGAGTTACAACGGGGAAAAAAGTCACAGAGGAAATACATTTTTTTATATTAAGTGAAGGCTTACACATTGAAAGGGTTAATTTTTACAAAGTTAAAGGAAATTATTTTATTGTCATTTTTTTTTATAGGAGAATGAAACCAAACCAGAAGACTGCATACCTGATGTCCCAGGCAATGAAAGCGCACGAGAATTCCTGGCACATGCCCCAACAAAAGGGCTTTGGATGCCTTTGGGAAAAGAAGTCAAAGTTATGCAGTGTAAGGCTGAAAATATCCCAGATGCCATTAGACCTTCATAGGTCCATTCATTTACTCTGGGAGAGGGCAGAATGTTGTTGGCCAGAGGATGAGGTCCTGGTGGATTGGCATCATACTGGTATGAAAGCATCCAGCACCTTGAAGCCTTGTATTTTATGGACATTACATTTATCAACATAGTACTTGTATCTCTTTGTCCCAACAAATTGGAAATACTTTGTGTAAATGTGGGTTTGGTGGTTTTATACTCCTGATCTGTCTCAGAGGTGCAATTCACTGCTGCTTCTTTTTTTAAAGGTTGGAGGTGTAAACGTTATGGACACAGGACAGGAGATAAAGAATGCCCATTCTTTATTAAAGGCAATCAGAAATTGGAACAATTTAGAGTAGTGAGTACAAATATTGTAGTATTACTGCTTGTCTTTTTTAGTACTGACAATGCATAATCTTGTGAAGAGAAGCCTGTTAGATGGTGCTTTATTAAGGACTTTTCCTCTGTCTCTAGTATAATATAGATGCCGAAAATCTCCTAATAAAGAAAAAGCTACAGATGTGGTTGGATGTTTGACTACTTTGCAGAAAATCTACTCTTCAAGAGGAAAATTAGTAATCTTTACATATAAATTGGGACTCTTCAAGGACTTATTTCAACCATTATATTCAGATTTTTCTGATTAAATTTCAACACTAAAAATGTTTAGGCAAGCTTGAGCTGCCAACATTACAGCTGCTTCAGGCCTTCTGCTCTCGCTGAGAACAACCACATCATGAATGCTGTTGTCTAGGTCTGTAATCCAGTCATTGCCTACAAGCCTGATCTCTTGCTACATGAGGCTACATCTCAGTTCTGCAGATTCTTCCTGTGTGATCGCTGTAACTTTTCCTGTTGCTCTGCATTGTTAACCTATATTTCAAGCTCTCATCACTTTGTGTCTTATGTCCTCATTTCTATGCTTGAAAAATGTAATCTGGGCTCATTCTGTCCAGATTCTGGACTCCTACTGATTGTGTGCAACTGCAAAGAGTATTTTTAGCCCGCTCCCATGACCAGATCACCTCTATTCTTCATTTTTCCTCAGGCTTCTTCTCTGTTGCATCAAACCCTTGCTCTGTGTCCAAGGTCTTTCATTTGCTGCTGGCTTTTTAGTTCCCACCTCTGGTCAGCACCTGCTGTCTCCTCTCTGTCAGACTTGTTTGCTTCATCTTCCAACAGAAATGATCACCCCATCTCTTTGCTGCATTCTTGCATGGCATGAACCCACCTTAAAGTTTATTTGCTGTCTTCCTTCACTGCTGTCTTTTGCTGCATTGCCTGTTTAATGAAAATTAGCTGATTTAAGAACCACTGCCAGTAGCACGTAGCATGATAGGACAACTCCAATTTTAATGTCTGTTTGTCTTATTTCTTGTTCCTTTATTCCTGTATGTTTGTATCCATGTTTTTTAAATATACTAGAAGGGTCCAGCTCATTATTTTGAACCTCAATATTCCATCTATGTCTAGCCAGTCCCATAGATTATGTGTGTTATTCTTGTAGTTAGCTGTGACTGAAGAGGGAAAGAGGTATTTATTATACCTAAGGACATTCCCTTTCACTGCTGCTGTAACTAGATAAGCTTTCCCTGAAGTAAATACACCAGTGCAGATTAATGATGTTAAGTCTGAGAGTATACCTGTGAATTAAGAGCTTGCTAAGCATGTTCCATCTTTGGATAAAAGCCTCTTGCATTCTGTTGCTTTGGTTTATGTTTTTTAGGAAATACAACTGTTACTTACCAACATTGGATTTTCTCTTTTCCATTTTAAAGGCACATGAAGATCCAATGTACGATATAATAAGGGAAAATAAACGTCATGAGAAAGAAAAGAGGTAAGTGTATCTGTAGTAAACTGTATTTCCAATTTAGTTTTGATTTTGATAACATGATACTAATGTATAGGTGAAATTTTGATATAAGCTTACTTTTAGCTCAGAACACCTTTTTAATGGCAATTTCTTTATGTTGGCAGACTAGTGCATTTCTGCTTTCTGATAATTACTCAGTAGTACTTCCCACCTCTTCAATTCTATTAGCTTCTATATTTTTCCCAAAACAAAGTTTAAAGATTAATTGTATTCATTTATACCATAACATTCAAGTACTTAGGTTTAGTTTTGTTTTAGGGCTAAAAAGCAGTTTGATTTTTTTTTCTTTCACTGATTTTGCTGAGATGTTTTCTAAAATCTTGTATGTCAAAATGTCTTCAGTAGCCATGAAGCAGTGGATTTAGAAAGCTAGCTCTGGGCACCTGATGTTGCTCCTTTTGTGAGGTCATTATTCACTATACAGAGCAGCAGAGTTTTTAATGCTTTCTTGCTTGAACTGCATCAGTTAAATAACTGAAAGAAATTATAGGCAGCCCATAAAGCAGCACTGCTGCTTGCAGGTGTGTTGCCTTCTCCTTGGAGAGGAATCCTTGAAGGGGATACTGAAGACAACAGTAAAATACACAAATACTTTGGCCTCATTTGCCAATGAAAGTTCAAAGGAAGAGTGCCTTTCAAAAATACTTCTGCATTCAGAGTAGAGCCTACTCTGTCGCTTCACTGACCTCATCTCTGTATCAGCAGGGCAATGAATGTCATAGTGTCACGATCCCAATACGCCTCTCTGTGTGGATGAGCACAGAACTTACCACCAGGTGGTCAGGTGATAGCTGTTGCCTTATTATTTTGCACACATAAATAAGCCAGTCTGCCTTTGCTATCCCATGGGATGGAAGGTCCCTGAAAACACAACATCTGCCTGTCCCAAAGGGGGTTGCTTTTATCAGTCTGTGATGTTATCTGTAACAAGAGCATAATTAGGCAAAAGACAGTGTTCCCCTGCCCTTTGCATGCAGCTTCCATTCCTCGAGCCAGGAAGGAAACATGAAAGCTGGAATAAATGGCTGCAGGTGGAGAACAGCTAGAAAGGATTCTCATTCACATTTTTTAAACTCAGGATACAGCAACTGAAGCAACTCCTGGAGGACTCTACCTCAGAAGACGACAGCAGTGATGAGGATGATGAAGATAGCAGCAGCTCCACCTCCTCAGAACATAGACACAAGAAGAAAAAGAGAAAAAAGGAAAAGAAAAAAAAAGAAAAGAAGAAGAAGAAAAAGAGGAAGCGCAAATCATCCAAATCTAACGAGAAGTCAGACTCTGACTGACAGCAGTCACCTGCTACGTGCTCATTGACCTCTCTACTTGCAAACTGCAAGGAAAGATCCAAAGAATGAGGAAGGAAACACCAGAAAGGGCTTTGTTAAACTGGGAACATACAGATGTATGCATACAGCAGCCTACACTGGCATCCTCTTCTGCCCCTCTGCAGTCAGAAAGAAGCAAGCTGCATTAAACAATACTCAACATATCTTTGTGCTGTAAAACCTGTGCTAAGGGTCATCCGTCCCATCAGATTGCCATGTGTGACCATCAGCAGAAAGCAGTGACTGCCCAGGTATCACCAACCTCTGCAGCATTAGCAGACTGCCTGTTGAAGTGTCTTCTCTCCGTGAAGTTATTTTATTATATACAAAGCCTCATTTGTAACAGGACTCCAGTTTGCACCGTGCAGGGCACTGAGAGTTCAGTTGCAGTGCTTACAATAAGCAGGTTGTACTGTATTTTTTTTCTCTGCTGAAGTTCAGTGTACTTATCCTGATGTTGGCAGCTAGCTGAATAAAGAGTACTGCTGAAGGGGGGAAAAAGTTAATCAAGGGGATTTACTGCAAGACAAAACTGCAGCATCAGCAAGACTTGATGGTTTTGTGTGCATGTAACAACATCTCCACATCATCATCCTTAATATGCACAGTTCTGAAACATCTAAAGTGTTTACTAAAATGTTTAAACTGCAGGAATGGGAGCCAAGCATAATGATGTTGTCAAACTTTACTGTGAGGAGGTAGCAGTTTTAGTTATTTAAAAAAGGGGGCTTCGTGTAAGAAATTAAAAAGATTAATTTCTGCATATACTTCAGTATCAGTTGTTTTGATACAATTTGGGGGGGTGTTTCCTTTTGAAAAGGCTTGTGGGAAATAAATTCCAACCTACTTTTTACGTTTGCTAGAATTATTTGATGAAGTAACATTTTTTGAATCATCTCACAAAACTACAAATGTGTAAGGCTTTCAAAGTGGTTTTCAACTACGTGCATGCAAACCACAGAGCAGTAGTAAAGAACTTGTAAGCAAGAAGAAGAGAAAGCTTTGTGTACTTAGTAGACTTTATGTACTGACCATGCTTTTGAGTTATCCTGCAGACTCAAGTAGGAAGATTGAGATAGCTATAAACAACATTACAGTAAGCATCCCTCTTTGGAGCCTCAAGATACAAGCTGCAGTTTGAGGAACTAGATGATGGATACTGGTACTCTGCAAAAGGACAGAGAAAACTAGATTTGCTTTGAAAGGACTTCTGTAGAACCTCATCTCTCTGCTTATACTAACACTGAAAAAAACCCACACATGATAAAGCTCTAAGATAGCAGAGCAAACATTAACAGTGAAACAAAGGAACCACAGGCTAAAAATCCATCTAGGATTTTTTTTCTCCTGAGAGCTTTTGTAAAGAGGACAAGGGGAAAGTATAATTTGGGTTTTCTCCCTCCTACGTGTCTGAGAGTGATTAAAAATAAACCCCCATTCCTTGCCAGTCATTCACAATACATGGAGGAAACATAAGATAGGCAAGGCCTACTCACAAAAAGATTCTTTATTCCCAGAGATTGTGGAGTTGCATTTTATCCTCAATTTATCAAATCTCCCTGAAACAGGATTTCCTGGTGATTCCTGATAGTTCCCTGTATCAGCCTAGTCATCATGAGCACATTCTGACCTGCTTGCTCTTTCACCAGAGAAAGATTTAACAGCTGAAATGAGTGGGGAGATCTATAATAGACTGATCTAGTTCAGCAGTCACATAAGATGCTTCTGAACTTCAGTTTAAAACAAATTCATTCCTTCCTTTTGCAACCCCCTTCCTTGTTAATGGATGTTTCCCTTTATACCTACCAGGGTTTACTTGGGAACAATTAAGGAAGATCATATAGGAGGTAATTTCTAACTCATATCAAATGTAATTTAAAAAATTTGAGATGGCAAATCTCTGTTCTGGGCCAGACTAAAGGTCTGTTTATACCATTATCTCTTTCCAGTCATGGTTAATAGAAGATGCCTTCACAGCAGAGCAGTGCAGACTCTAGTGGCATTATTTTTGCAGCTTCACTGAGGTGCTCTGTCAGCCTCTACTGCTTGTAGTGCAGGTAGTTTGAATCATACATTTTAATATTTAGTAGCCTTGGATATATTTTTTCCTTTACAACCAGTCACTTTTACAAACTTTACAATTTCCTTCTTCACTGTTTGTTAATTAAGCTGTAATGATTTGCTTTCACACTGCTTCCTACTAGTTTGACTCATACACCTTCATTCTTGCACTGGAAAGTATGTGAACAACTGACTCCTATTTGTTCTCCCTAAGTCCTTTCCAGTCTTCACTGAAGCTCATAAAAGGTAGCATTTGAAAATGAAAGCTAACATTTTCAATAGAGTAAGATTTATAGCAGTGCTGACTAGCAGCCCACTGCTAGAGTGCTGAGAAGCACAATTGATGTCATCATTTGGCATTTTAAACAATGCCAAAGCTGTCATTTAAGACTCTTAAGTCTTTTAGAAATATGTGGACTAGAGATAAATACCAACACCCCTTTTATATTAATGGAAAATTGTTCTATGTGGAAGTAAACCCAGAAAGCAGGATAGAAAGTTATAGACTGGAAAGACTGATTAGCTTAATTTGTTCAATCATAACCATTTAAATGTTTTTGTTCAAATTTTTTTCTGACCTTCTTTGTAGACATATATTTCCATTTGCAAGTTCTGCTGAAGCTTAAGGGTTAGTCATAGCATAAATATATAGTTCCATTAATCTGAATAAGTACAAAATGCAGCTGAAACAAACCCTCCCTTCATAAGTGTTCAACCCCCAGCTCTGATTATCTTAATACTCTGAACCATTTTTGTCAGAAAGGTATTTCAGGAAAAATACTGACATCTGTTTTATTTCTTTGGCCATGAAATTGCTTGGGGTTTACAGTCTAGTTGAGTGAGGACAGCCAGTGGCCCCAAGTCAGGGGAAGCTGAGGACTCCTTTTTAAAGAATGAATTTGTTTTTCCTTGGTATGCCTGGAGTTAGCATGCTGTGTGTGTTATGGAAGTGGGTATTTTGGTCATTGACTCCCTTCTTCCATTGTTTGATTTTAATAGAAAGACCTCTAACTAATTTGTTCCAAAATAAGGCAGAAAACAGGACACTGAAAGGGGAAACTGCCATCCAGGTGCTACCAAACTGAAAGTTAAAGCAGTATTAAAACCTGGCAAGCCAGCATAGCCCACTGGCTCCTCATTAGTGATTACAGCACTTCCACTTTGCAACAGAGGTTTCACTTAGTTATTAGTTACAGATAATGGTTTAGAAATCCTGAGTCACAGACAGCAAGTCTGTCCAAACAAAGATCCCAGTATGGCAGTCTCAGAGGCCTCTAAGGTTTGTTTGGGGTGCCAAGCAGCAAATAGATTCTTCAGCTGCCCTTGAGCAGATGCTGCAGGAAGCATGTGGAAGCTGCCAAGGCAATGCAGAGCTGCCACAGTGACAGGTCCCCAGCCCTGCCAGCACTGCAGTGAGGCAAAAGCTGACACGTATGCGCATCTGCAGAATTAAATATCACTGGGGCTCGTTACCTGGCTGAATAGAAAGAGCCTGGCCTTGAATTCACAGCCTCTTAAAATGCAGTTGGTACTTCACAGCCCTTGTGAAGCATGGCCATTTTACCCACTGGAACATTGGATACAGCTCTAAGCCAGGTAAGGTGCAATCCACAAATCATCCCTGCTGCTGAGTGGAAAAAAGCCAAGTAGAAGATTTAGTTTTAAGGTCACAGGACTAGTACTGTTAGAGTAGAAATACACCACATACAACGTTAGCAAAGAATTATTTCTGGAGCCCTAGAATATTCATGCATACCACTTTAAGCACTGGTGTGGTTGCTGAGCATGAGTATACTACAAGATATAAGCAATCAGTTTAAAATAGCATTTGTTTTCAGACAGAGAGCTGTCTAAACACTCCTACTGCTACTCCCTCACATCTCCTGTGGAGCTAGCATCACCAGGCCCTAAGCTGCTGCTTGCATCTGAGTAGAAATCACACTGACTAGTGCAAAACCTGAAAAAGGATGACTACCATGATCTTGGGAGCACCTATCAAGTATTAGCCAGTCCCAAATGTAAGAGTGCCATCTGATTGTGAAGTCATGAATATTTCTTTATCTGATAAGCAGCAAAAGACACAGTTAAGCCTGTCAGCAGAACTGGGTATTAAAAAGCTCCATGTTTGAAGTAATTCCCTCCCTCATTTTACTCATTGAGGTGCTGTTGCAACAGATTTTGTGCAGCACAAAAACCAAATAAGAATTTGTATTATTTTCTTGCAGGGCTTAGGGTGGAAAGGAAATGAGGACTTGAAATCACAGTGGTTTCTTTCTCCTAGCAGCTTGAGGTAAAAGCTGTAATTACAGCAGAGCTTTGAGAAGTAAGCAAGTGCTGTTAAAAATAATGGAAAAGCCAAGGATCAATTGAGTAGGGAAACATCTACTCAGAGGGGAAACTGTAACATAATTTACAAGTCAGACTAATAATAGGTAGGCACAAAACTTCAATGTAGCCACAGGAAACACTACTTTTATCAGTGTAGGTTACTCTGGGACACATAATAACATGGGAGAGGAGGCAAAAGACAAGTCCTGTCCATTCCCTCCATCCTTTATTCAAAAAGTACAAGTAGGGGTTTTTGGTTGGTTGGTTTTGGGGTTTTTTAAGTCTTCCTACTTTTGTTACTTGTACTATCACTTTATTTGGGAATCATTCAGGACTGTCAATATTATTTATTCTTTTCACCTGGTGATATTATCCCTAATAGACATTTAAAAAAAAACCCAAAACAACCAACCAACCACAACCACCACACATTTTTGAGCTACCCACCTCTTCTAGATCAGTCTATTTCCATTATTCATAAGGTAGCTCAGCAGAGACCTAGTTTTACCATCTGAGTTCTATAAAGAGACCTCTCTGTAGTGAGTTGCCAAGGTTCATATCAACTGTAATAGAAGCCATCAGTAAGAAGTGAGAAAACAGGGCACACCACCAAAACCTTTTTCTCACCTTCAGCTCAGGGTCTCCATGAGGGACTCAAGAACCTCCACAGAAAAACAAGGGGAGGAGGGGGAAGCATCACATCCACTCAGTGCTTTAGTTTTAATCCTCAACATGGATTTGAGGAGAGGAAGATCTGAGGGACCGCCTTGAAACAAGTCAAGGTTTGATACAGCTTTAACTACATTCCTTTACACTTTGGCAAAAATCCATCCAAAAATGCAACTGATGGAAGAGGATCTTGTACTTATGTCCATATCATATGTGAGATAACACTGAGAGGCTTCAGTCCTGCAGAGTTCAAGAGCTGGGCACCAATAACTGGCATGCTGTAACAGCAGTGGTGCATGTACATGGCCATGTTAAGCTTTCTTATTACCATGTATAGATGGAATACAACAAGTCTCCAAGTGCAATTCTATGAAATTTTATTACTTAAATAGTGGATGTGCTAGTTGTAAAAGGGTGATTTTAGTGTTAAATACTTCATTCCATTTCCATAGCATCCTCAGTCTTTACAGTGTCACTTCTTATCCCTCAAGAGTGCACAGCAACTTACAAAATGTACCAAGAGAGTAATAATCAAATTTTGGATTTATGCAAAACAAACCTTTGATACATTTCCCCCCCTCCTGCCCCAATATCTGTAATTATCTTCTCTTAGAGAGGGACTTTTTTGTTCCATGACCTAAAAGAGGGAGAAAAAAAAGAGACAAAGTATGTATGCTACCTCCAAAATATGAAAATATATCCATTTGCTCCTAAAAAAAGGTTGACACAGTGATTACCTTTTCCTATTGCAGGCACTGCTGATTGATATTACAATAATGTACTCAACTTCCCAGCAAGGATAAACTCTGCATGAATATTGTGGGACTTCAGAATATCCCAGTATAACAAATAAGAGTTCTACATGAAACTCATAGCACATTCTCAGTGTGCTCTTCTAACTACACTGTTGAATGTATCCAAGAAACATCAACTATTTCTGGGACAAATTAGAAGTATTTTGGGATAATGGAAGTTCTTTTACTAAGAACTGATCAGCAATTAAAGGTCAAACAATCTGACCTCAGGGCTGACACCAATTTTCATTAAGGCACTTGAGTCTGAGTTGATTTCCAACCCTGCAAATATATGGAAGTGCAATGCTCTTTCTAATACATGAGAAAGACTATTTTTGACTCCTGTTCCCTGATGGAATATTCAGGTTCACTTTACTGTGTTAGCTTGTTATTTTCCAGAAAGAAATCTGATCTTTTAGGTACCTTCTGGTATGTACTGACCCCTTCTCAATTTATAACCTTCTCAGACTCTCACACAAATGAACATACTTAATGTGATTTTCCCCTCCAATGTTTTTCCCATCTTCCTCCAAAATAGCAAGAAGTTCCTACTCCATAAATTTAAAATTGTTAAGAACTACCTATATTCATTTGTGTTGTGTCAAATTACAGTGCTTTGGCTGAGACAGACCTGCAGCTTAAAGAAAAGGATATGCTGCAAAGTGACACAGGACCCAGCACTTTAAAGAGATACAACAGTCTGAAGAACAACTAGACTAAGCCAGTAGGTTTTGGTGTGGGTTTTCTCCCCCATCTTTACACTAAACAGAGAGAAGGAACCTAACGTGGTCAAAGCTACACTGGTATTCATAACAAGGTGACTGAGTGCTTAAAGTTTAGCTTTGCCTCTTTTCCTCCCCTTATCCACATACATAACATTTGCTATTATTTCACAAGCTATCAAACATCCTTGCAGTTCAAACTGAGACAATGATAAAATGCTTGTAACAATCACTGTTTACCAACCTTTGTGTGCACTGTGTTTAGGCATCTCCCACACTTCTGCTTCTTCCACCTCATGCCTTGTGTCCCTGCGTTTTGAAGGTGGCTTGCCTATTCTTTTCTTCTTCGGTTTAACCAAAGGTGGGCATCCTAAAGAACAAGACACAGCTGGAGTTACGTCTCTAACACATAGTCTCAAGGCAAATTTAACCTTGCCTTTCAGCAACTGGCCTGTGATGTTCCTCTTTCTCCCTCCCTCTGTGTGCCCATTTTAGTAGCAGATAAAATTAACTCTACATATGTCAAGCAAGTCTTCTATGTCTACAGTATTTAATAACTAGCTAACCATAATTCTGGATGCATTGTATATTGGGTCATAATTTGGATAGGTGTTAATGTGGCAAAAAAAAGAACCCAGTTAGTTGGATAATTCTGCTGTAGTTCAGTTTTCAAGTGTTCAAGACTAGTTGATAGCTGTCCAAGTGACCCAACTCACCCACTGTCTTTAAAAAACTTAATCCTTCAGACCTGTAAAGTTATGAACCACAGGTACACTGTTCAAAAAGTCAAATTTAGCATATAATACTCCTGCTAAAGCATTATGTCTTGTTTAGCCAAACCCACTTACTTACAGGACACAAGTTTTAAGATTTATTTGAAAAAGCAAGTCTTAGTATAGGCAACATTTTAAAGAGGAAGTTATTTCACTAGCACTTCTGAGGCATTCAGAAAGCACTGATTCCTGCTTCCTGACACTAAATACAGTAGCTTCTTCACACTACATGGGCTGGAAAAGGAGGGAAAGAAAGCAAGGAATAGCACACAGACCAAACCTCCCCAGTATGCTGAACCAGCCATAACTGCAAAGAGAGAAAGAGCCACATGCTGAAAGTTAAAGGTAACAAGATTGTTTTAGAACTATTATCATGTGTTTGTGATTTGTTGTAGAGGAGCTAAGAACAGTGCTGCTAAAGTAAAATGTTTTCAACTTCCATAGAGCAGGCTAGCACAAAGAACCCCTACAACACTGAAGTCTGTGGATAGGAAAGATAGAAATCCTCCAATACAAGAAGCAAAGAATCCCAAACCCAATATGCTCAAGCAGGAAAGCAATGCAGAGGGAAAACTCCAAGGAATACACTCTGAAGAATAGTCTCCTGGGCTGTTGATACAGGAAACCTGATATATATTATCAGTGAACTGAAGAGAAGCAAGTCAGTCTGTTCTGAAAATAGCTTCATGCTCCATTATTTGAGGGACTGATCCTGAGATACTTGAAGGCATGTGACCCAGGAGAGTGGCACCACAACAGATTCTACAGCTGTTCCAACTAAGAGACACCCTGAAAAAGCACCTACACCAAATCTGAACTCCAAGTGAACATCAATTGTAAAGAAAAAGCATTCTGCTTCAGGAGCTAAGGAAAAGGTATTGAAACTATCTAACCTTTTACTTTGCTAGAAAAACTGATTCCTTCATCTTCCCCTTAGCCAGATCACAATGATTTGCAGTCAGTCATCCTTCAGCAGTAACAGGGCAACTCTTGGTCCCTGCTAGTTTCCCTGATCACTGGACTATGGAACTACCACATATGACTCCCTATATGTTTTCCTCAAAGATTAGGAGATACCATATGCACTCAAGAGAAGCATTACATGGGTAAAGAATTATTAATATTACAGTTTATGGCAGTAACAGCTTCATGCACATAAAGACTTCACTTGGGCATGCCAAAGCATTTGATGCTTTGGTTTCTCATAATACCTTTAAAAACCCCAAAAGTAGCTCTAATGCATCCTTATTCCCCTTTTTTGGGTTTGCAAAGGCTATAAATATGCCCAAGATGTGTTGACTGACAGGCATTTCATCAGTATCAGAGCAACAAGAATTAGTTTTATTATTTTCAAGCCTTGTCCAAATATCCTATGCCTGCTATTTTTTATCATATCCATTTGAATGTTCCTTAAGAACAAAAACACATTGAGGAAGTTGTACCTTGTTCTTTGCTCCTGGCTGGAGGTGAGAGACTACCACGTATTTGGCTGGTAAATTTTGGCTTTGCACCACTTCTAACCCAATACTCTTCAGGTAGGATCCTCACATTCTCCCTTAGCAGCCTTCCTAATTAAAGAAAAAAAAAGTTGATCTAAGGTCAGTATTTAGTTTTGCTAATGCTGATACACTGTTTGACTCACAAACCAGAACACAAAGCTAGCTGCTGGATCCAATTTTAGGAGTCTGTTGAAATAGAAAGGGTTTTCTGGGAGACCACACTTGACAGAAATTACAAGCCACTTTAAGTCTACAGCTCTTGTACAAAAAAATCCCAAATTTAAGGACACTTGACCTGTTACTCCAAGTAAATCTAATGGTTGCCTTTCACAACACAAGATGGTACTAAACAGCAGCCACCCACTGAAGTGCCCACATAAGCAATTGCAAACTCTGATAACTCTGCTTATTCTCAATTTAGATTAATCCAATTTCCAACATGGACCTTCAATTAAATAAGATGTTCTTTTTCCAGGTCAAATTTAATAGCTTCACACTGTTTTTTCTGAAAATACAGCAAAACTTTTGTTGCTAAAATTAAAAATAATGGTTTGACCCCTCTTCTGCAGAGAAATTATACAAGGTATGTCCACCACATTATAAGGAACTTAATCCTGTTTAATTCTGGCTTGAGTTTGTGATGGGACAGTCAGACTGTTTGAATAAACTTAAATGCAGAGCTTCCAAGGTATCAAACAACAGTAAATGTGGAGCTCAAATGACCTTAAGATTTTCAAATTAATAAATTGCCACTAGTGCCAGAAAGTGAAGTATATCAAACCTAACTCAAGGAAGAGGTTCTGTGTTACTCTCTGGTGGTCATGAAGATGCACAATCCTTATGCAATAAGCTAAAAAACCACAGCAAACTCCCTCTGCTCAGAAAAAGAATCCTGCAGCACTTCTGACTCCAAGCCATCCTCTAACCTTCCCACTGGTTAATGCTGAAATGTGCAGCTGCAGTGAGGTGGTTTGTGTATGCTGTCAATCAGCACTTTGTGCTCAGCCATTCGCTTACCTCCCAAGAATTTCCGTAGCATTCGCTGGTGCTCAAGTCCTTCTCTTCTTGTCATAGACCTCTTTCTTCCATAATACCCATAGTCACTATATACAACATCTTCTCTCTCCTTTGGCTTGTAAACTACACCGATATTTTCAACAAGCCCACTCCTAGTTTTTATCTTCTCTTGAGCAGGCCAGCTAATTAATTGTGCTGGGACAACATTTTTGGGTGGTTTCCAAAGCACTCTCTGGCCAACTTGGTAGAAACTTCCTTTGCTGGGTGTCAAGATTCCATATGGAGGGGCTTCTTGAAAGAAATACTCAATGTCATCCATGTCATCATCATCCTCATCCTCCTCATCCTCTCCATCTTCATCCTCCTCCTCTCCCTTCACAGAATATTCTTCAGAGTCCTCAACTTCTGACAAACTTTCAACTGCTTTTTTGCTGGGAGAATGGATTTCTTTCCCACTAGAAGGTCTAGAAAGGGCTCCCAGCTTTCTACCTTTACTGGAAGCCTCTTTAATCTTTGTGGCTGTAGAGCTGATATCTTGGTCATTTAGGCTGCTCACCTGCTCCTTTCCTGCCACTTCGTCCTCATTAAGGGTCCCACCACTTTTAATTTTCTCTTTCTCCAAGCCCTCTGTAGTTTTCTGAGGAGTATACATGCTTTTCTGAAGCACATAGTCAGGGACAAAATAAGGCCCTGGGGCACTGTCAATTGATGAGCCTTCCTCTCTAGAGGACACGTCATCAGAAGAAAGACTGACTACACTTTGACGCTTCCTTTGTGGCAAAGAAACCTTGTAGTTTGTGTCCCTGCTGCCCAAACGAGCCAGCCAGCTGCCAGAGGGAACGTACTTCTCAATTGATTTGTCACACCAAATACTTTTGTCTGTCTGGGTGTCATTTGAGGCGCTGTGGCTTAAATTCAGCTTTTTCTGCTGAAAACCCAAGTCGCTCATTACCTCCATAGCAGATGGAAGTAGTCCTGCTTGCTGAATAAAGCTGGGCTCCTCTTTAGGAGTTTTTGAGCCTGGAGATTTTTTAGTGCTAGATTTCTTAGCTATCACCACATCCTGTCTTACCACTGGTTGATCTATGCCAACAGATCTTGCCAGCTCTGTGATTTGCACTGCCATGGTTTCATCTGGGGGGGATTTTGCCCTTTGATTTGTATTTGCCAGCTTTTCTGCTTCCAGCTTCACTTCAATATTTGGGACATCTTTCTCTTGCACAGCGTCAGCGCCCTGTTTTGAGGGGACAACAGCTTTTCTCTCATCTAAGGAAGCCCCTGGCAACATTTGCTCCCCTTCATGAGGGCCATATATCATGCCTTCACACGAGCTAACAGAAAACAAGTCACGTGGCACTAGGTTCTCTGGGACTGCTTTACCACTTGCCACATCATACAAAGGGATAGTTTCTTTAAATGACTTCCACAGCTGAATAGCTGGAGAGCCATTTCCATATTCTATCCTCACTTCTTCCTTCTCAAAGGCATAGCTTCCAGTAGGGAGATTCCTATACTGTGCAGAGCTGGCAGCGTTCTTGTTATGAAACTCTCTGTCTACCACAATGGAAGATCCAGATGAATCTTGTTTCTCTGAAGTACTTTCAGTCTCTGTACCTATAGCAGAAGAAACACAGGCCGTATTTCCTGCATCACAACCTTTCGTTTCCATACGGGTATCTTGGTGCTTTCTCTGCTTGCTTTCAGGCTGTCTAGGATCAGTCTGTGTTTCTTTTGTCTCCATTTTTCTCCCAGGGGTATTAAAGTGCCTAAATCTGGTTGCATGATAAAACATAGGGGAAGGTGGGGCAGCATTAAAATAAGGCCTCCTGTTAATTCTTGCATGCACTGGATGCTGTGGAACAAAAAATCCAGGGTACTCATGGAGCGCAACAGAATAAAATGGAAAATATGGATTTCCACTTCGGAAGCCTAGACAGTGGTGATAAAAAGGAAAGACAAATATATCTTCTTTCTGCAAACAAGTCATCCTGATTAACATTTACTTGCATGCACAGGGAAAGCTACAAGATCAGACACATCATTAAATAAAGCACTCCACCTTTCAATGCTTGGAAACAAATCTGGTGCAAAACCCCAGAAAGAGCTCCTTATAATGGAATAGCTTATCTGGACATCTACACTTTATCAAGATCTCAGTTTCATCCCTTGGAACATTCACCAGTTAGCTTTCTGTACCTTTTCTGGTTATTTCATGGGATATTGCTATAGCCTTGTCTTTGAGACAGCTCCAGATAGAAGCTAACATAGGTATAGCACTTACAAGATTTATTTAACAACATTTTTCTTATCATTTTTTTAGCTTACATCCATTCATACCTATGGTGCATGCACATATGGAACTCATACAAACACACACAGTAATTGCCAGGCATGTTTTAGAGCTGCATCTGCAGCATGACCATTATTTAATGTTCTGCATAGTTTCCATTCTCCAGAAACAGATCTAATACTTAATAAATCAGATTTTCACCAACTAAAGCATTGCATTAATTTTACCTTAAGCCCCCAAGAATCCCATAACCACACATACAAATCTGTTTCCCCTGCTCTAGCAGTGACTTCCTAAGCAAAGCTGCCACAGAGAGCTCTGTTCACCCTACCTGGAGCAGGTACACAGTATGGACTGTACGCATGACTGAGGTACCATGGGTTTGGATAAGGCTGTTGTGCTGATGCCTGAGCATAAAAAAAGGGTCTTGTGCGGCTTGTGGAATATGATCCACTTTCTGAAGTTGAGGCAGTACTCATTTTTTCTCTAAGCACTGAAAGAGAGAAATTATGAAGCACTCAAAACCCTGCACAACCTAATGATTTTACACTCTGTCAGAATTCAGCAGACATTCCTCTCCCAGCCCAAAGAAACCAGATCCTTCCAAAAGAAAGCTACTGTCTTCCAAATAGAAAGTAGAAGACTGACATTGCTATCAAATATTTCAATTGTCTTTTGCTGAAATACCTTTTATATACAGCTCTCAATATTAGTCCTGAAAGCCAACCTTATAACATGCTTTAAAGCCACAGAACTTTAGCAGTCTTAGATGTATCTATCCATATAAGTAGCATCCTAGTCAATTAAAAGAAAAAAAAAAAGCCTCCAGTCAAGCAGCCTTGAGCAAGAGGCCACACCAAAACAAAAATAACAATAAAAGTAATAGAAGGCTTCACACAAACAGACATTGAATGCCTCACAAAGAAAACACTTCTTAATGCTAACACATGAGTTGTTACACATCACAATAAGAACTCTACTAATTCAGGATTTGTACTTTATAATTTACCTAACATAGTAAACCAAGTATTTCAGTGCCCCCACTTTCTATGCTTAAACCAAATTATTGGTATCAAAAACAAGCCCACCAAAATCCCTGTGTATAAGTTTGCCTTCAAAGCCATACAAAATTCACCAGATAGAACTTCCACACTTAAGTATTCCTCAGTTGCCTAATACATTAATCTCACTCCATCCCCAACCTGTGCAAGTTATGCAACCCTATCACACATAGTTTATAAGAAAGAATATTAAGAAATCAGAGAACACAAATGATCTAGTGACTACATAGAACAATAATAATAAAACAGCAGCTTAAGTCTTTACAGAATTTAAGCACTTCATAGTTAGAGAAAAAATTAATTCAAGACCTGTTACAAACTAGCACACCATTCAGCCTAGAGCTTCAGAATGCTTTTAGGAACACTGGAGCCCTCTTCAGTTTCCATGTAGGGTGGCCTGTCCAGCTCTTGAAGGCATCAAAAAGCCTACAGACTCTCCTAGGCCAAAGCTCCCAGAGCTGCTTTGACCTTTCCAAGAGAGAAAGATGTAGGGAAAGAAAAAAACCCACAAAAAACAACCCCCCCTACAAACACTAAGCTATTCCTGCCCCCTCAGAGCCCCTCAAAACTAAGGTGGTTGCTGCTACTGCTGCTCACAGCCCAGCAAGAAACTCCCCCCATGCTGTGCTCACCCTTTTTGTGGCAGGCAGCTGCTACTTGTCCACTCCCCCTTCCACCTGAGGCTTATTGAGCACTGACGCAGGGGACCTTTTCCCATCAGTGCGTGGGAGGAAAGTCAAAACAGAGGATAGGGAGAGTGGTAAAAGCCTTCAGCTGGTGTAGCAGCTTCATCTTGCAGGTGGTTAAGCTGCATCTCTAAGGGATTTTGCAGTATTTCTCTTTTGTAATGGTGAAAGTTACATTTAAAAAGGAGGGAAGTGTTACTGATCTTCTCATTAAAGCTACTGTTAGACACTTCTTACAGGAAAAAAAAAAATCAGACAATGCAAGGCCAAGTTTGCATTTGTTTCCAAGGTTTGCTAGTTGTTCAGCACTGAATGAAGGGAGCAATGCTCTTCCATCCTAATGTGGCCAAGTGGGCTGAGAAGCCTAATGTTCTTTCCATATGAACAGGAGAAGTGCTTATTCCAGTACAGAGTACTCCACTGTGTATAACAGGGATTTATGAAATGTGAGGCTGCAATTTGAACCTGCCCTGGGTCTGTACAGGAGATGAGAATCTGAATTGTCACTCTGGAATTGCACATCTCCAAATGGCAGTGCTCGGGTACTGGGGCAGGTGGCAGGGGAAGAAAGCATAATGCATGAGCTGTGCAGGCAGGTGAGTGGCTAAGGAAAGACACAGAGCTCTGGATGCTTAGGGACTGTTTGCATTTCTGTGCTGGGAAATTCACAAAATCTCGGGGGGGTTTCTCTCTATAACATCCACATTAAACATGTCCTTTGCACCACAACACAAACTATAAATTGCCTGGAAAGGATTGCTGATCCATTCCTCACGGACCTCCCCAGCCAAAGCTTGTCCTTTCCATTGATGGCAGTGCTTGTACTTCGTGCACCAGTCACTTGTACGACTTGTAGGGACAGGACAAGGAGTGATAGGTACAAACTGAGAGAGGGGAAATTTAGGCTAGATGTTAGGCAGATGTGAGGGTGGTGAGAAACTGGACCAGGCTGCCCAGGGATGATGTTGGATGCCCCATCCCTGGAAGTGTTCAAGGCCGGGCTGGACAGGGCTTTGAGCAACCTGGTCTAGTAAAAGGTGTCCCTGCCCATGGCAGGGGGTTTGGAACTGTATGATCTTTAAGATCCCTTCCAACCTTATGTCATATGTTTTAAATCCCCAGCTCCTGCATCCATCATACTTTCACCTTTTTGAAGTGAAATTCCTAGCCTTTCTCTTGGTGAATGGACCCAAAGGGAAGATAAAGAAAATAAATAACACTTGCCAGCTTTCAAAAGGTTGCACGTTCTCAGGGTTTTCCTTTCCCTTGGACCTCCCATCAGTCCTCAGAGTCAGAATCACAGGATCACCTGAGCTGGAAGGCACCCACAAGGATCACTGAGTCCAAGTGAAGGGCTCATATGGGAATCCAACCCACTCCTGCCTCCCGTGCCCCTCCTGCTTCCTCCCCTCCTGAGGCCACTTCAGGTCCCACAAGCCTCAAGCAGCATTCACTCGAGGGCCAGCAGCTCCACAGTTGTCTGGAGGACATTCCAGGATAGGCAAAGGACCAAAGGTGGGTCCCAGAGGGAAAAGGAGGCAGTGGAATGCAGAGCAGACATGGCCAGGCTCGGCCCGCAGGTGGATCCCAGGGGGATAAGGCGATGCTGGGATGCTGACCGGGACACGGCCGGACCGGGCATCAGCCGTGAAGCCCACGGGCCCCCAGCCTGCAGTAAGGCTGGGGCACAGCTCCAGTGAGGAGCGGTGATGGATGCCATCACTGCAGGATAGGGCAGCCCGTGGTGCCAATGAGGGCTGGTCCCAGTGGAGGGCTGTTCCCAATGGGGGGTGGGCTGTTCCCAATGGGGGGTGGGCTGTTCCCAGTGGGGGGTGGGCTGTTCCCAGTGGGGGGTGGGCTGTTCCCAATGGGGGGTGGGCTGTTCCCAATGGGGGGTGCTGTTCCCTCTGTTACCAATGGGGGTGCTCTTCCCGCTGTTCCCTCTGTCCCCGATGGGGGGCGCTGTTCCCCCTGTCCCCAGTGGGGGGCGCTGTTCCCGCTGTGCCCAGTGGGGGGCGCTGTTCCCCCTGTCCCCGATGGTGGGCGCTGTTCCCCCTGTC
>JAWWMO010000083.1:45227248-45265516 GCA_035047845.1 Dendrocincla fuliginosa | reverse complement strand
CCGGCGGCCGCGGACCCCGCCTGCCCCTTCCCTTCCCTGCCCCTTCCTTCTCCTTTCCCTTCCTCTTCCCTCCCTCCCCTTCCCCTCTTTCCCTTCCCTTCCCTCCCTTCCCTCCCCCCCGTTCCCTCCCGCCGCAGCCCGTGTCGGTGGGCAGGGCAGGCAGGGCAGGGCAGGTGCCCCTTCCCCGCCGGGAGCGGGGCAGGCATTACCGCGGCGGGGTTCCTGTGTGTCTGTGTGTGTGTGTCTGTGTGTGTGTGTCTGTGTGTGTCTCTGTGTGTGTGTGCGGGGCCCGCAGGGACAGCAGAGCAGCGGCACTGCCCTTGGCCTTGCCCTGCTCTGCGTATGTGCCTCCCTGTGTATCTCCCTGTGCGGCCGAGGGTGGGCTGCAGTGTTTACACGCGGGTTTGGGGAGCCACATAATTCTTAGTAAGCGTCTGTAGGCTGCATACATGCGTAGTGTAGTGTCCAAGTTAGGCATCTGCGTGCCTGGGGGGTTTACGGTGTTTTGCCATTATTTCTGCGAGTACAGATACCTGCTGCTTCTGAAAGAGCTTTAATTACGGTTTAGAAATGGGTTTGTGCTGTACTCGGCGTGCGTGTTTTTAGAGGTTTTATTGCAAAGCCACGTCTTGGCTTTCTGCATCATCTGCATCTGCCGGGTGATGACAGCGGGCCTGGCAGGCTGGTGTGAGCTCACCTAGGGCTGCGTCTAGCTGGGGTGATGCTTTAATTTAAGAGATTGGTAAAATACACACTCAGTGTAGTTCGATTTCTCAGAAATACTTTTGCTGTTTAATACACTCGGGTACGTAAATCGTGTAGTCTCATGATTTGAGTGTAGATGTCGCACCTCTTTCCTAATTATTTTTGCATGTGGAGTAGAAGGGGCCTATTATACTCAAAGATGTGTAAGCAGCATCTTGCAGGGACGGACCCGGGGGGAAGGAAAGATGATGATGCTTATTTAGTGGGTTTTTTACTACGTTTTAGGCAGATGGCTGTTCGTGTTGGGGTTTTTTTTTCCCCAAAGCAGGCATTTTTGTTTTGGTCATGTGATTATGAAACACACCGGAATTGGTGCAAAGCCTAAAGTTTCTCTTTCTTAATTTAGTGGCTGTTGTGCTTTGAGAATAAATTTTATATGCATGAATATATCCATTACAAGATTAACCTTTCAGAAACTAACTTACAATTAATTAAGCTACATTAATTATTAATTTAATTTCTTAATGTAGAAATGCCTGAATTTGTAGTTGAATTTCTATCATGTAGTGAATATTTAAGGGAGTGACACATACTTGAAAACTGGAGTTTAAGTTGTTAAATAAAACAGCCTGGCTTCATTCATGTGTTAGAGTTCATGGCGAATAAAACCCACCAGTTTTCTGTACATCCATGATACATGGCTGAGTCTTAGTGGAGACATCCATGGCCCACTTTTTCTTCCAAAGATTAATTTTCCAAAACAGGTCAAGGCTTTCCACAAAACAGAAACGCCCTTGGGGATGGAAACTACCTGTGCTCGGTGCAGAAGTCCAGCTGCCAATTTAAGGTGTTGATTTATCTTGTGCTAATTTTCTTTCCAAGCAGGTATTTTCCTTTAGTGTATAGTTTCCTTTGGAAGCAGAAAAACAGGAAAGGAACTGGTAATGAGGAGTGCATTGTGACCTAACGTGTTGTTAGCAGGGAGTCTGATACTTCTAGTCTCTCCCTTCTACATAGTTTCAGAAAACTCACTTTCCAAACATAATAGGTATGGAAAAGAGGAGTAGTTTCCAAGTGAATAGTCATTTTCAAGGTTACATTGTAGGAAAAAATCTGTTCTTGTTTTCGGTGAAATTTCACATTGTTGCCTTATTAGAATCTCCTTGATGTCCTCGATTTTCTGGACTGCAGTGCTATCAAAGACACCTTTGATGGCTTCAGAAAAGAGGAAAACTTCCAAGTCTGGAACTGCTTCATCAATTACCTATTTCTTTCTCGCTGCCAAGGATGCAAATTTGATACATTACTCAAGAATCTAGAGCTTCCAACTCCTTTTTCTTTTTTCTTTCTTTCCTACTCTGAGATCTCTTGACTAGGTGTATCGATTTACATAATTGATTCTAATCAGTTTTAATGCTCCCATTCCCCCTTGCTCTTAGCTGTTACAGGAATTCTGAGACTGGTTGGTTTGGACCTGGGAACATCCCTAACAGCAGCCAGGCACTGAGGGGCCTGAGCTTGGTCCTGCTGTTGCTGGCTGGGAGGGTTGCTATCTGCACACACACACACACCAATGCCTGTTCAGGTCTGAATCCTGACGTTTTATTGTGTTAAAAATAGTGAATGACTCAGTTCTTCAGACGTGTTTTTACTTGTGATTTGTGTGAAGCTGCCCTTGGATGGAAACAGGAATTTGATTAAAAGTGCACAAAAGTAGTATTTAAAGTTCTTTTTGAAATTAGTTAAAACTAGATTAAAGAAATCGAACGTCCAGGGAGATAAGTTTTGGTGGTTGTGTTTCTAATTTTCCTTCCACACATAAGGGTTTATTGAAGTGTGAACTGTAGTTTATGAAGTTAGAATTCAAGAGGTATTTCGATGGCTGAAGATGCAGATGGGGGCCTGTGAGACTTCTGTAGATGTTTTAAGTGTTTCCCAGCATCTTGTGGGAAGTTAGGCACCTAATCTGGAAAACTACTTAATGGGATTTTCAGAAGGACTAATTTCTTTTCCTAGTATCAAATTATCTTTAAAAAAATCACAAGGAGAAGAGAAAATGCATGTCTATACATCTTTTGCCCTTCTTATAATTTGGAAAACAGTATTTTTTTAATGAGTTGAAGACTATTATATCTGTATATCTTGTATCTTTCCCTACCAATTAAATTGGAAAGTCAGTAAACTTATTCCATGCTATACATTGAAGTATAGTGTTAACACTGCCATGTATGTCATGCATATATGGTATGTATCTCTGTTTATCAATCTTTGCCTGACCTCAGAAAATAAACAGATTCAAGGAAGGCAATTAATAGCCCATCCCATACCTCATTACCATTTGATGACTAATTTTTTGAATGGTCTCATTCAGATTTGAAGTACACGAACAAGTGTTAACAAGCCACCTCATCAAAATTACTTAAGAGAAAAGGAGTAATTACTTAAAAACAACCCCTCTTATCAGGGTGTTACTTAATGTTGCTCTCCAGCTTGACAGGAGTTACTTTGAATCACCGGTGATTACTTGATTTCATGTGCAATGCCGCCCTGCTGTGGCCCTGCAGCAGCTACTGCCAGTCCCCTTCTGGAGAGCTGGCTTCCAAAACTGACCCACTACACAATGGTCACTCCAGTGGCACTGTGAAGGGCAGAGTAGCACTCACAGAACTTGTATTCAGGGGTTACTTTTATCAGAATTTCAGTTCAGGATATCAAACTAACTTTAGCCATAGATCCTTTCATCCCTAAGTCAGGAATGTCCAGTGCTGTGTGTGGACTGCAGTGCATCTCTGGACATCTTCTCAAGTCTGTAGTTTTTCATTTATCCAAGATCCAAGCCAAGCCCAGTGCAGTGAGAGAGATGTTGGCTTGGGCCTGAGCTGAGCCTCTTGCCTTTCTCCCCTGGAATTACATGGCTTTGGACAAGCTGCTTTTTACTCCAGAGCCTCAGTTTTTCAGCCTCTAAAGTGAGGACAGTATCTCCTTTAACATTGTTTTGAACTCTTCAAGAGAGGTGTGAGAGAGTTAGGTAATCTTGGATGACTTTCCAGGCACTAAATGATGTTCCTACACCACTTACTCTAATGTTCTGAACAGATTCACTTCTCTTGGGCAAATGACAATGTAAATGAGGGCGATTTTGGACCAGAAAGTCAGAGATCCTTGATGTATCGTTCTCCTGAGGAGTATTGAGTATGTTTGCATTACAAGGGAATGCATGACAAAATACATTTTGCATTACAAAGCTCCGGATTTTGTGACAAATACAAAACTTTGCTCTTTAGCAAATGGTTGTACAATGGAGGATGGATGTGGAAAACAGGAACCATGTCCATAGCATGTTGCTACCCCGTGCACCTCCCTGGAGCACATGACAGATGGCTCCTTGTGAACCAGGGACTGCAGCTTTGTCAGTGCACGGTTCAGAGGTGATTCACATCACATAAATGTTCTGCAACAAGACTCCTGCCATCTCCTCACCCTTTTCTGCTACTGAGGGTCGTACTCAAATGTACCAGTTATTTATAGTAATTAATTTCACAGTTTCAACTCATCTTCTGCTGAACAGGTCTGCTTTTCCAGTTATTGGGAGTCAGCCACGTGCTGCCAAAACATGTCTTTGATCTTCCTGGCAGGTGTATATCCATTACCCCACGGCATCCTTGCCTGGTTCTGGGGTACCTGATGACTGGACTGGGGTGTATTAGTTGCACTCTTATTTCCTGTTTCTGAAGAAATACTTGTATTTTTTACACTTACATCAGACTAGGAAGTTATTATATCAATGACTTATTTTGCTAAAGCTTAGCATTACTGATGCTCTGCCCAAACAGAGCTTAATCCACCGGCTTGTATTGTTCTTGAAACTTTACTCCTAAGCCAGGAAAAACAATGCTCCAGAGAGCCCTGGGATACCAGCAGAGCCACGAGCTATTTATTTCTGTGGGCCTAACACACTTAGGAAGTCTGTGTGCCTCTGCAGCCAGTTAAAGTTCAATGAAAAATCTGTCAATGGATTAGGTTGCATGGCAGAGCTGTTCTCAGATAACCGGGATAGTGGGCAGTGCTGCAGAGACAGGATGCGGATGAATTTTTGAAAAGCAGCTGTGACTGGAAGCAGAAGGTCATTGATTCAGATGAGCTGCATCTTTGTGTATCCTCAGCATACTTGTGATTTAGTGACCTCAGGGGTTACCTGAAACTTGAGGGTCTGAAGTCAAGACTTGTGCTAGTATCTGTTATTATAGCAGACTGTAGCCTCTACTTCTTTCCCCAAATATTAACACCTTTTCTGTTTTTCTTAATTACCTGTGTCCACTTGAATAAACAGTGAACATTAGGTTTCACTATCTGAACTGTTTTCCAGTTAAACAACCAGAGAAAACTAAGAGTTTGAGGTTCCTGTTTGTGTCTATTTCTTCACTGATAAAGATCGGTGACACTAAATTAGCAGTAATTGAAATGGCATTAATTAAGCATGTCTGTTTCAAGTGAGTGAATATTGAAAGGCAGCTGTTTTTGAATTGTATTACAGGCAGGACTGTGTTGAAAGACAAGATCTTTGATATGGCTGGCAGGTATTTCTACAGCCTTCATCTTGCATTAAATCATGTATTTTTGTGTGGAATTTAAAGTATGTCATTTCAAGCAAGTTATTTCTGCATTCTCTGTTCATCATGAACTGTAATGATAGTGATGTCTTAGACACAAAACAAGCACGTCCCTGGTTATTCCTCAGTTTTGGAATTCAGAAGAGATTAAATAAATCTGGAAGTATTTGATAGCTGTGGTGCTCTGGTGCCTGTTACGATGGTAATTTACTGTTACAACCATCTAATTCTTAATTAGGGGTTTGTGTCCACGTGGAAGATGAAATAAAACCTGACTCCATTTTTAAGAGGAGGAGAAATGTCCAAACAAGGAAATAGGCTTTGGTAGCCCCTGTCAGTGTTCTGACCCCTGCCATTCCAGCATCCCTTTGCTTCTATTATTTCCTTATTTTTGGTTTCCCTTGTCTGCAGCAGGCAGGCTTACCTGGCTGCATGGAAATGACTCAGAAATTAAAGAATGGCATGTGAAGTATTAATAGGTGAAGTCCTTCTGTACAGAGAAGATGAATCAAACAGCATTGGGGATATAGGTTTTTAGGGTTTTTTAATTCCTGCCTCTGATTCTGCTTGTTCTCTGGTAGAATGCCAAAGGTGAAATAGGATGTTGATGGTGATGTTGTGAGTTTAGTTGGAGAACTACAGTTGCAGTTGAAGAAACTGCATTTATATTTTGAGTGGCCTGGTATTGATAAGCTTTAAGTAGACAAAAACAAAGAAGTGGAAAAAGTAGCTGTTTCATAAGGAAATGGGGCGGGGGGGAAAGTGGCTGCCTTATCAAGGGTTGAGTGAAATTCACAGGTGTACTGGATGGGAAATCTGGGTAATTATTTGAGGAGGAGTAAAGTCTTACTGAACCTTGTTTTGAATCTCCAGCTTTCGAAGTTGTGTTGACAAAATAAATTATTTTAATTTGTGAGTCTGGGTCATATGAGAATTAATGTACAAACTCCTCTGCTTTTCATGTCTTTGATATTTTTGTTGTTTAATTTTTTTTTCCTACAAGGATTTTAGTGCAAGTAATGAAGTACTAATTTAGAGATGTTTGTTAGACAATTAGTTTTAAGGGGGTAACTAAGAAAGGTTTTTGAAAAAGTGCTAATGATAAATTATTTTCCTTTATTCAGTCACTCCAGTGCAGCCACTGATCACGAGATGTTACTACGAAATCTACCTCAGACTTCACTTCTGCTCATTCCTTTGCTGCGTCCCAGATCTCAACAGGAGCTCTGCAGACACTCTTGAAAGCCTCTGAACACATTGTGACATCAAGTTAAAGCATGATGACCTAACAGGAGGTCAAAGTCTCAAACATTGTTGCAGCAGTTCAAGATAAAACTGCCTGTTTGTGTCAGTATCACTTCTGAAGGCTGAGGACCTCCTGCCATTTCTTCCCTGGTTCCTTCAGAAACACCCAGCTGACCTTTCTCTGGTGAAAAGATCTTCACTTTTCTCTCTGGTCCTGGAAATATTAATGGAATACAGTCATGTCTACCCAGGACGAGAGGCAGATCAATACAGAGTATGCTGTTTCCTTGCTGGAGCAGTTAAAGTTCTTTTATGAACAGCAGTTGCTGACTGACATAGTGTTGATTGTTGAGGGCACTGAATTTCCCTGCCATAAGATGGTTCTTGCAACGTGCAGCTCGTATTTCAGGTCAGTATTCAAACTGGGCTCTGTTAATTCTATAAAATCTGTGATACCTGTGTTTGAGTATGATGCTAATTAACAATGTGGTGCAGAGACTTAAAGGTCAGTGAAGTAAGTAGAAAGCCTAAATATTCTTCTTTTCCAACACCAAAAGAGTAAAATAAGATTTCTAGCATCTTGTGACTTACTCTAGATAACTATTATAGTTTCTACAGTAAATGTGGGGGGGAAAGAAATTCACACTTGAGATGGCTTGTTTTCTTTAGGGAGTTAATCAAGTCTGAATAATTAGTAAATTTCTTTTTTCCCCACTTAATCTTTAAAATATTTAATCTGTTCTTATTTCCCAAGGTAGGATAACAAGGGATTATTGAGACTTGGCTATGGGAATTCCATTATCGTGTTCAACTGTAATTTCTTAGCAGAAGCCTCTGCTAAAAGTGGGGATTGCTGGGCTGGCTTCCTTTTCTAATCTGGTTCTCTCTGCTCAGCAAAGAAGCTAGAAACTCTTCCCTTGTCTGAGAGACTTTCAGTTCTTTTGGTTTTTTTTCCCCAAATACTATTGAAGTCTTGCTTCCCAGGTATCCTGTTTCTTGTCTTTTTGAAAGCTTTTATTAATAAGAAACACTGAGTGCTACCACTTCTTGCAGATACCTTCATAGTAAGACCCAGATGATGAGGCACCATGAATTTTCTGCAGTGATTAATCATTTTTTGTTGGCAACACAGTGTAATTAATCTGCCTGTCTGAGAGGAATTCTGGAGCTTCAAACTAGTCTTGGTGACATCCACGCATGTTTTACCTTCCTGATGCCTTGTGGGGGGATTGTAACTTTCCTGTTCAATCACAGGAGGGTTTGCAGATTTGTTTTTCATGAGATGGCCTCACTATACAGAACACATCTACAATATTATCACTATTTTGTCTCCTTTCTTGTAGAAAACTATTCAGGGATTAATTTATTAACTTTTGTTGCTGCTGGGGTTTGTGTTTATTTTTTCATCTCGGATGAGTCTGGTCCAATTTCTAGCAACAAGTATTGTGTGATCACCAGATAATGATTATTACCATTGGCCTTGTGCAGATGACATAGTTCCAACAGTTTGTAAAATAACAGCCACTGGAAATGTAGCCAGATTTAATGTGGGTGGTTAATCATAAGGTTGGAAAGCTGTCATGAGTGCACACAGTGTGCTGCATCAGAATGTGCAGTCAAATCTCTTATTCATATGTGTTTGTTTATTATTTATGGAATGAGGTTTTGGCACTGGTTAAAAGAAGTATCAAACTTGTGGTTTTGTCGTGTTCTGTTTTTCTTCTCTACTTTGGTTTACAAAAAGATGCTCAGCTGCCTAAATTTAGCTTTATTCTGAAAAATTTATAGCCTTGAAGAAGGGGGAAGAAAGGCAGAGCATCTCTTGGTGTGCTCCATTGTGTGTGACTGCAGCCAGCCCACCTTCCTTCCCTGTGCCTGCTCCAGCACAGGCTGCTGAGCAGTGCAGGAGCAGGAGCCTCCAGCAGCTCCCTCTGCCTCCCTGTGGAGAGCACTTGTACCCCATTGCTTGCCTTGAAGTATCTGCAGGGCAAGCTGATAGTCAGTGACCTCTCCTAAAATGCACACTACCCTGAGTTAGGGGGCTTAGAAGCCGAAGAGGTGGGCATGGGTGGGACACTGTCTCTGTGTGGGATCCTTCCTGGAAGGGCTTTGCTTAGGGAGTTTATCCCCATGGCCCCTTCACCTCCAGCCACAGGCCAGGCTAAGGGGCCCTTCTAACTTCTCTCATACCTGGTTTCCTAAAGAACACCCAAATAAATACAAAGAGCCTTGAGCTGGGTTTTTCAGTATAACCATAAATACCAAACCTGAATTAATGTAAAGCTCTTAAAACCAATGTCCTCTGTTTTAAGAAAACTGACAGGTATGTGGTTTACAGTACCAGATTCCAGATAGTTCTTAACTGTGTTGCAATTAAAATACCAGAGTGGGCAACAGGAATATAAAGCGTTATGGAAACAATAACCATTTTTTTAAATTGCCTTTCTACTCTTTTTCAGGGAGATGTAATGGAAATACTTGCACTGGTTTTTTTCTTTTTTTCCAGACCAGGTCTTACAGGTTTTTCTTTTGTTCATTTTTGTCTGCAAACCTGAAGTTTACTGCATGTTATGATGAATGGTATATAAGAAATAATTCATGGAGTGCTAGTCCTCGCTCCATTTCTCCTCCTCCCAGAGGAGCATCCTTTTTGATATGACTTGGCTCAGTCCATTATATAAATCTGCTTCCTTTGTTTTAGAATCTAAAATCTAGCTGCAGTACATTTCAACAGTGTTTTCTGGAGAATGTTTCTTTCCTCTTATCCCCTATCATAGAAAAAGGTTTAAATCGCACCAGTAAAATTCCAAAATCCCTCAAGTTCTCTTCTGATTAACACAGAAGGGTTCTGATGGTACTTTCTGAATGTTCTGTAGAAATGCTTTATCTGAAATACTAGATGTTAGCCTAAGGTAAGTGCTAAACACCTGTAAACAGGCAAGCAAAAAGCCTGTTCACCTTTTGGGGTGACTGTGTAAGATTACCCACTGCTGAGCCCTGCCTTAATGTGTGTGTTTCTCCTCAGAGCCATGTTCATGAGCGGGCTGAGTGAAAGCAAACAGACCCACGTCCACCTGAGGAATGTGGATGCAGCCACGCTGCAGATCATCATAACTTACGCGTACACGGGTAACTTGGCAATAAGCGACAGCACAGTGGAGCAGCTCTACGAAACTGCCTGCTTCTTACAGGTAGCAATGTTTTCAGTGTGGAACAGCAGCTTCTGATCTACAAACTGGTTTATTCTCTGTCTTGTTACAGGAGCTTTCCTGTTCACTCCTTTCAAAATACCTTTGTTCAGTTTGCTCAGTACAGGCAGCAGATGCACTTTGTGTACCCATCCCTCCTCACATTACAGTCCCTGTGGAGGGTGGAAGTAAAGCAGTGCACTTCTAACATTTGGAAAATTAGTTTCTCCAGCAGACATAATCATGTGGTGCATTTGAGCTGTGTGAAGCAGTTGAGTGAGTCACTGCTGTATTTTTGTTTATGTGGAGTGTTCCAGGCCTAAACTCTGTTGTTCAACAGGAGAGGCAGGTGCTTTTATGTGCTGCTGGTACACAAAGGCCCAGACTGTGTGTGCTAACACTTGTGTTTTTCCTTTGCCTCGCAGGTAGATGATGTGTTACAGCGGTGTAGGGAATACTTAATCAAAAAAATCAATGCAGAGAATTGTGTGCGTCTCTTGAGCTTCGCTGATCTCTTCAGCTGCGAGGAGTTAAAACAGAGTGCTAAAAGGATGGTGGAGCACAAGTTCACAGCTGTGTACCACCAGGAGGCTTTCATGCAACTGTCACATGACCTACTGATAGATATTTTAAGCAGTGACAATTTAAACGTGGAGAAGGAGGAGACAGTTCGTGAAGCTGCTATGTTATGGCTGGAGTACAACACGGAGTCACGGTCGCAGTACTTGTCCTCTGTCCTCAGCCAAATCCGAATCGATGCACTTTCGGAAGTCACACAGAGGGCCTGGTTCCAAGGCTTGCCACCTAACGATAAATCCGTGGTGGTGCAAGGCCTGTACAAATCAATGCCCAAGTTTTTCAAGCCCAGACTTGGCATGACAAAAGAGGAGATGATGATATTCATTGAAGCTGCTGCTGAAAACCCTGGTAGTCTTTACTCGTCTGTCTGTTACAGCCCCCAGGCAGAAAAGGTTTACAAACTCTGCAACCCTCCTGCTGACTTGCATAAGGTGGGGACACTTGTAACTCCTGACAATGACATCTACATAGCGGGTGGGCAAGTTCCCCTGAAAAACACGAAAACCAACCACAGTAAAAGCAGCAAACTGCAGGCTGCCTTCAGAACTGTGAACTGCTTTTACTGGTTCGATGCGCAGCAGAACACCTGGTTCCCCAAGACGCCGATGCTGTTTGTGCGTATAAAGCCGTCGCTGGTGTGCTGTGAAGGATACATCTATGCAATCGGGGGGGATAGCGTCGGCGGGGAGCTCAACAGGAGGACTGTGGAGAGGTACGACACGGAGAAGGATGAGTGGACCATGGTGAGCCCCTTGCCTTGCGCCTGGCAGTGGAGCACGGCAGTGGCCGCTCACAACTGCATTTACGTGATGGCACACAACTTGATGTACTGCTATTTCCCCAGGTCAGACGCGTGGGTGGAAATGGCCATGCGACAAACAAGCCGCTGTTTCGCTTCGGCCGCTGCTTTCGGGGACAAAATATTCTATATCGGGGGGCTGCACATCGCCAGCAATTCTGGCATAAGGCTGCCCAGCAGTACTGTGGATGGCTCCTCTGTAACCGTGGAGATCTACGACGTGCACAAGAACGAGTGGCGGATGGCAGCCAACATCCCTGCCAAGCGCTACTCCGACCCGTGCGTGAGGGCCGTGGTCATCTCCAACTCCCTGTGCGTGTTCATACGGGAAACCCACATGAACGAGCGGGCCAAGTATGCCACCTACCAGTACGACCTGGAGCTCGACCGCTGGTTCCTGAGGCAGCACATATCGGAACGGGTGCTCTGGGACCTGGGCAAGGACTTCCGCTGCACCGTAGGGAAGCTCTACCCTTCTTGCCTGGAAGAGTCCCCCTGGAAACCCCCAACGTATCTCTTCTCCCCAGACGGAGCGGATGAGTTCGAGCTGGACGGGGAGATGGTTACCCTGCCGCCTGTATAGCTCCCACAGTTGTGTTAGGCTGCACAACTGATCCCCTGCTCACTTGTGAAAGAGTAAAGAAATGGCTGTGAGAGAACATGTCTGAGAATGGAATGTCAGGCTTGTCTTTCAGGAGTTGTATTTTTATGCCCTACCTAACAGTTGCCACCATCCAGTACGAATAAATGAAAAGAGCAGATATGCTTCCATAATCTGAATTACTATTATCTGATAATTGAGAAACATATATGTATATCATAAGCTTAAGCATCTGACTTGTCTAAAGAATTAATTCTAGTTCTATGAAGTCTCAGTTCAGGAAAATTAGCTTCAGAAAAAAAGTAGTTAACTGTTTCTAGGATGATGTCTCAACTCTCTTGAAAGTATCTTCCAGTTATATTTGAACTACTTCTGGATATTCTACTTAAGTGCTAGTTATATAATTGTCAGTGTGGCCTAATAAAAGGACTGTGCTGCACTTACTTAATACTAATATTCATGTTGGTATAGTAATGCCATTAAAAGAAAAAGAAACAAATCCCATGGATCTACCTGTGGTAGGAAGGGTAGATCTTCCATTGTATGGTAACATGCAGGGCAAAATGACTGCAGGTTCAGTCAAGCTGTATGACGAGGTGCATGTGTTCTATTTTCACTAACTTATACCTGTCTCTTTAGAATACAGGTCTTCCAAGCAGCTGGTAGATTACCAGGTGTGGACTTAAGTTGCTGGGCTTGCAATAGGAATTGCCAGCCCTCATAGTGCGGGTCTATGTGGGGCTTGAATCAGGAAACGCCTCCACGTTCTGTATTACAGTAACATTGGCTCATGTATATTACTTCCTGCTGCTGATGTATTTTTCCATTGTAAAACAAAGGTTTTAGTGTGGATTAACCAGGTCTTTATTTTCTGTTAATTTAACAACAAGCATTACTGTAGTGTGATTGTGTATAGACATCCCTTAGCTGTCAGGTTTTTTACTTTGGGGGGGAGCAAACTTCAGGAATCTCCTGTGCTGTGTGTGCAGGAGAGCAGATGCCTAGTGCTGCTCTGGCATTAATCCCAGGAACCACTAGCAGTAGCGGGGCGCCGCCAACCTAACATGACACAGGTGCTTCATGACAAACCTTACTAGCATGTTCAGCTGCATCATGTTCTGGCACTGTATTTTGAATGACATTAATTTATTAAAAAAGACTGAATCCAACCCACTTGAGTGTGCTCTTTGGTTGAAGCAGAGCTGGGGCTCCTTCCCACCACCTGTGCCCTCGGAGCAATCAGTTATTGAGGGTGACTGGAAATAGTTTAGCCTGGAAAAGTCCATTTTGTTGACAGTGCTTACTGGTCAGGGAAAGCTGGAAACTGGGTGTTCAGAGTCAAACTCAGGAGTCCAAAGAACTTTAATCTGCTGCTATCGTTTTTATAAATCAGCACTTTTATAAACCACAAGACAAATTCTGCTCTACTAAAAGTGAAGAACAGCAGGCATAAGTTCAGAAGATGGCAGACCCATTTTCAGTCTTCAGTAATGACATTTATTTACACCGTTGTCTGGACTGCCACTGGCTTTTCCCAAACTCCATTCCTCATTCCAGTAACTACAATTGCAGCTTTCAACAAAGACAACACCTCTGTGTTGTTGGGGTTAGGTCTCGAGTGCCTTTACAAAGTTTTGTCTTGCACAATTATTAAAGGTTTTGACAAAAAGGGGGCTTTAGGTAAGAAGCCTTATTTTTAGGTAAACTTTTTTATATCAAAACTCTTCCTGATACTTTGGCATTTTGTGCCAAGAGGGGATTTATTGGACACAGAATAACAATGGCAAGCTACCAATTTTTATTTAATGAAGGTGACATGTTTGCATTTACCATTGCATTTCTGGCTTTTTTTTTAACACCTACATTTTTTAGATAAGAGGTGACTCGGGCTCCTGCCACTAGGTCTGTTTATATTGCTTTCAGCTTCCATTAAAACAAAGCCAGTGATACTCTTTTACAATTCAGTTTGGGGAATCACATACCTCAAGAAAAACATGAGTGGTATCCAAGTCCCTGGAGCCTGGACAGACTGCTCAGTGCTGTGGCTCGTCTTCACTTGAGCCTCCTGTTTCCAGGTGGCACCAGGCCTGAGGATAAGCCTTTGTTGGTTAAGTGCAGATGAGCTACAGCTACTGAAGGAGCAGAGTGGGCTGGTTCTCTTACTGAGAACTTTCATCTTGGGTTTAAAATCTTATGCATAGTTTCTTACCAAAGGAAAACAAAAAAAAAAGGCACATTTGAATGGGAAATAGCTATTAAATTGCAGTGGCTTTAAGTCACAATTGCCTCACAGAAGAACTCCTTGATTTTATCCATTTAGGAACATTTATTGAAATACAGACAGTCGATGTAACCTCCTGCTAGTCTATACTTTTTGTATTATTTTCTTGATGTTACCTGTATCCTTTGTATTCTGTATGGTCCAAGATTATATAGTACCCTATTTAAAATTTATTTACTGCTAATAATGGGGTATTTTAAAGACAAGACCAGCCCAGGGTTGAACAGTTCTCAGTGGCTGCTAAAACCATACTCACTATGAGTTACTCACACTTACTCAGACTGTGCTGCAGTCAGTTCAAGCCCAAAGGAAAACAGCTGGCAAATGCTGTTCTCAAGTCTAGATTCTTTCCCTGCATAATTCAGGAAGGAAACTGTGCAGGCAGAGCATTGCCAGGTGCCTGGAAGTGGTCACTGGTGGTAGAATTAAAGAAAGACTTCTGCAGGGACAAAGACAACAGCTAAAAACCCCTGCAGTTCTCATTTCATAAATGATTAAAGCCTCCACGGAGCTCTAACTAGTATCTTACTACAAAGCCTCAGCCTAATCCCAGCATCTTCAACCTGTACTTATCTTTGAAGTATATTTACATACCAGCTTCAATGAATCAACTCTGTATGTCCTCAAGCTCTGCTATATTTGCAAGTTTGCCTCTTTTATGGTAAAACTAAATTTAGGTGAGTTCTCCATAGTTTCAGTTCCCCTTACCTAAAGTAATAAAAAAGTGATCTGGCTTCTGCTAATTTTTAATGCATCCACTCATTTTTACAGTTGTTTAAATACATACCTAATAGCAAGTTTAATTTGTGCTGTAAGAGCATCAGTCAGATCTAGGGCAGTGAGTTGTGTCAAGCTTTACAGAGAATGGGATCAGAGGGATAGTTAATTTGCAGGGGGGGAATAATTTGACAACATTCTAAAGATTAAGATTTCAATCACTGCTGCTTTTCACAGTATTTCTCTTTTCACTTCTCAGTGCCTCTGTGAAGATGCACAAGCACCTCCCACATGGCAGGACCTGCAGAGCACTGACCTTCCTAGTCAAGCTGGTGTTTTTCCTTCTCTGTTTCCCATTTCCAGCTACCTGCAAACTGTTCTCTCTCTTTGGATCTGGATTCCTACATGAAAGGAGATTTCAGACAGACTCTGTAGTAGGCTCACCCTTAAAACCAGTTTCTTTCCACTTTATGCTCACCATTAGCCACACAAAGTTCTTTTTAGTTCCACTTTCAGAAGTATTTAAAGTCTCTGCCCTCCTACAACATTTCTCATGAGTGAATTGAGCGAGGTGGAGTTCTCCCAGCCCAGAGGAGTGTTAGCAGACTGTGTCAAACGCAGGATACACCCAGGAACTCGACTGCATTAATGTGCCCAGAGGACAGTAAGAGGTACTACTAGCAAAAGGTAAGGATGTGATGTAGACCTTAAAGACTATTCCAGTCATGTGTTAAACACCAAGCTAAATCTTGATGCTGGGCTTTAGAAAGTGCAAGAAGCACAGCTAGCTCATTGTAAGTCTGAGCATGTGCTTTTACTGAAGAGAAAAAAACAGCTAAGAAACAATTTCCAAAATTTGAGAGTGGGCACACACCTCAGCCAGCCCTTTGGCACAGCATTGCACTTGTCAAACTTCACACGCACACAAATTATTCAGAGCAGCAACCACAGGTCACATTCGGCAATATATTTAGCTCAGCATTACCTTTCCCACCTTCTGGAATGTCTGAACTTTTACATTCTCCCCTGTGTTGTCTGAATTCAGAGGTGAGGAAGCAATGGAGTTTCCTTCCCCAGTATTTGAACCTACACAGAAGGACTTAAGACAGCCAGACTTCCAAGTTCCATCACAGCTGAGATGAGGCCACCTGTACAGACGTTATGATGTCAATTTACAGGGAATAAGGTGATCTGAGTAAGATTCACTGTTTAACTCACCAAAGTGATCCATCTCAATACCTTTTATGAATCCAAACTTCCTAATGTTTGATAAAAAAATGGGGTCAAGACCAGCAGCATCACAGAAGTGAAGTCAGTCCCTTCTCTGCTATAATATTAAAGACTCAAAACACCATGAAGCAATTTGTCATACATCTTTAATCATAATACAATAATGTAGTGCTTTTCCCTTTAATGAGTGCTCCCCATGCTGCTTTTTTAAATGAAAACGAAATTCCTGCAAGAAAGTAAAACTGAGGTGCATAAAAGACATGATGTGAGTTTACCCCTCGGTGTGTTTGCACAACTGCTTGCATATGGCCTGGAAAACCTTAACAAATCTGAGAGAACTGTTTGCTAGACACAAGCTCCAGCTAATTCACCTCTGACTGGTACCCAAGGCAGTTGAGTTTCTTCCCCCTGGGAACACCCATTTACCAAATCATTCTCAGCAGAAGTCTGAAGCTCTTAAATCACCTCTCTATGGCAGGGAACTGGACGTGCAGCAATTCATCTCCGGGGCATCCTGATTTTGACCAGATGTCACAATCCACAGGAACTACACACTGCTACTTTGAAGCTAAATCTACACCAAAATTTGAGTTGTACCTAAAGTTCTTAATGATATAAGAGAGGTCTGTGACCTCCTGAGGACTTCAATCAATTCACAACAAGCAGCACCCTGTAGGGAATAAAATGTCACACTAGAGGATCCTCTTGTCCTGAATTTGCAAAAAGCAGCATCCACAATCAGTTTAAATGGAAGACAAATTTCAAAAAGGCTGCCAGTGAATTACAAGCAGCTACCAATATCAAAACCAGATGCCTGCAAATGTCTTCTGGTGGGATTAATTTATTAAAATAATACAGCTCTTGGAGCAGACCGAACTTTAGCCAGGCTGGATGTGTTTTATTTTTCAAGCAGCACAAGGAATATCAAATCCATTACTTGCATGTTCAATTACCAAGGAATAGTTTCTATGTTTAAAAACAGCACTCACGCCTTCACTTTTGCAATTAAATACTGCCACATATGTTTCTCTGCTTGGGAATAATTTGTATGGAAATCAGAAGCTTGTTTAGGCAAAATATTATATTTAATTACAAAGGTGCTTAAAACAGATGTACAAGGTCAAACAAGTGCAATGTACTCGAACACTGACCTAAAAATTCTAATGGAATTGTGACATTTGAGGAAACTGGTGTCAGATGTGCACAGGAATTAAGGTTATGACATGAAAGATGCTGAACACTTCAGTCCAATGAGATACCAGGGCAGCGATACTTAAGCCTTGTGGGGTTTTGGGGACTTCCATCCCATACCTGTGCTCCACAGGCAGTTCCTCATGTGCTGGCACACACAAAAAGCTGCAGTTGATGCCTTTGATGCCAGGACGTTGAGAGGTGTGCTATTGCATTACCTGGAAGTCAGTGTGTGCTGTGTGTTGACAGCCAGAAATGCCTTTGCAACACCAAATCACAGCAGGGCTGTAACAAAACCTTCCCAGCTGACTGAGCAGAGGCACCAGCACCAACTCACTCAGGACTCATTGTTTCTTAGGGCACAGAAATGGATGGCAGGGCCTGTGAAATGGAAGTCAGCTGCCTAAGTCTTTCTGAATTATTAATGATGCCTGCACTGGAAGTTTTAAAGCAGAGGAGAGGAAAATAGCTTGCATTTGCATTGGATTTAACTAAAGATGGTACAAGCATTAAATTAAGAAGATAGCTATAAGAGCTCAGATAATCCTCAGTGGCTGCATGTCTTCCTACAGCCCAAAGCAAATATCAAAGAGCAAACAGAGATGTTAATGAAGACCCCTAATTATGAAGATCACTTCATATCTACCCCCTCCATGAGTCTTAATCACTGGATGAGTTTAAATCCAAGACCAACTTGCTAGCAGGATGCCAGTTCTTTAAAAGATTGAAAATTAATACAAGGGGTTTATTCTGTCATTTGTGAAGAAAGGAAAATACTCTTAATCATGCTGTATGTTTGGCTGCACAACAGAGACAGCTGGGACAGTGGGAATAAGACTGTAGAGAAAGATCTGTCCTTGCCCAGCAGAGAAATACTGGGAAGCATCACAAGAGTTGCTTCACAAAGCAGCGAGCAGCCTTGCATCAACTCAGCACTGCAGAGGGCACTTTGCTCTGCCTTTCCTTGGGTTAATCCACCCCCAAACAAACAAACAAACAAAAGTCAGCTCCTAACATCCCTAGGCCAGCAACAGAGTCTGTTGGAGGAAGGGGAGTGCTGAGAGCTAATAAATCTGCCATATGAATTTGGAACACAGGAGAATTCCACAGAGAAAACCCAGGTGAGGAGGTGACAAAGACAAGGGTCTTAAAAAGGGATCCTTGAAGGTCCTGCCTCTACAGCTTGTACATGTAAGTACCAACCACTTGCCTGGCTTCTAGAACTCGCCATCCTGAGCTCCTAAGTGTGCCTTAAGTTGCTGAAGTTGGTTTTATAGGTGCTTAAATCCTTCACGAACCCTTCTTCAGTCTTCATTCCAACATGAACCCTAACCATTTCAATCCCAGACACTGGATAATACATTAGGTGTTTCACAAAAGCAAGGGATTATTTCTGGTTATTTTCTTAGCTGCGTGCTGATTCAGAAAGCTCTAGACTCACCACACATAAACACAGCCCTAGTCTTACTTCCCTGCATATAAAGTAATACCTAGTCTTTGAAAAGATACAAATGTCCATTACAGAGCTGTGGAATAAAACAGAAAAGAGATCAGCAGTGTTAGGAGACACACAAATACACAGAGACACCAGGAACAATAGTTGCAGTTCCATAGATACATCTCATTGATGTGCCAAAAGCAGTAGGTTAGTAGAGCTTTAGGGCCCTTTTTTGCCCTTCTCAAATCAAGCTACTTAAACTAGCTGTATACTTTCAGGTTTCCCATATTCTATCTAGTTTGTCCTGGAAAAAAAATTAATGAAGGCCTTAAACCAGATCCTGCATTTTCAAACCACTGTTTGAGGCAATAAAACAAACCCATGTTGCTGGACAGGGACAATGTGATGAAAGTGTAGCTTTACAAATGCACATAGGAAATTAGAACATAATTCCTTAAAACAAATTACATTCAAGCCTTTTCACTTATCTCTTGTACAGCTGCTGTGTTGCATTAGAGGAATAGGAGGAATAACCATGACTACAAGTCTTGGCCCCAGAAAAGAACATGGCAAAATGCTGACAAGATTAGCATGGAGGCAACAAACTGTGGTAAAGAGAGCTGGAACACTTGATAATGTAATGTAGAAAATGTTTACAGCTACCACATGGGGATGTCAGAAGGCATAGAGAGGCACACACATTGCAGGAAAACAGGAAATAATCTCCCTTGGAATCAAGAAATGTAGGAAGTGCAATATGCTTGCATACAGAAGACACTGCATGCATGTCACATGGGAAATACAGCATCGTGCCACAGCTTCTCCAATAGATTTCTTCCCATAAGGATACTGACTGAGACACTTGGGTTACTCCCTCAATTCTAGTGTTACTTTCCTTATGAAAAAAGTAGTTATCCAAATGGAACATTCCCTGAGTCGACACAGAAAACCGGTAGAGCTGATTTTCATTTGGAAGAATCTTCATAACTTTACTGGGGGGGGAAAGAAAAGCCACGCAGAGTTTGCTGCTGTGCTAGTTTGGGTGGGTTTAGTACTTTGGATTCAGATGTATGCAGCTACATTGAAGTTGTAATTTCATCCTAACAGAGCAAACAGAACTGTCTGTGCTCCATTCATTCCCAGTTTGGGAGAAATGTTTTGTAATACTTTCCCTGAAGAGATCTCTCCAACTGGAATCCAATTCAAGTCCCAGGGTAGAAACGAAGCCAAAACATAAGGAAAGTTATGAAGGCCTATTATATAACATGAAAAAAACATACTGATTTTGCAACTGTCACATGGATTTGGAGACACAAAGAGAGCCAGAGACAGATTAATACAAACAACCCTACATGGATACAGAAGGAAAAAAAAAACCCTTGTCAGCCACAGTCTTACTCTGCACCTTTTGAGTTTAGTTTGCAGGTGAAAGCAAGAAAGTCCCACCTGGCTTGGAACCCTTTAAGGGTTGCAGAGATTCTCTCAAATCCAACCTGAAAGAGGAATCAGCATTTATATTCTGCTTATTTCTAACAAGAATTCAAAAACATTTGGCTATCTGGATTGAAAAATATACCTAGTTTACATAAATATTTTCAACATCCAAGAAAATGTACAAATCTAAAGTCAAACGCTTTTGGCTTGCAACAAGCCCTGTTTGCTACTGTCTTTACAAAGGCTCAGTTTTAGAGAGAAGTAGTCATTTTAAATATAACCAATACACTGCAAATGCCATCCCATTGTATGGAGACACTCACCATTCTTCTATGCTTCTAGTGAAACTGCATTATAACACTCCACACCTGCTTGCAAGCAACATGTACCTTATGTTGGTCCTGGGTGGTTCATCTCCACTCCTACACTTTGGAGCAGTCTTTTTACAGCTCAGAGAAAGCATTGCACCTGAAATTGTCACCAGCATGATGCAAACCCAGCACTCAGTCCCCGAGGCTGGGGGGTGACTGGGTGAAAGTGGAAAACCAGGACGACACGGCTGATTTGGCGCTCGTGAGGGCTCCTCCCACAGACTGACCTGCCGTTCAAAACACACACCAACACTCAGCTGCTATCTCAGTCACTACAAAGAAACATCACAGAGATTTTTAAAAAAATTAACACAATCAGTTGTCCAGTTTGGGATTCAACAAGTGCTCTTCCAAAAAATGACCAGACTTCTGCAAGACCTGCAGAAACTGACACCAGGACTTCTTGTGATCTCAACCAGCTCTGGGTGGTTCCACTCAAAGTAATATGAAAGCTGAGAATAACTCAGGGCAGAAGGTGGTGTGGGCTAAGTGTTTCCAGATTCCATGAAGGCTCCTACCTGAACATCCTTCCCAACATCCATCTCCAGGACACACTGGAAAAGGAATGTACACCACTTTCTTGTCTAGCTGCTTCCCCTTGCACTACTATTCAATATACAGGGCCTCAGTCAGCAGCTCTGCCCTTCAAAACGTTGCTCTGGTTTGTGTGTGTGTTATAAAGCACACTTGGATTAAAAATAAACACAACTGAGAAACAGTATGCTCCTTCCAAAAGGCTATGGCTTAGATGCAAGCTGCTTTTAAACACATTTCTTACCTACAGCTCTTCCTGTCTGTACAACGTTCCGGCTGGTTGAAACCATCACATTTCCAAGCTTCTTCCCACGTTCACTGTTTTGCACAGAGCTAAACAAGAGAGATGTTAGCTGGCTGACTTCTGATTACTCCCAGGAGTAAATAAAAGACATAGTTAAATGTATCATTACACACAGATTTACGTAGCATACACATATATAGTTCATATATATGCTCAAGCCCATAACTCCTGCATGCATCTTATCCACACAGATCAGCTGGGAACTGATCACCCTTTCCTAAATGTTTACCAAGATGCACTTGTGTCTAAGTTACAAAGTCAGTAGTTTTGAGAAGTTTCAGCCCTAAAACAGCCCTTTAAACAAAACAGTGTTACTGATCAGTTTGGGTTTTTTTCTAAATAGAGTTTACGTTGTCTCTTTCTCTAAGATTAAATATTTGATCAAGGACAGTTTACACGAATGCCTTTGTTAAAGAATGCAAAAACAAATGACAGAAATTATCATCATTCATATTATCATTATTCATATTTCAGACCAATGCTGTATTAAAAACCAGCTAATTAAAAAGAGAAAAAGCTGCTGTTTCCTAATAATGAGACCTACAGGCAGCCTACACAAAACCACTGATGGAAGTTTTACCAGCTTAAACTTCATCTTACAAATTAAAAATTACAAATCAAAAAGCCTTAAAATTGCAACACAAAAAAGAAAAAATAAAAATCAAGGCTCTATTATGTAAAGTCCAACACAAAATACTGCACTAGCTTTTTATTATTATTTATTTCAGGCAAATGTTTGGTCTTTAGATGTGGCAATGTTTTGCAAGAGAACATTGCGTAGAGTTTCATGGACAGGGCCAATTTGAATCATTATCTTGTTTAGGTCATCATGGCAACAGTTACACAGTTATTAATATTTGAGCACACTTTTAAAAAATGCAAACCAAAGTGCCATATACTTACTGCGACAGCCTTAGCTTAACATCTGACACAGAGTACTGTCCCTGGAATGGGTGGCTTGAAGAGGAGGAGAAACCCAAGAAAACAGTAAATATTCATTTTTTTCACGTATTAATTTGTATCACAGAGCTATCAGCTGTTCTCCTATCTGTGCCTTACCAAAAAGAGCTTAAAAAATATTTTGCAGATATACTACCCTATCACTTCACAGAAGGCTGAGTTCCAGTGACTATTCAACCACAGATTTCTTATGAACTACCTGTAAGGTACCTTTTATTTACAGACCAGATAATAGCAATCTTTTCACACTAAGTCCAAAGCACCTCCTTTCAACAACACAGAGCAAATAAAAGCCATCCCTTAAGGAGATCTAAAGAAAAACCTTTTTCATGCTACAGCAGCTGACAAAGTAAGAGCAAATAAAACTCCCTGCAGTGCAGTAATAACCCACACTACACAAACCACATGCACAGCCAAGCCTTCAGTGAAAGTACACATAAAACAATGCAAGGTGTAGAAGATGCAACATGAAACAGGCAGCTCCAGTGACAACCCTGGGCACAGCAATTCCCTGGGCACCTGAGAGCAATCAGTAAAGAGCTGAACCATCTGAGGGCAATTCCTAAGGAATGACAAACTTTCTAGAGCTGGGGACAGCTGACAATCAACCTGAACAAGCTGCACTTGTCCTGACTCTGGATGTACTTTTCTTCATGGCACTATTGCCCAGAGATAAAGTAAATGCTAAGAAGTTTCCTTACCTAGAATTTACCTCTGCAAGAGCAGGATGCTTGTTGCTATTCCATACTCTGTAGTTGTGGGTGTTTTTCCAGGCTGCTACAAATGCTGTTCCAAAGTCTGACAAAGTCTTTTCGTTGTCTGATAAATTAAAGATGAAAATTTGCAGAAATTCATTAGAGATGCAATTACAAGACAAATTACTTTTTTTCCAGGTTCTTATCAAGTCAAAGACAGTTAAAACTCCAGTTCCAAGAACTGGATACTTCAAAAATGTTTTATTCCAGGAAAAGAAGGGGGGAAAAAAAGCTTAAAAAATAGTTTTCTTATTTTTAATTGATTTATAAAGCTCTAAGTAAAGAGCTCAACTGGAAAAAAAAATCATTCAAACATGTCTCTTGACTTACTCTCTGGGCAAAGGCAGGAAAGGGAAGAGAATGGGCACACAGTAACCAAGAACAAACCCACCATTTGCACTGATCTTGGTCAGATACACTGGGCTTTGCTGTACTGTGTTATCATCACTCATTCAAATTTAGTTACCCCCAAATCCATTCCAACACTACAGTAGGAACTACTGTGGCATAAACTTATCATAACAATAACCCTTTTAAAACACTGAAGAGTGTAGGAACTCATTTTTGAGCCAGCCAGTGGAACAGCATGAGTTCCCAGAAAACCCTGATATTTTGTATCAACCAGGTAATCACCTTAAAACATTAAGGTTGTCAGACCAAGAACTTGGCATCTTCCAGACTTTAAAATCAAGCTCTCAATCCCATGTTTTCTCACAAATACCAAAGAACGAAATCTGAGTTTGTTAATGAGAGAAAAATCTGATGAGAATGAAGTTAGCAGGGCAAGTGCTGGGCAAACTAAACACTTTCCACAGATAAAACACTGATTCTTTTATTTATATTCACACCAAAGGCTGGAACATTGAGAATTCCCTCTGAGCTAAAGCAAAAGATGTTGAGCTTCAGGAAACATAAGCTTATAAAGTCTGTAGATGACACTTCACTTATGTGAGCCCCTACAAAGGATGATGGCAAGAAGGCAGAACTGCTGGAAGAGTCTAGTAAAACTTCTGAAGACAGCCACTTGACTTCATGTCTCCTTGAATCCAATTAGTTTCCCAAAATTAACTTCAGGCTGCAACACAATCTGTAAGACATTCAAGTTTGTAACACTCTCATCATGTATGAGGTACTTCTGCTTTTGAGGAAAAATTAATTAAATCAAGGGGAAGGAGACAGTCTAAGAAGAAAGTTTCTGTAAGGCTGTGAACTAAGTATTAGTAATGAGCTTGTTAAGGAATAACAAGAACAGCCAAGGACAACTGGCAAAGCAGCCTAAAATGAAACTTTAGGCAGAGGGATATCCAATGACGAGGTGTCTGCCCTACCTGGTTGCAGCACAGCAGCAAGCAGTGCATGAAGGTAAGCACTGAACTGAGCCCTGATCCACTCATCTCCTCCTTCCCACCCCGTGCCATCGAGGAAAACATCATCTCTGTTCTCAGTGACGTGCTTCACCAAGTAATCTGAAAACCTCAGGTCAGCAGTTGTTGGGTTCAGGATCTTACGGAGCTCGGGATCGTGGATTTGGACTTGAGCATCTTCTATCTGTTTGAAATAATTCCAAGGGTAAACAGTTATGGAAATAAAATTGCTAATACATCCTTATATGATTACATAGTGCTACTTAAATCTAAACCCTCCTTCCCCCAAGAAGAAACAAATAGCCAAAGAAACAATGAACTTACTGTTCTCAGGCAGGGAGATACTGCTCTGACATATCAGAATCTGATCATTTCCCTGGCACACAGCAAAAGCTGCTGATTTGACAGCATTTGGCAGGGGGAATTTCAGTGCTCACGTGTATTTCCCTAGAGGCCCTTTGATTTTCACCTCAGTTTATTAAGTTGATTACCTATATAGACCTGCCTTATGTTAAATAATGCTGATTACAGAGTTGTATCTATTTGCTAGAATTGACACAGTGGGTTTTTTAGATACTATTTTTTAACCCTCTTGATTAAATCAGAAGGAAGTCAATATAAATATCTGCACTGTTTCTGAGCTGCCAGCACTTACTTCTGAAGAACAAAGCCATGGAAAAAACACATGAATTAACTGGTGCCCTCAAATTCAAATATTGGAGTATATATAAAAACATGTATATTAGTTCTGCACAGCTTATCTAACCCCATCCTTTCAAATCACAGAAATTGAATCAACTTCTGCATTTGAGAATTTCTCCCCTCTGGAAGGGATTCAAAACTTGGGCGTGCAGATGGAACTTTCAAGCTGTGTTGAAGATGCAGCCCCTGCCTCCCCCCTGCAGGAGCTCAGCTGCAAAGGTCCTCACTTCCACAATGGCATCACTCAGATGTTTCTGCTGACGGAACAGGATGTTGGTGGCTCCTGCAACGAAGCCACGGACTGTGACATCTGACAGGAGGTGATGCTGCTGCAGGGCCATGTAGGGCAAGCAGAGGTATCCCTAGAGCAACAGAGAGATGTAGAGAATTAGCATAAAAAAAAATAATAGTCCAGGCCACCAGATACCACAGGAATGAAACTTTTCAAGAGGCTGTGATGTCTTTCAGTTTCAGGACTGAAACTGAAATGCAACACAAAGGATGGGAATTAAATGTGTTTATAAGGTGACAGAATAAGCAGTGTAAGAACAATAACAAGCAACAAGAGTAAGGTGTCAGGTGAGTTCAGAGACAAGAAGGGAGTGGAGAGAAGGATTCATCTCTCCAGTTCTGGGGGTGTGAGGGACATAATGCAGAAAAGCTACAGAGTGCCATCCACATTTTGTGGGTGGAGATTTCCAGACACCAGAGATGACAATCAATTTTTGATAAGCACATGCATGCCTGCTCTAAGAAGGAGCAGGGCAGAAAGCAATACATTCAAACAACATACATTTTAAGAAAAGGCTTTGAGTTAGTCATTGAGAGATCATCGAGAAGCTGATGTAGGTAATTTCCCTTTTAGTATAGATAGGATCAACATGCCCCTGGAGTCTCATTCCAGCTGTTCAAGTGCATAAAGCCCAAAGCAATTGATTCACTAAGGGCTAATGGCACACTGGACAGAAACAAAGAGCACACACACTTTATCACACAGTATGTGGTAACTGGAAACATATGGAAGAAAGTAGCAAAACTATTTCCTTTCATTATATTAGACACAGAGAAGGCCTTCCAAATGACAAGGACTGATCAGCTGAAAACAAACAGCCTGTGCCAAAGGAACAACAGTGCTTTGAGAGGAATCACCAACCTAAAATGGAAAATTTTCAAAAAATGCAGCTTAAAAAGCTGGCAAAGGAAGGTTTAACTACTGTATACTCAAGTAGCAAAGTCTGGGAAGTCTTTCACTACTTTAAGTATCAAGTGTCAAAGGCACATTTGTAAGTACAACAACTTTTACTTCTGTGAACACGTTCCATTCCTCTTTTAAAAGAGTGCAAATGAAATGACTATTAGATCTTACAGAACTGGTACTGAGGAAACAAGCATCACAAGCTATTTTTCCTTGTGCTCAGGTGTCCCTGGATAATGTTTTATGCCACCTGGTAAAATCACCTCCCATTTAAATTTGTCAGACTTACTAGTCTTTCCATGGCATGGCATAAAACAAGCCTGAGATGAGAGGTCTAAGAGAGATGCAAACCTTCCAGTAAGTGGTTAAAAGTGCAATTCTGAATCGGATTTTTCTGCTAACTCAGACATGTAAAGCCTTTTCTGCTTTAATTACATTGGATGAACTCAAGTGAAAAGTGCATTTGTGAAATGAAAGGTAAACATAATAGAAACTGTCAGCTTCCTTAAAATTGTTTCCTATCTTATGAGCTTAGCAGCAAACAGAAGTTTGCACTTGTAGACTCCCTTATACATTCTTGCTTTCCATCTAGTATTTTCAATATTTTCACTAGACTAAATATAATTTACATGCTATTTTTCTCATTAGGCAGATCATAAGGACAAACACCAGACTGCAGGTCTCTTCTGAAGCAGCATTTCTAAGGGTGACATGAGGCAATACAGGGCAATGACATTTGAGCTGCTCCCTTGGGCTCACACAACGCACCATTTCCAATGAAAGCCACTGTAAGAAGCTCAAACACAACCCTCAAATATAAAGTTCTCCAAGGAAATGCAAATTAACCCCTCAAAAGGAAAAAAACCAACACTTTGAACCTCACCACCTTGAGGAAATAAATGTGAAACTTCTACTATGGGCAAATGTTCATCTAAGAGTTTAATACATTAAAAACAAAATAATAAAATGCATTTTTACTGCCAAAACTATCTTTAAAAGGGATGAATTTTCCCTGCTTTTTATGGGAAACCAGCCCTTGCATTCAGCACTATTGCTTGTTTTCTGACTATGCCCATCAGAGCCCTTGCAGAGACACTGGAATACCTGGAGTTCAGTTAGACATCAGTGCAAGTTTAAAATTCAGCAGCTCATCACCATGCACAGAGAAAGAGACACAGACAAAAGGGAAAAATTATCACGTACAGAAGGGGGACATTTTATCCTTTCTTTTTTTTTTTGGTATGTGTATTTATACACACATTTTGTGCATTTATACACACAGAGGCATTCAAAAATACATATGTGGATATAAATTAAAAGTGAAAAACTGATGCTTAGGTGTCAGCAAAGACAGAGCTTTCAGAGTCTTAGTTTAGACTAAGGTATCTGAATGCTGTACTCTGATCTTGCCCCACACAGGTTAGATCAACAGCTCTTCAGAATAAAAGAACACTGTAGTTCCTGATGCACACCATTTATTAGCCACAGTGGGGCTGCAGGTTACCATTATGAAGAACTACAAATAGTATTCAAGTATCCCCATGAAAGAGAAGGGGAATGTGCATGTGCAAACCTTCCCAGAGGTGCCCTCACACCCCTCCACCTGCCCAGGAAGGCAGTCACTCCCCAGACACCGTACTCACACCTTCTGTAGCACCTGCTGTCCACCTGGAGTCGAGTGACCAAAACCAGCACCCACTCCTGGAAAACAGATGCCTTTGGGAGTCAGCAGGCACCACGAGGAACACGCTTACCTTTGTAAAAATAGCCAGTGGCATGCCATACTGGTCCTCTTCCAGCCCCGACACCAGTCCCTGAACCAGCACGGCGTGGCCCGTGTTGGCCTGGGGCTGCACAGTGATGGGGAGCCCTTCGGAGCTCACGCCTTTGCTCGGAGGACTTTCCACCTGCTTGGCTGCTGGGTTTTGCCGTTCCCCTTCCCTCAAAGCAGACTCCTCCAAAATGCTGGGATCCAAGGTCTCCCAGTCGCTCTCTGAGGACGCTGGAGAAGGGTGGGAAGGAAGTTTCAAGCGCTGCACGGAACCGTTGGAGGACTGAGCTCCATTGCAAGTCTTCTCTGACCGGGAGAAAGGCACATCTGCTTTTGGACCTTCCAGTGAATTGCCTCCTGCCATCTTCCTGCCTCCCTTCCCCACTCCCAAGTCTGTATTTGAAGTATCAGCAGCAGACACAGAAATGTAGTCATCCAACTGGGGTGTGTTTTCCTGCAAGCCAGCATCCTCCGATATGCTCTTCCTGGGTCTATAATGTGAGCAGTCACTAAGACCGTGTTCAATCATACCTGGGAAGTGACAGCACACAGGAATATCAGCATCCCAACAGATATTTAAGTGGAAATAAAAAATAAACAGTTGCTCTTGTGTACACAGTGAAACTCATGTATTTTAAAACACTACTTTGGAGAGGGTGTGTTAAAAAAACCCAAACCCCAAACAAATCCAAACCCCACACTTTCTCTCCTAAAGCATTTGCCTCAACATTTTGCTTTGAGAAGACTGGTTAGAAGCCAAGAATTAGCCAAGTTAGGGGTTTTGTTTGGTTGTTTTTTTAAGAGTGGATGTAGAAGGCAGACAGGTTTGTATTTTTGGTTTTTAAGGAACTCAACTGGAATGTGTGACTTATTCAGGGTCCCTTCTTTGCCACCCACTGGTGATACAGAAAATGCAGTGGCTTCAATTAAGCACGAGAAATAACCCACAAAGTGCAAGCAGTGAGTATCAGGTGTGTACACAGCACATGGACATGCACACAAGTCACCCAGTATTCAGGCAACACATCAGCCTAACTTTATTATCACAAAGGTTTATTTCCAAATGACACAGCACAGCCAGTCTCAGCTATCACCAGAATGCATATAAAAAGAAGTCCAAGCTTCTTTTCTTACCAGGAAAGAGGGACAGGACAGTCATCAGAGCTCCCACCAACCTATTTACAGGGGAAATATAAAACAGCACCTGGTGGCAGAAGGGAGGGGAATGGGAGGAGGAGAGAATGCAAGAGAGGAGAGGGGAGAAGGAGAAAAATAAAATTACTGTGCATGACAAAGATGGAACACATGCAAACGACTCAAGGCACTGCTTTTTATGTTGTATTAGAAAGCCTGCTGACTAACAACATCTCTTAAATAGTTCAAAGTAAATATTTAAATGTCTATAGTATCCTTATATTTTATAATGTTTGTAATATATAGAGAGACACATACACACATGTAACATATTTGACAGTGATGAAGATTTTTGTCAGTTTTTAAGAATTTTTTTTTCCAAAATTGTTCCAGTTACTGAATGACTGACAGAAAAAAGTTGTTCCTGCCATGCTGCATTAATTCTTGCTCATTTGTAGTACATTAAAATGTCTGTTATAAATCAAAGAGGCCAAATAATCTCCATTCCAGAACTCTGAGAAAAACCTATGCAAAAACATCTCTTCTAAGGAGATATATTAAGGATATGTAGATAAATGAAAAGCAGGATAAATTGTGCATGCATCTATTATGGGTATATTCCTATGGAACAAAAGATTTTTTGGAAAGAGAAGACATGACTGATGTTAACTTTGGTAAAGAACTTAAGGCATAACATGGGAAAACAGAATCTCCTTCATTCAATCAGAGACTGGGATTAGTAAATCAGTTAGTAATTTAAAAGAGGGTGTCAAAGGCTAGCAATGAAAGAAGAAACAGAAGCCAGACTGAATATTAGTACTGAAATTTCTCCAAAATAGGCCTTCAGGGGAGAGGGAAAAAAAAAAAACAAAACAAAAAAACCCACAAGCCCAAAAAAATCCCACAAAACAACCCAAACCCACAAATTCCCCACAAAAGTCAACTTGTTTAACAATGCCATTTTTACATCCTTAATCAGCACAATACTAGTAAAAAAAATGGTATGTGACCATTACAAGGAATCAAGAATGCAAAGGAATACAGAATTATCTAACCTGAGGACTTTACAGTCCAGATTAACAAGTATATGATGAAATAAAACTCGTAAATTTGTGGACTTAGACTTAGTAAGAGACTTCTGTAAACTAGGAAGACACTTTAGAAGAGACTGGACAATCCTCTTGGGCACATGGTGTGACTCCTGGGGATGGTCCTGGGCAGGGCCAGGAGCTGGACTCACTGATCCCTTCCAACTTGGCATATTCTGTGATTAATAAGTCACATTTCACCAGTATTTGCCAGCCTACAAGATACTGGATTGATGGAACCAAGAGAAAGGCCTACAGAGTTTCAACACAGACCAAATGAAGTTTAATGGTACCTCAACGAGAGACAGACTTCATACACTATCTCAAGCATTAAAAAGAAAAATTGTACAAGATAGGTGAGTTCAAATTGCAACAACCACTGAAAAAGCATGATGAGAACAAGCAGCTCATCTGGGGAAAGAGTTTTGGCTGAGTACAATGGGAATAAAAAGGTCTAACTTCTTTTAAGATGCTGCTGTATAAAGTATGTATGAAAAATGCATGATATGATAGCAATGAACAACAGGAACCCTATGATACTCCCACAGGTTTAGATTCTCAGACACCATGCAGTCCCAGCCACACTTATTTTTTAGCCTAGGGAAATAATTAAGCCTATAAAGAAGCACCTTGTTTTCAAGAAATTTATTCCAGTCTAGCTTTTTGTTTGGGTAGACCACTTACTTAAGGCAAATACTTTTCTATATTTGTTCCATCAGGTCCCTCTGCCATCTTTCTGTCTGGAAGGGTTCACACTTCTTTACCCCTCCCAACCCCACAGTATGGCCCACAGCATTTCCACCAACAAACTGGGTGGTCCTGGCAGCAGAAAGTCAAATGATCACCATCTGGAAGCAGTCTTCCAGCCTAATAACAGCTGAGAGGTGAAAAAAAAGCCCTTTTAGCCTGTGGAAAAACATCAACCAAATTGCCACGGATTAAAGGAAATTGGTCTGTGGCATTTTTCAGCTCAAGGAAAATTGGCATTACTAGTGGCTTCTTGCAGATTATATATAAGGTCTTTGAACACACAGATTCCCACAGTTATTCTGGAACCTCAACATCTGCCAGAGAACCAAAACTTTCCTTTGAAACTGCAAGTGGTGTCTTCCTGTTGGAGCTTAGGGATAAACAGAAACAAAGCAACCTGCAGGTTTGTTCTATAAGCATTCAGTTACTTCCAGAACAATTCCATATGTTTGAGTAACAGGAACATGCTTGGGAAATCCTTCCCCACATCTTTTCCTGTGCATTTGTGTCTCATGGTTTGAGCAGTTTCAGCAAAGAACTGTAGGTCACTGAAATGCATGTCTAAATGCTGAACTGGCCTGGTGCAATGCTGGTGTAAGATTTTAAATAGATCAGTAGGGATGCTTATTAAAATCTTAACTGAAAAATACTATCTCCACATATAGTTCATTGAAAAAAATTAATCACTGCAGACTTTCAGAGTGTATTAAGTTATTTTGGGGAAAAAGCTTGCATATTGAGTCTTGATTACATACATTTCCACATGTGCACTCCTACTATGCAATAGTTATATTTCCTCAGGTATACCTTTTGCATAGCCTTTAATATAGCCATCTTCAGCATATGGCTCTTTAATGCAGAAGCTGCATTTATTCTCATCAATAAGTACCCAGAACTGTCAAAGTACATCTAACTTACAGAAATAAGTGACAAGTGCAAAAGCCCAGGAGAAGCTGCTACTTCTATTTTAAAATATAATAGCTTATTTACTGCCTCACAAAAGATACCTAGGCTTGGATATAGACTTCAAAAGACCCCACAACTGTTTTGATATCTTAAAGATTAAATCCTCCTGACTTTCCAGTTGCAGCTAACAGGAAATTCTAACATTCCTTCCCAGCACCCTGAAGTAGTTGGGTTTTAACACAGCAGGTTCACTGAAGGAAAAGTAACTGAAACAAAACTTGAAACAAAATTTTTAAACCAAACCAAAATCCCTCCATAAATGTGTGTCTGGCAGCTGATACATAGTCATTTCAGGCAAAGCTCTTGTTCTGGGCCATTAACAGGGACACAGAAGAAAACAAACATCTCTGTTTCACATGTGCTTTCACATACTGCATAATACACTTAAATTACTAAGACAGCATTGCTTCTGAGGCAGAAAGACAGCCCAAGGTGAACCCTGGGCCTAGAATTCAGCAGTTTTTACCAATTTATAATCAGAGTTCAGCCTGACCTAACAGATATGGCTCTTTACGTTGTGTCCTGTGGGTGTCCATGCAATTCAGGTCTGAAGGACACTTCTAGCACTTGTTTCCTTTGTGTCTATTTAAATCCTGAACCAGAAGTTCTACTCACTTTGAATGCCTGTAAAGCTGTATGTGCCCTTTTAGGCACCCACATTTCCTGTCAGTTCCTTCAGGCAGGTCCCTATTTGCATGACTTGGATCCAGTGCTATCTTTTAGAGTATGTTAACTTTCCCTGCTCACATTTCATCCCATTTTACTCAGTCTGGCTGGGACAGCTGTTAATGAGACAGAGTGTGGACAGGACAGGAGTGGAGGCAAATTTAGACATCAACACACAGTACTTACTTTTAGCCCAATAACCCAGTTTATATATCGATGCAAAGTTGTTGATATTACTTCAGATACTTCTCCTTTATACACAAAAAAAATTAACAATTGCACTTCTGCTTCAATTACCTGCCTCAGCCTACAAAACATTACCTTTTTCTCTAGAAGAATCAGTTTAAAAAGGATCAAGACCTGAAAAAAACACAAAAAGAAAAAAACATGGTGAGTGAACCAGTGTCATTTACCAAAAATACTGTGCAATCATAATCCCTTATTCAGGGTTTCATGTTAACCACTGCATAGCTGTCAAATGATCAAATACATTGACCAGTGAAAACAGGTGTTTCAATACCCTTTCTCCACCTGAGCACATATTTAAAAATTGCATGAGATGCACAAAAAAAGCCCTTCACAAACAAGAACTGTGTAATTTGAATCATACATCGCTTATCAGAAAGAACATGTTGTGCAACTACAGAATTTTAAAAAACAGTAAACTGTACAAAGATAAAAGAGTTCCTCCACAGAAATACTGAAAAGAATCCAGCAAAACACCAAGACCAGCATTCACCTCAGCTAATTTAGGCATCTACAGAGGAGGCATCTAGACCAGAAGTGGCTGTTCAGACTCTCTACACTGAAGGGAAGACACAGATGCTTCTGGGACATGACTGGCATGACAAGTTAAACAAAGGAGTTCTGCCCCAAAAACCTACTGAGCAGGCACAAGTACACCATGAAATCCAGATTCTCAAATTTGTTTCCTTGATGCATCTCAGTTAATAAAAGCTTGTAAATGCTATTTGTACCTTAGCTATAAGGATACACAGTCAATTTCAATAGTCAGCAGGAAAAAGGAGAAGTGCAATTCCCCTCAGGTTCAAGGATGGCAGAAGCTACAAAAATTACAAGATATAGGAGAAAATGCTCCAAGTTGTATCTGCACAGACTTTAGCAACATTCTTCATCAGATGAGAAATACAAACAAGACCACAAATGAAATACCCCTTGCACTTTGGGACAGGATGAAAAAATGTCACACAAACATAGAAATCCCCTGAAATCCCTCAGACTGGCAAAACTCCTCAGTCTGGAACTTAGTCTCACTGAAGAGATGCAGGTGAAAGAGGAAGGAAAACCAGGAGGCTGCAACCATTAGTACTTAGGACACAGTCTTCTTACTTCTAGCTCAGATATGTCTAGACATGTTTATTTTTCCATCCCTCACAAAGCATTTTACTCTCTAAAATAGGTGCTGTCCTTTATGTATCTAGCAGGGAATGCCTACCTTGTGTCTGAAGTGGAGAACGAGATCCCGAGGAGACAGACCTGAGACACCAAAAGAGAGCAGTTATTAGTTGAATAGCTAGTAGAGATACTAACTTCTTGTCACCATTGTTCAGCAGGAGGGAGATATCCATTATGGATTCTATGTGAGCTTGGTTATTCCAGTAGAACTCATACAAAATTCTTTCCTTTGAACAGGAGCAAGAGTTAACTCAACAATGCAGATGGTAATGATGTGAATAGCCATGCTGAGTTAACTCCTGTTGGCTATCACACAGCAGTAGGGAAACACTGAAGTAAATACTACACTGCATTCAGAAAACACAGGGAAGAGTCAGAATGGGGCAGTATCCCAAATAACAGCTTGAGCACTCTACACCATCAAATGGTTCAGCCTAAAAATTAAGAAGGTACTGTTTCCCCAAAGCAGACAAGCAGTTACTAGTCAGACTGTTAGGTTAAGAAGTGACACAGCTTTCAACATACAACTAACTCCTGTTACGAAAGCAACACTACATTTTACATTTATTTAAATCCATTAATAAAGAAACGCAGACACACAGACCTCCAGTGCCTAATCTGCTAATGCACATAAACAAATCAGCTCAGGAAAGGCATGTGTTGTTTAGTGTAACATTATCTCTGCTGCTTGTACAAAACAAGTCACTTACCAAGATAAACTTGTGACCCTTCTAGCAAAGTACTGCCCAAGGAACTGTTCATATGATCATAAAGTTCCTGTAAAAGTTAGAACAAAGGTAAAAAAAACCATGGTCACACAAAATCCAGAATAAATAAAATTCACTTATTCAAGGATTTCAACGGCTTATTCCAGAAAGAAAGCAAAATTTTACTAATGGAGTCAACAGAGACACAGGCTGACAATCACACTCATTCTTGCATTTCATTGCAAATCAGAAAGTTGATCCTCTGTCAGTACATTTAGATCAGGTTAAGGTATTACAAAAGCTGAATAACTGAATAACATAAGCCAAAGGAATATTTGAGCACTACTTAAACCCACTGAGGTTTGCAGCCATACACTGACAGCCTTGTTCCACATGGCCATTACTGCAAAGTTACCTTTAGAATTGAGATTTGTGAGAAGTCTTTCTCTTCAAAATACGCATGTGTAATGAGCTGCAGCTTCGCCTGGAGTAGCCCATACAAAGGCTTGGAAGAAAAACAGACACAAAAGCAAGTGAGTAAAACTAGTCAGTCCTTCATTCTGAACTTTTATCGTCTCCCATGCTTATCTTGCAATACTGACACATTATTACTCAGAGCAGTCCACAGGGGCTAACTCTTGGCATCTTTATCTTGTGCTCATTTTAAATGATGATAATTCCATTTTCTTTCCACTTGCATGTACGACACCATCACTGAACACCTGTCTGGCAAAGTACTTTCCTGCTTTAACACTGCTCATACAGCACCAGTAATAGTTCTTCTTTTCAGCTATAAGCACAAAAAGAATTTCTGTTCTGGTGACCAGCAGCTTTTGCTCAAGAGGTAGAAATAAAAGATGTTTCTTCAAAACAAGAGCATGCTCCATGTGTGACCACCTTAAAACCTCCTTGACAGTGGTCAACAGCCACTCCCTCCAGTTATTATGCTAGATAATCTCTGAGGTTCCTCCCAACCCTCTAATCATACTGTGATTATACTGGCCAAAGCCCTCAATCCCACCACATGAAACAGAATTAGCAGCACTTAAGAAGACTCCAAGGTGCAAACAGATATGCTCACCCCTGACGACAGGCAGACACTTTCTCAATTACTCTTACAAGGAGACTCAATTCAAGGCAGCTCACTCCAATGCCACAGCCTTTTGATTCAAGTTTACTTCAGTTTTACTTTGTTACCCTCTGCAATGACTACGAGATATCTGGAGCCAAGTGTTCCAAATAAGGATATGGAAGCACAGCAATTGTTAAAGTTCCCTGAAAGTGTTTTGGGAGTGAAAGAAACACTCTTACCAGCTGACTGAGAACGCAGACACTCTTCTGCACTGTCTCTCGGGTGATGTCCGCCTGCCGCACTTTTAATGCCTGAGAAACAGAAGGAGTACAGTATTTGTACACACACACACTTCTAAAAGAATTCTTCCACAAGTCTAGTTGTCACATACTACTCCCCTGTTTAAACAAAATCCTGAAACTGGTTACCTTCAATGGTGGAATGCCCAAACCATGAAATGTTTTGCTCTTCCTTTTTAAAAGTATGCCCTTATCTTTTCAGAAGGGACAGGCTGGGAAGGAGAGGCACAGGTGCTGTCCCCTGGGTTAAGGAACAGATAGTGAAGAGTTGCCTCTGAGAAACTGCCATGAAAAGGCTGAGAACTTGTGGGTAAAAATCAAGGACAAGACCAGCAAGGGACACAACATCACCATTCTGTGATGATTCTCTGATTCTACCTACTCATTGTCCCCAGCAAGCTGTGATGATAGGCAAAGGACTATTTAAAAGACACTAGCATGAGAAAAAACAATGTCCTTTTAACTAGGGGTAATAAAACAGGAGAGATGCCACAACACATCACTTGCTCTTCTTTACCATTATCTGTGAAAATAGACCAGATTGAAAAGTCTGTGCCTGGAAATATTTTGCTTCCTACTCAAGGATTTTCTTTGAGTCACCCATAAAATAAAGGAGGTTTCATCCACAGAATCAGCTACATTCTCAGCCAGAGCAAATGGCCCCAGCACTTAACAGCAAACCTAGAAATGGCAGGGGCAGAAATACAGACAATGATTCACTTAACTGCACCACAGATCAAATGTGTGGACTGTGGCCCACACATCAAAGAGGACAGCTGAAAGAGTGCTAGAGGTGTCATATCAAACATACTGTTATTTATTCTACTTTTTCCAAAGAGTTCATCTTAAACAACTATTTATTTCTCTAATTGGTTACTAAACATCATAAACTGGAACCAAGAGCACAATAAAGCCAATTTATTGCATAGTTAAATGAAGCAAGACTCTAAATCACAGAATACAGTGAAGACTGGCTGCAAAGACAATGAGTGAACAGAAACCAATGTGGATTTAGTTCAAAACAAACAATTAAAAACTGCACATGTAAGTTTTCTCCTGGAGCATAAATAGGAACTTGAAATAAAATCAAGGTATGATTAACACAAAAACAGAGTCCATAAATGAGTGTTGTATTCAGAACATAAATTATAACTCAAACCCACATGACACACCAGATTGTTGGCATTTCACTGGAAAAGGAAGTAATTTTAAAAGAAATTTGCAGTAAATTCTTCATTCTAAGTGCATGGATCATCCTACCATTACTACTTTTGAAGATATGGGCTGATTTTAGTAGATCAAGTACATAATTTCCTCTGGGTGATTAGGTGCTTGCCTCTATTTTTCAGCTTTACTGCTCTAAGTTCAGTATCAGTAAGCAGCTGCCATTAATGGGGAGAATCTGCTCTACCCTCCAAATGTACTTCTGGCAAAGGATAAAGTTGAAGACAAACATCCCTACACTTGCATGGTCAGATCCCAGGAAATTCTCAAATTCTTCATGGTCATACACTGGAGAAATTCCACCTTTTTCCCCCCAGGAGGCTCCCTTCCTGGAAACATGACCTGGCTGCCTGACAGACAGTCAGCTGGATTTTGCTCCTCGGTGTTGATGCCTGGATTAGCTCTCAAGAAAGAGAATAAATTTTCCAATTGCCTTGAACATTTCAAAAGATCACGATATGCCTGCTGATGTAAGGGAAAGAACAGTTCTCAAGTTCTGCAGCTACCTACTGTGCACACTTTTACAGACTTTGAGCATAAGCCCATCATGCAGTTTGACTGATGGTGTAATGCAAGCCTCTGAATTTTAGGGTTGTTAATGCACCAAGCCTATTATTTAATTGCTATCACGAATTCACAGCTTGGGAGGTTACCTTGGCTTCAATCTGCCTGTAGCAAGAGACACCATATACTGTGGTTCGGTCCCCACACCTCGGTGGCAAATGGAAAAACACGGTGTCTGTGAAAAAGAAAAGACCATTTCATAAGTCACTGACAGGAGTTCAGCATATTTATTTCCAGCATCACTTATTTATAAGAGCTTTACCACTGAAAATACTGATGCTCTTATTTTATGAGACTTAAGGAAAAAAGAAACAAAGTCACCTATAGAGTGACTTATAACAAAGCTTACTCCTTTGAAGAGGTTTATATGATGGAGATCATGTAGGCTTTAGAAAACCTGGGAGACTA
>JAWWMO010000083.1:45210496-45226294 GCA_035047845.1 Dendrocincla fuliginosa | reverse complement strand
TATTTATAAGAGCTTTACCACTGAAAATACTGATGCTCTTATTTTATGAGACTTAAGGAAAAAAGAAACAAAGTCACTTATAACAAAGCTTACTCCTTTGAAGAGGTTTATATGATGGAGATCATGTAGGCTTTAGAAAACCTGGGAGACTATTTCCTGCAACTATCTGTCAGAATTAGTTTAAAACTCAAAAAATAGATGTCTAATAAAGTTACAGTAAAGGTAACATGACTATTATCTGAAATCTATTTACCCATTTCAAGTCCACATGTATTCTTGCCACAAAGCACAAGGACATACAACAGTTTGGCTGCCAAGTCCTTTTTTATTTTTCCTTACCAAAAAACACACGTTGACAATCTTAAAGCAGCAATAAAAATGCTCAAAGTTGAGCATTACCTGGGATGGTGCTGAGACAAAAGAGCACAGGTAAGTGCAGCTTTGAATGTACCCTAGTTCTCGTTATGTATTTAACAATGCAGAAATTCTACAGAAGTCCTGAGCCAGAGCACAGTCAGAGAGACTCTTAATTGCTGCTAGGAAGGAGATTATTTTGCTAAGGCTTCCTTTGCTTCCAAGCAAGGTCTTTGGAAGCTGGAGAATTAGGAAGATATCAAGATAAAAAAGAAATCTGACTGAAATTAGTGTTAAAGGGTTTCTGTGATTTTGCTCTTTGAAGTGACTGCCTTGCTCGACCCTCTGCAGAAGATGAAACAACTGAACATGAACATAAATGTCACAGTGATGAAAAATACTGCTGTCAAGTAAACAAAGAAATAAATGCAATACTAAAAATAAGAACTGCAGTGAACTTGCTGGCAACTATATGACAAAGGGATATTTCTATCTTCATGCAGCTGACAATACACTGAAGCTTATGTCATTCTCCTGACATGAAGTGACTTGTACATCATTTTAAGAATCTTTAATATAGTGGAGGAAAAAAATTCATAATTAGTACATACTTCACATAGCTGAATTTTAGAATTTTACTTTTCCCTCACATCAAAACTGGAGGAGGTTTTAGTCAAGAGTTTATTTACCCTTCAAAGAACTTCTGAGAAAGCCAGCAGCCTTGTTTAGTGCTGAACTATATACAATTGATATGCAACCCTTCAGTTTTGATTGACATCTGATTTATGGACACAGGAGGTGCACCCTTATGATCTACTTTGATGTTAAATTTTGAATCATTGCCAATGTATTTTGCAACTTAAAAAAATTGCAGGAAGTCTACTAGTAAAAAGAATCCTTGATCAGCTCTTCAGGGACCAGGATTTTTCTTTGGGTTGCAGTAGAAGGAGCACACACAACTCTCCTCTGTCGTTTCTTACCTTCCTGATAGTTGTGAGCACCATCTGGCAAGGCAAGGAAGGGCAAGTACTTCCATTCCTCTGGCAAACTGTGACTGTCATGTCCTTCTCCAGGCTTGAGGGGAGGATAGGAAAATTCAACCTGCACAAACAGATGGAACAGAGGAGAGGAAAAGAGAGAATACATTACAGTCACCAAACAAGCAAGCCTCTGTTTTTCAGCCTAGCACCTTTTCTTTACCAACAGTATGAAATAAAGTTTTTCTTCCAGCTACCATTCCTTGTCTCTTCCTTCAAAGCATCCACAGACTGACTAGTGTGGTCTAACTGACAGGCCCGGGGCAGATTTGGCTACTGCAGCGCTTCCATCCAGCCTAATTCCTCTTCCTCAAGAGAAATTAAAGAGATCTTCAAGCAGCAAACATCACCCAGGAGCTGCATACCTTCCTTCTTCTGCAGCAGCACATTGCCACACCTGAAATGTCACAGGGGTCTCTGCTGGGGCACACACATCCTGAAACCAGATTTGATTTCTCAGCCCCTCCAGTGCTCATGACTGGGTAACACTAACACATGCAAGCCTCTGTTTCACCCTACAGGATGTTGAATCATCTCAGAAACTACACCAACAGCAAAAGACTGCTTTTATATGTTTTACATCCCTGACTGCAATGTGTTCTACACATTGGGCTTAAATACCTCCTGTTGCTTTCCCCAATAAATGCCATTTACCTCTTTTTCCTAGAAACAGGGACAACCTTTCCACTCCTTGCACTACACTACATTGCATTACAGATCCCCACCTTCACCATCTTTACAGTATGTTCTTCTACTCCTACTGAGACCCCTCTGGGTTTCCAGCCATGGCAATTCTTAAATTGCTGAACAAAATCTAAACACAAGTTTATGAGTAAAAGAAATACTTTATTATACTGCAACTTCTTTTCAAGGACATTCAGTTATAAAATAGTGAGATGTAAATGTATACATGAAAGCTTCCCATTTATATACACACAGAAAATAAAAAAGCATGACAAAGCAAGTATACAGAAAATCTTAACATTTGATACTAAAATAAAACAATAATTAAAAAAGAAACCAAAACTGTAAAGGATGAGCACACCAAAGAAGAAATGGGAAATAAGAAAAGTGAAATTCTTCACTTTAACACACGGTGTCACTCTGTCTACAACCATACCAACTTAAGGAAAAAGCATGAAGGACAAGAAAACATCACAAGAAATCAGTCTTGCTACTTGCTGTATCAATTTCAAGTTTTCTTATTCCTCAATATGATGGGCTGACCCTGGCTGGACACCAGGTTCCCACCAAAGCTGCTCTATCCCTCCCCTCCTCAGCTGGGCAGGGGAGAGAAAATAACAAGGCAAGACTCTTGGGTCAAGATAAGGGCAAGGAGGGACCACTCAATGATTACTGTCAAAGGAAAAACAGACCTGACTTGGGGAAACTAGTTTGTTATCAATAAAATCCGAGTAGAATAGTAAGAAGTAACCCCAACTCTTGAAAATACCTTCTCCCCACCCTGGGCTGGGTTAAGTCCTTCCTAGATTTCATTCCCAGTTCTCTACCTCCTCCTCCCAGCAGTGCAGGGCAACGGGAAGGGGGTTTGTGGTCAGATCATCACACACTGTCACTGCTGCTGCCTCCTCCTCAGAGGGAGGACTCCTTCCCCTGCTCCAGCATGGGATAGACTGCTCCTTGAACTCCTCCAGCAGTCCTTCCCACAGGCTGCAGTTCTTCATGAACTGCTCCATCATGGGCCCCTTCCTCAGGGTGCAGTCCTTCAGGAGCAGACTCCAGCATGGGTCCCCCACGGAGTGACAAGCCCTGCCAGGAGCTTGCTCCAGCATGGGCTCCTTTCTCTGTGGGTCCACAGGTCCCTTCAATCACCTGTTCCAGGATGGGTTCCCCATGGGGTCACAGCCTCCCTTGGGCTTCCACCTGCGCTGGTGTGTGGTTGTCTCCAGGCTGCAGGTGGATCTTGGCTCCCCCATGGGCTGCAGGGGCACAGCTGCCTCACCATGGTCTTCATCACACACTGCAGGGGAACCTCTGCTCTGCACCTGGGGCATGTCCTCCCCCTCCTTCTCCACTGACCTTGGTGTAGGCAGGGATGTTTCTCTCACCTACTCATCTCTTCTCTGGCTGCAACTTGTTTCTGAACAGTAACTTTCTGTCCTTCTTATATATCATAATTAAATCCCAGCAGTGTTCCACCATCCATGATGGCCTGAGCCTTGGTTCTGGTTCTGTCAGACAAGGGCCCCTCACAGAAACCACTGCTGCAGCCCCCCTGCTACCAAAACCTGGATATGCCAGGTTTTATAACCCAACACACTTGTATTATAAAAGGGTTCTTGAAAATATCCACAGAAAGATCAAGGGTCTGGTGGAAGAACAAAACCCTGAGCTAAAGGTAAGTAGACCACAAAGAACAATTACACAACGGAGTAGAAAAAAAGACATGCAATAGAAAAAGGATTTTATAATTTTGGTAAGGGAAGGAAGAAAGAATCCAGACCTGGAGTTGTAGTTAGCTATCAAGAACCAAGAGAATCTTTTAGATGTAATATGCCATTAATTAAAACAGAGGAGCATTTGACTTCCAAATGAGAGACAAACACTGGAAGTAGCATCCATACAAGGAGCAGAGAAACTGTCTGCCATTTAGGACACACACACATCCCTGCTACGCTTTACAAATCACAGATTACAAGAAAATTAAAATGTTAGAAGCTTCATGAAAACATCTACAATATCATAGCATTTGCTGCTGTTCAGATTGAAACTGGCTGGTTGAAAACACTGTTTACAGATTTATTACTGGACTCTTGCAGGAGGAGCAACTTTAGCAATAAATAAAGCACAGTTCCTAAGTTTTAAAGCACAGTCATGTCCTCTATCACTGCATGGCCAATAGAGAGGGATTCACATTCATCCTCTACAGGAGCTTCTCTCCATTGAATACTGAGGAAACCCTGAGTCCCCTAGATTTCAGTGAATGCCTTTGAAACATCATTCCTGACATGGAAATACTGCAAGCAAGCATCTAAGACATCACTGCTTCCAAGCACGTACAGAACTACAGCTGTAGTTTGCATTCCAGACAAAATACTGAATTAGAAGATGAATTTAAAGGAAAGAAGAGTAGGACAGGTATGAAAATATGTATGAAAAACATGTATTCACTAAGGAATACTCCCTTCTAAAGCCCAAAATAAAGCTGAGAGATCTGGCTCCTGTGTTTTTTTGACAGCATGAAATTTGCTGAAGAACTACTTTGTTCTAGCTCACAACATGCCATCAACACCTCAGCTGCTATCAGACAATCCCAGCAGCAAGGCTTTCTGCAGGCTCTGTCCCAGATTCAACAACCAGAACAGCCACTAGTGACACCGATGATAATCTTGTTTTCAATTAGTCTGCTTCTTTCAAAAAGCTGTTTTAACAAATTTCTGTATGCACGTGTGTATATAAGGGAGAAAATCACAAAACTCAGATAAATCAGAACTGGGATTGCTTTATTGGCCCTAAATAATGTATTTTAAGGAAATACTTTATTAATACTTTAGATCTGATTTACATTCTGATATATTATTCCTCCTCCCCCCAAGAGGATCCATGTATGAAGTACACTGGTTTCTGAGGAGGAATCCCATTTGTGTAGTTCAACAGATTGCTGCTTGTAGAAGTACCACTAAAAGGGTGGAAGTAGCAAAGCAGCAGGGAAAAGGACAATCTGCAAGCAAGGGGAACATTCAATGCACTGGAAGACTTCCTTCCTTCAACTTCAGAGCTCCCAGTGATGAGACAGTTTGACTTTTTGAAACTAAATGAGTAGTCACTGCAGGTGGGATTCATGTCAGCTGCCTGTATGTCAAAAAGCAAGGTCTCCAAGGCAGTGTTCCTAAATATTCTCAGTTCTATCACTTCTGAGTTTTTCAACAACTGGAGTCTAAGTAAAAACCTTCTCTCAGCCTGCAAACTGTACAGTGGAGTGTTCCTAGGGAAGACAACTTAAAACCAAAAAGTTATTTTCTTCTCACCTTCCATTTTAAACCCCACACAAACCATGACAGAGGGAGGGTTGGGACTGCTGAAGAGACCTATCTCACACCTTTTTCTCCCTCTTCACAGGATGAAGAAAGAGGAGCTCATTTTTTTATTTAAATATAATGGCTTTTAATGTCAATCCATGCAGATAGGCATATGCATGCATAAACATGCACTTCAACTTCCCTGTCTGTCATTAATATATTAATATAGGTATGCATTTAAAAAATGCCTGCAAATAAGAGAAATCTTTTAACAAAGCTTAGTAGTCAACAGGAACAAAGGAATACATGCAAGTTTTCAGAGCTAACTGCCAGAGAAAATGTCACAGTTTTCTGTCTCATCAATTGAATCAAACAAGACTCCTCAACAAAAAGAAATTCAAATTCAAAGCTTAATTCCTCAATGACTTCAAAATAAACTACATAAAACATGAGCTAGTATTGCCACACATTTCTTACTCTTCCAAGTGTCATGGATCTCCGTTCCAGCTGGAAATATTGCTCACACATGTCAAGGGGTTTTGATGGCAATGCTTTCTGCCTATCAGACTGTCATGTTCTGTAAGCAGAGAGCTCCTGATGGATTTCAGAGCTAAAATCCATACAGAATATTGTCAGAGATCTAGGGGGAAAATAAACTACACAGAATACTTAAACGCCTGTGAATTACCAAGTTAAAATAAAATATAGTTTTTAAAAATGCCCTAAACCGAACTACAACTGAACTTCTAAAACTGACATTGTTTTTTTTCTGTAATTCTTCTGCATTAACTAACCTTTGATATGCAGTTTGTATCAAATCTAACAGTTTGGATATAAAGAATCTACAGACATACAGTCTTATCTTGTTTGTGGGAAAAAAAAATCCAGACAATCTGTTTGGGTTCCCTGTCTTTAAAGGCACTTCCAGCCAGATTAAATTACTACACATTCATTAACACACAGTGAGAAAAGACAAGTGCAGGCAAGGAAAAATATATTTCAGTTCTTACATTTAGGGACTCACATGATAGCTTTTCTTTAAGAAAAATGCACTGATATTGTCCTCTACTAAATTACAAGTACACAAAGAGAAGAGAGGTTAAAAAAGGACACTGACAGAAGAGAAATTTCCAAAATATATGTGCATGTCCACCTAAACTATCACACTCAAACATTGAACAGGTAGTTGGCACTAATTTTTGGTGAACTTTATACTCAGGTAAGGTTGTTCTCCCTATCTGTGAAAAGTGTTAACAATCACAGGAATCCTCAGTGAACACTAAGCAGTGATAATTTAAAATGTGCTGGCAAGTCAGTATAAACTCCCCACCCTCCCCACTTCATCCACTATCACAGCTTTGAAACACTTCACCTGCAAGTTAACCCCTCTTATTCAGCACAGTCACATTATAAGGTATTTTGGAAGATTTCTTTTCAGACTGTAAACAAAAACCCAAGTAAGTTTTTCCCTTGGTACAATGGAGAGATGATTTAATTGAAAAAAAAATCTGAAATATTTATAATGACAGCATTATGTTAAAGACTAAGGATGCTTTCAGTAAGTTGCAGAATCTGATTTATGGGAAGCAAACCCCTTCCATTCTCTGAACAATTGCTTTGATGTTATCTCCCACTGCTTGTACTCCACAAATAGGTAGGATAATTGCTTCAAATGAAGAAAAGGAGATCAGCAAAACCCACTCACTACATTCCTATTTAGAAAATCTTTTCCCTTTATAAATCATTCCATCACATTTCGAGGATACCAACCCTTCCATATACTGACTATTGAGTTTAATACTAACCAGCAGCAACAAAAAACCCCAACAGATTAAAATTACACCTGAAACTTGAGACCTCTTTTCAAACAAGTCACTAATTTTCAGTTGAGGCAGGGATTTCTAAGATCAATTTTCTAGATTTATTAGTCCCAGCAGAGGCAGACCCAGAGAAGACCAGCCCACCAATGATTTTATCTGAAGCACCATAACAACTGTGGGATGCAGCCAAATGCAAATCTAAGAGCACTGTTTGTCTTTCAGCACTGAGAACAATTTGTTATTTAAATAGCAATATAATCAGATTTAAATGACAAATTTTCCCCACTGTTGTATGGCAGAACCAACAGATCAGGACCCACAAGCAGAAGAGCCCACCCACCTAACAATAATGCCCATGCAGCAATACAATGATGTCTGACAGCAGTTTTTTAATGTTATACATTTATATAAATATGAATATGTGTAACAACTATGTATAACACATGTATAGTAATATAAAAATATATATGAAGAATATATATGATACGAATTTATATAAATATATTTAAAAATCCACTACATACACACACAGTAACAGCAAAAGAAATCCCTGTATCACAAAGAGGCAGGATATGGTCTTTTCTGTCCTTTCAGTTCCTGAAACTGGACCTTCCCCACATTCCCATACTGCTAAAGCTACAGAGTGGCCACTCACACAAGTTCTAAGACACCATTAGAAGGGCTACAGATGCATAACCATTCAAGTTTGCCTCAAAAACTCTGACTAGGTTAGTAAAGCCCTGACTCTTACTTAGAGCCTTTAAATTTAAAATAACCTGAAACACCCAAACCTTTATTTTTGAAGTCATGCTAGTGTGCATTGCACACACTTCCCAATTATTTCACACTTTACTTTTACAGTCACACAGTTCAAGTGCTTTGGAACTTTGACACATATGAGTCTCTTCAAACAAAGTACATAACAAAACAAAAACCCCCACACATTCCTCCCAGAAGAGGAACATCTTTACTGCAGCCATTCCAGCCAAGACAGGACATCAAGACAGGACTACGTGCTGTTCCAGAAAGCAAGTTAGAATTCATACAGGAAGAACTGTGATGACTGTGGGAAGCATTACACAACAGCAAATGGGGTATTGAGGAACCTTCTCTCAAGTCACACCTCAGGGCAACTGTGGAGAAAATATCCAGCATGGAATCCTTAAAAAAAACCCTTTATTTTCTGGGCAGGGCTTCACAGAAGCAACTGCAAGATTATCAAAGCATAGGACTCTTTAAAGCTTGAAAAACTAAACAAAGAAACAAACAAAAATCAACCATACCTGGGAGCACTTGAACAATGAACACTAAATACCAAGTAAGTGGATTACACAGACATGCAAGGAGTGGAACTCATCAGTAACTCTAGACAAGGGATCAGAATCTGTGGCACTGTTGACAGAAGTACATGTGTACCCACCAATAAATTGTGTATTCAAAATGATCAGCATCTCATGCCAATTTGAGTAGTGTCTCTAATAAAACCCAGAAGCTTCTTTCAAAGTTACAACCTGTTGAACATAATCAAATCCATGTATTTTAGATTAATCTTTGTGTCTCAAAGTATGCCATGATTAATTTCATCAGGAGATTTCACGCTCATAACAGTCCTTTAAAGTGCTTAAATATTGTTACAAGAAGGGAATAAAACTAAAGGAATTGAGCTAATGTTTACAGGTTATCATCAATAGAAACAGGAACAAAGCCCTTTAGCTTGATTCCAGCCTAGATCTTTTTCAAGTCATTTTTGTTTCTGTTGTTCCTTTAACAAGATTTTGTTTAATCATTAGACAAGATTACCTACTGCATAATACCTAACTATTGTGCTCCTCCAAAACAAAGACACAAGGCCTTTAAAGACAAGAAAACACACATTTCGTTTGTGTGTTTAAGCACATCTAAGAGAATGACAACACTACCGGGGTGACAAATACCAAAAAGAGAAGAAAGTAATTCTCCAGTAAATCAGAGTCTTAGAAGAAAGACAGCAGGCAAAACGGGGACTGAGACAAGCTAGAAGTGTTCCCCTGAAACTTCCTGCCCGTGGAATCTACTGAAGAGAGTGACTTCAGTATTTCCCTCTTGAAAAGAAGTGCTACAATCAAGGGCACAGGGAGACTTGGAAATGTAGGCAGCTCTCCAAAGTGTTGACAAAAAATGCAGGCTGACCTTGCTCATTCCTTGGACATCTCCTAATTCTGTAAACTCAAGCCTAACTTGCTAACATTTCTGCTTGAAGACACATGTTCCCCAGGCATAAGTAAAAAAGGTCATGTGCACAGACTGCTCGAGCCATGTTACATGCTGATTTCTGCACATCCTAACAAGCACTATCTCCCAGAGCACTGGAAGCTCTCAAAAGGTGAGGAGCACACACACAACTCAGGAAGGGAAGAACCCTTAAAGAGCATTCTTACCCTTCAAAGATCATATTCTGGCTCTCCTCTTAAACTCAGGTATCAGCTGTGTGACTGCTGCTCTTAGATTTCCTTTGCATGCCAGAAAGAAAACCCCTGGTCAGGCAAGATGGGGGGATTGATCGTCAAGCACAGTCCACTCAAAAACAGTCACACACAGACAACTCAGACTCTGCTTTGGAGAAAGCAAACATCACACTTACATTACAAAGTTGAAGATCCTTAGGATAAATTTCAGGATTCCAGGGGAGTATGCCTTTCAGTATGTATAATAATCCACTCCCATGCTTGTGGGAGTTTGAAATGTTATCCTCCATAGGAGCACAGAGAAGTGGGTCAAGACACACTGCTGTTATTTTACAGATCAAGGAGCCCAAGCAAACAGAAGTGACCAGCACTGTGAGCAGTCCAGGATGCACACAGCACTACCTCACTTTCCCTACTACCCACAGTGTCATTTTTTTTCCACAACACAGTAAGAAATGCATAAGAGTGGAGAAAAGCTGGGCCTTGCCCCAGGTGAAGTGAGATTATGTGTGGCCTGACTGGTGGTGACACAGGGCCTGAGTTTGCTCAGCTGTAATTAGCCTTGAAGCCTCACAGCATCAGGAGAAGGTGGGGATTGCTGTGGGAGGTCAGGCAGTACAGTAGCAAAGGGACCATGTTCTTCCTTAGCAACCAGCCACAGGACTTACAGGGACTTGTGTCTAGATTTCTTACCTGCAAGTTTTTCCAGCTTTGCTCAAATTTTTCCTTCCTCTCCTTTACAAATACATGAGTTCTTTTTTTAACTTTGCATTCAAAATGAATTATTTCTAGAGTACTTGAGATATTTTAAGCCTTCCCACACCCTCAGAGACTATCATCTCTCTGCCTCCCCATGTAAATAAAGCTTGGAGACAGAGCTCAAATGAGGATCACGGCACACATGATCACTGCTGGGGAGCTGCAGCTCAGGACTTTCAGTCTTCTACCCCCACCATAAAGCAAAGGTCTTTCCCTGTATTTTTCAGCACAGCTTGCATCTGCTAGTCAAGCTACGTTCAGGTTACACTTTTGCTAAAGAACTCTTATTAAAAGGTAGGTAAGGACTTTCCACACCACTTGCTGCTTTCAAAAAATTAAAATGTTGCAAGGCAAATTAAGTGCTTTATGGCTAACTTGTCATTAGACAAAGCACTTCATGATTCTGAAAAAAACCAACTTTCCTTTATTTGCTCTGACATCACTATTCACTCACTACTACAGTTCCTCAAAACTACTGAGGAATTTGTTATCAGCCACTCCAGAAGAAAGGCACAAGCAGCCCTGAAATCCAAGTCTTACCACCCTATATGGAAACAGGAGATCAAGAGAACACAAGAGCCAGGAAGCAAGACCTGTAACCTGCTCATAACTTACTGGATCAGTAAGTAATGAGCTGTATGACACTCAGGAACACACACCACCATTTCTGAGGCAGGTTTCCCCTATCATCACTTTATGCCCTGATGTTTTTGTGTCTTGGGTCCTTCAGAGCCTTGTGGATTACAGAAACTCCTACCACATCACAGCTGTGTGATTTACATTAATGGACAAGAGTGTGAGCAACTACTTATGAAGAAGATATGTTTGCTGTTCCTCTTATCCACAGCAAAGAGGGAGCAAAACCTCAGTTTTTAATGTTTGTCATTTCAATCCAGATGAGCAGAAATCATGATCAAATGAATACTACGTATGAGCTCTGCCCACTGCAGGATATTTACTATTTAATGACTCACTGGGGAGGGTTCCCACAAGTGAGCCAGCCTGTACAAAGGCAAGAAACCAGTCACAGTGCCTGCTTCCTGGCAATTGTCATTCCCTTAATGGACCTGTTGAAAGCATGTCAAATACCAGGTGGACCTAGTAGTTTGCAGCCAAGTTTCTCCTCCCATTCTCTGAGCACTCTGCCATAACTCCCTCTAATCCTTGGCAAAGAGAGACAGCAACCAGCACTTTTTATCTTGTTGGATACACAGTCCAACTCAGCAACTAAGAGGCCCAAGGCAGGCGGATGGCAACCTGTGCATGTAAACAAACTAAAGCCTGCAGCCTCTCCAAAAGCTTACTCCATACTTGACAACGAAAACTCCTCCCAGTGTGTTCAGGAGTTTTAGTGCTGCTCTCAGAAAGCACCACAAAGCCTTCACGACACTGAGTGGCAGCTCCAAGTTTTTCATGATTTCCCAGAATAAACATGCATCCCCAGAATAAACAGTGTACACATGGTAAACCTGCACTTTTGTCTTACATTTCAGCAAAAAGACCCCCGGTTCAACAGATAGCCTTGGATGGAGCATGTGGAACAATCATAATGCTGGTGTTCTCAATCCAAAGGCTCACAGAAACAGACAAGATTCCCTGACTCTCCTCTTTCAGAAACAAATACATATGGATTGTTTTTCAAGTCTGTGGAAGAAAAAAACCCACAGTTCCAACTGTACTGTTTCTTATCCTCTAAGTTAATCAACAGGAAGAGCTGCACGTTTCAGGGAATGAAGCCTCAGAGGGAAAGCCAGCTAATGAAAGACCTAACATCCAGAAATCCATCAAAAATCCTAACTCAACATGCATTTCCCAGTAAGACTACAGAGAAAAAGAGAAGGAAACACAGAAACCAAAAGGTGCCTTTCTCAGGCAAACCAGGTCAATTCCTGTTAGGGCAGGCAGGCTGGCTCTATGGTCTCTCTCTATCTTAAGGTCCCCAAATTCACTCTTAATGACACCTGTTTGAGCGCTGCTTTGGACCTTTGCTCTTCTGCACTTTGCAGTTTCACGGGGGCAGTCTGCAGTGCAACCACAGACGGTTCATACCCACTTGCTCTTGTGCCAACACTGTCATTTACATTAAACAGCCATTTTTTCCTCCTCATTTTTCACTTTCCAACAGTTTCTTGGAATACACCTGCACGTAGCAGTGTTTCAACAAAGACTTCAAAGGCCATTATCAGTACTTCAAAGGTCATTGAGAGCTGCTCTGTGGAGAAGGACTTGGGTGTGATGGTTGATGGAAACTTCACCTTGAGCTGGCAGTGTGTGCTCACAGCCCTGAAAGCCAACCAAAACATCAAAAGGAGTGTGGCCAGCAGGGCAAGGGAGGTGATTCTGCCTCTCTACTCTGCTCTCATCAGACCCCCACCTGCAGTATTCCATACGGTTCTGGTGTACCCAACATAAACAGGACACAGAACTGTTGGAGCAAGTCCAGAGGAGGGCCACGAAGTTGCCAAGAAGACTGGAGCACCTCCCCTATGAAGACAGGCTGAGAAAGATAGACTGTTCAGCCTGGAGAAGAACAGGTTGTGTGGAGACCTCATAGCAACCTTCCAGTGTCTGAAGGGGGACAATCCAGAGAGGGACTCTTGTTCAGGAACTGTAGTGATATGACAAGGAGTAAATGGGTTCAAAGTGAACGAGGAGAAATTTACATTATACCTACAAAAGCAATTCTTTTCTGTGAAGTTGTTGAGGCCCTGCACAGGTTGCCCAGAGAAGCTGTGGATGTCCCCTCCCTGCAGTGCTTAAGGCCAGGTTGGATGGGGCTCTGAACAACCTGGTCCAGTGGAAGGTGACTCTGCCCATAGCACAGGGGTTAGAACTAGCTGATCTTTAAGGTCCCTTACAACTCAAATCATTCTATGATTCTAAACATGACAACAAAAAAGAGGAGTCCCAGACTGCCACTTTTAAGAGACTCTTTTCCAAGCCCTTGCTGGTCTTCTCCTTTGTGTCCGTGTACCTGCCTTCTGCAGCTGTCCACTTACAGAACCTGTGAACCAACCACCTCAAAAGCAACCCACCAAAAAAGAAGGCTTGCTTTTTGGTCACCTCACTTCCCCATTTCAGCTTACCACATAACTGCCTCTGCTTTCCAGTTGTGAAGCAGGGGAGAGGAAAAGGGAAGAGTGTTCCTGTATTCACAGAGGTGAATACAGCCTCAAAATCCGCTTTGCTAGCCCACGTAGTCAAGCTCTTCCATGTTCTTCTCTAATACAGACTGTGCAAGGACCATCTCATCCAGTCCTGGAAGTGACAGAGAGGATCCACATCTACTGTTCTGAAAGGTGGGCCAGAATTTGTGTGCATCAATAAACTTATTATTACATGGTAGGACTACATTCATTGTCACTCTTTCCTTCAAATCACACCACTTCTGTGACTTACCCTTGATCACATGTGGTCTCCTCTCTTTCGGAAGTTTTCCTGTGCCATTTCCCAAGCTTATACTGTTATTATTCGTTCCTACTGCACAACCTCAAAATGCACCCCATTTCTTACCACTCTAGCATTCCTTATCATCCAGCTCTTGCATGGCATTCCCCTCTTCCTTTGTAACACTGACTCCTCAAGTTTGCTCACCATACTTCAATTTGATCATGCAAACAATACCAGCACCACTTTCAGTCTGGAGAAACACCCCTTGAAAGCACCTTTCAAACCAATAGTTCCTCTTCTGACTCAAATCGATTGCTGCTTCCTCTTCTTCCTACTGTACTTTACCTAAGTACTTGCACTAATTCTCCAGTATTTCCACCTTAAAAAATACCCCTGTGGTCCATTATCAAGTTCCTGGCAGATTAGAGCTACTCCATTTCTTTCACAGATAAAGGAATACAAAAGATTCAGGTCAGTCAGGCATGATCTATCTTTAGCAAATGCACACAGGACTCAGTCTACTTAGTTTCATGTTATTAATTAATTCTTTCCTTCAAAAATTCTCTAGAGTCCTGCATACTACTGATGTCAAACTCATTAGGCTATAGCTGCACAGCTCCCTGCCTCCAGTTCTTTCAGGAATTGTTTTCCATAGTTCAGTAACAAATCTGCTAAATCAGAATATATTTAAAATTGGATTTCTGGTTAGATTTCCCTTAGGAAGCCTGGCTGTCTGTGGTTCTACCAACTGCCATTCCATTCCCACAGTCCCTGCTGTCACAGCTACCCTGTCCCCTTCCCAAATTGCCATCCTCTCCAACATCTCCAGGTCTTTTCTTGAGATACAAACACAACTTTCATTCAGAGGTATTCTGGCCCAACTTTTGACAACACCCCTAACTGTACTTATACAAACATTTTATTTGCAACAAAATAAAATTCACTGCTACTAATTTAAAGTTTGGGGGTTTGTTCCCTTCTTGTTTCCTTTTTTTTCTTTGCACCATCACTGCTCAATGTACAGGAAAAGAAATACAGGCCCCAAAAGAACAGAAGCAACAAAAGCTATCTCTGCTTTTGTCTCCAGGCTAGGCCTTTTCCAAGAGGCCAACAACATTCTCTTCCTCCTACAATCACCCAACAAATGCTCATCTGCTAACAGTCTTTGACAGGAAAGTGATGGAAAAATATCACAAACCTTGCAACCTAGATGATCTAATTACTTCACAGGAACTCATCCTGTGAACATCCATATGTGAACTGCCCCCAGACACCCTGAGGAGAAAGGATGCATTACAAAACCAGCCACATCTTTCAGAAATAGATTGAGGAAGGTATACTACGAGTCATTGCACTCCAGACTCTTTTACATGTTACCATGCTGTGCTTGTTTTGTTTACTGAAGCGTTAATTTAACTCTCAGCTACCTTGTACAAAAGGTGTGCATGCCAGATCAACTCTCCTGTAACAATAATTGTCACATTCATTAGTAATTTGGCAATTTTGGTAAAGACTAAGAATGCTCCATGGAAAAAGACTTGCTGGAAATCCAACATTATATCCATCTGTTCTTGTCACAGCAAAGCAATGGCATGTGCAGCCCAGCAGGGCACCTGCATCTTCCTGCTTCGGGGGTTAGGAAAAACAAACTAAGAGCATAAAACACCTATGAAATACACAACATGAAACCCTTCTACCTTACAGGCCACGTGAAGCAGTCAAGCACTTATGAAAGGAGGGGATGAGACAGACAAAGTAAACTTAAACCCAAGGTGGGCTCGTCCCCCGGGGCTGTTTGGTACAGGATGTAGCTGGTGAGCGCTGCCCGGCTGGAAGACGGAATGCAGACTAAAACACCGTCCGACTGCTTTGATTCCCAGGATTTTGCGCCCGAGAGCACCACAGCCCTGGGAATGGGGGCCCGGCAGGGATGAGGGATCGGCAGGGATGGGGGGGATCGGCAGGGATGGGGGATCGGCAGGGATGGGGGATCGGCAGGGATGGGGGGGATCCG
>JAWWMO010000083.1:45161572-45202723 GCA_035047845.1 Dendrocincla fuliginosa | reverse complement strand
TGGGGGGATCGGCAGGGATGGGGGATAGGCAGGGATGGGGGATCGGCAGGGATGGGGGGATCGGCAGGGATGGGGCCCCGAGCCCGGCAGGGATGGGGGATCGGCAGGGATGGGGGATCGGCAGGGATGGGGCCCCGAGCCCGGCAGGGATCGGGGATCGGCAGGGATAGGGGATCGGCAGGGATGGGGGGGATCGGCAGGGATGGGGGGGATCGGCAGGGATGGGGCCCGGCAGGGATGGGGCCCCGAGCCCGGCAGGGGTGGGGGGGACTGGCAGGGGTGGGGGGGATTGGCAGGGGTGGGTCCCCGATCCCGGGCGGGCCGGGCCCAGCTCCACCGCCACGGAACGGCCCGTCCCGGCCCAGGAGCCCCCGCCGCCCTCAGAGCGCTCCTTGCCCGCCCCCTCAGCCACAGCCACAGCCACCCCTCCCTCAGCAGCTCCGCAGCCGCAGGGAGCAGGGCAGGGGCGGCAGTGTGCCCCCGGCTCGCTCACCTGGCAGCCCTTCTTGTGGTGGAAGCCCACCACCACGATGTGCAGCACCGGGCCGTGTCTCTCCATGCGAGCAGCCGCGGTGCCCGGGCCCGGCGCGGACACGCCCCGGCACCCTGCGCCTTCCGCCCGGCACGGCGGGGAGGGCAGGGCAGGGCAGGGCAGGGAAGGGCCAGGAGCGCCGCCCGGGGCGGGAGCGGAGGGGACACGGACACACGGGCGGACACACGGACACACGGGCACGGACGGACACACAGGCGCGCACGGACACACGGACAGACACACGGAGACAGGGACACAGACACACGGACACACAGACAGAGACAAGGACACAGACAGACACACGGACACAAGGGCAGACACAGACGGACACACAGACACACAGACGCGGACGGACACAAGGACAGACACACGGACACAAGGACACAGACAGACACACGGACACAAGGACAGACACACGGACACAAGGACACAGACAGACACACGGACACAAGGACAGAGAGACGGACACAAGGACACAGACAGACACACGGACACAAGGACAGAGAGACGGACACAAGGACACAGGCAGCCACACGGACACAAGGACACAGACAGACACAGACGGACACGCGGACACTCAGACACACACAGAGTCACACACACTCAGACACAGACAGACACACACACGGATACACACATAGAGTCACACACACTCAGACACAGACAGACACACACACACACGGATACACACACAGAGTCACACACACTCAGACACAGACAGACACACACACGGATACACACACAGAGTCACACACAGACACACACAGACAGACACACACACAGATACACACACTCAGACACACAGACACACAAGCTCAGACACACACAGACAGACACACACACGGATACACACACAGAGTCACACACACTCAGACACAGACAGACACACACACACACGGATACACACACAGAGTCACACACACAGACACACACAGACAGACACACAGACACACACACAGACACACACACTCAGACACACACAGACAGACACACACACAGAGTCACACAGACACACAGTCACACAGACACACACACAGACACACACAGACAGACACACAGACACACACACACACACAGACACACAAACACAGACTCTCAGAGTCTGGATGGTTTCAGAGGTCCCTTGCAACCTTGAGGGTTCTGTGATTCCATAAACTCGTGTTAGGATGCCCTGGAAAGAAGACAGTGAAAGACTTGTCCAAGAGTGAAGGGAGATTTAGCATGAGAGGAAAAAAATAATAATTAAAAAAAAAATCTATATCTTACTGCACTCAGACCATGCTGAGTGCACTTCTCTTTAACCTTTATTATGATTCAACTCTGAGTGCTTGAATCAACAGCATTCGGCAGAGGCTGTACTCTTAATTATTAAGATTCTCTGTGGAAATTGGGGGAAGATAATCTTTTTGAAAGAACTATAAAATAATGTGTGCTTAAAGAAAATCTCATCACTAGCACAGTACCCAGAGGCTAGAATTATCACAATAAAGCATGTAATTACATATTGTTTCTCAGCTCCAACAGAAGTGGTGTTATAGTGAGACTATACTGCAGGGAGCACAGGGTAAGCTACAAGGAATAATCCTGTGGTGATGGAATTCCTATTAGTTTTAGCCTGTAACTGTTTAGTATAATCCCAAGAAAGAAAAATGTATGCAATACTGGCCATTATTTTCTGCAGTAATGAGATATCCCCAAAAAGATGCACGGGAGTGTTTATGGCTCATTCTCAGTTCATTCAGGAAAATGCACTCTGGCATCACTATTACTGACATGGATTGTGTATTATAGAGGCATCTCAGTGATACTACAGGAAAATGGCTTCTCTGAGTAGATTATTAGATTTGGGGGGTTTTTCCCCCTGAAATTCTCTTTCCTGCTAAAGCAATAAAAATGTTGAACTGACATCAGCCTGGTCTAGGAAAACTAACTAGTTGACATCATGTCCGTTGTTTTCACAGTTCAGGCTGTGTGTATTTATGAGAAAGAAAAGGGAGAGTTGCTATGAAACAGAAGCTCTTGGAAAAATCACAGTCAGAATTTTCCTAAAGGAATTCTCTTTCTCTGTTCATGGCTAACAAATAGTAATGAAAACTCAGCCTTACAGATTTTCCATTACTCATAGATAATATTTTGCATAAGAAGCATTAGCTATGATGCCATTACAGTAGTAATCTTAATTTGTTAGTCCTTCTTCAATGCATAACTCACTGTGTACTGGCAGCAGTAAAGCCTGCAAGGACACTTGATTGACTGTCTTTTCTCCCCACCCTTGTAGCACATGGACAAGTGGTCCTTTGAGTTATTCACACTGATCACAGGCTGAAATTAACTTTCTGTGAACTTCACACCACCTGGGATATGATCAACTGTTTTGAGGTCATTAGTTAGAGGATGGGTCTCTTCTTGCATCTCAGGTTTTGCTGAACTTCCCTCTCTTCCTGATTTACTTCCTTTGGAATGCAATTTTAGTGCTATTTGAAAGCCTCATGGATGCTGTAATTCCCCTAGAAAGTTAAAATAATCTTTTGGGGGTTTGGGTTTTTTTGCAGTCAACAGGACCAAATGTCATTTGAGTTGTGCATTTAGTTGCATTAGGGCACGGTGATGTAGGCAGGGCTCTGTATAGGCTTCCCTATGGGAATACTGCATTTGGGTCCAGAGTGATGATCAGCCATTGCAGTTTGGGTATGGCTGGTGGCTCAGAAAGGATAAATGCTAGCAAGGGCTCAGAGTTACACATGTATCTCATTCGCTTCCTCCTGGTTACTGCCACAACCAGAAAAGGGAACAAAATGCCTTTTTAGTCTGATTCTGTGTGGCAGCTCCTTTGCACCTGTTGGTTGCTTCACCTCTTGCCAGCATCTCATTTGCCCTTGGCCCCTGCATTGGCAGAAGCATAGGGGTAAAGGTATCAGTGAAAGGGAGGTTCACCTCTTCAACAGTTTGCACTGTTCTCTCTTTACACCATGGCCATTCAGGGGTTGCTCTCTTTGTGGCTGGTCCTGGAATACATGTCCTTCTGTTCTGTTGTGCTTCATTTCACTGAGGTCTCTTAGGTAAAAAGTGTGCAGAACCAGCCAAAACAAGCTCTTCCAGGTGCAGGGACCTTTGCAGTGCAGAACAGACACATAAAAACAAACCAGAAGAGGATGAGGCTCTTCTTGCAGCTCAGGCCTTCTTGAGCAATCCATGATCATTCCAAGGTCTATAACTGGGAACTGTTGAAGAACAGGAATAAGAGAAAGCCATGGTTGAACATGTCTTGGCCCAACCAAATTCCAACACTGTAATGCTGCATATGCTGGGGAACAACCTTTTGCATATATGGTCTGTCTTTCTGCAGTTCCTTGATTGCCACGTGGATTTCCAGTTCTGAGGCCAGACCTGGATGCCCTTCCCTGAGGGGTCACCTGCTCCAGGGCCTCCTGTGAACAAGTTCTGAGTCTCCTGTGCTGAGTGTAGGCTGCACCTGTGACTTGTGGTGTTTACTGAGGACAGATTTGGAAGGAGTCAGGCTCTATCTGTCTCAAGAGCTGATGCAGACTGCTCAGTTTTGATTTAAGTTGTGTCAGTTGCTCCTGACTGTGTCTGAAGTAAATAGAAATTAGGTTAGATTTGCTACTAATACAGCTGCCGACTCAAAATCCCCTGTTAATCCTAAATTGGTCACTGCTGCTTTTAGGGCCATTAGTTAATGAAAATGCACTGGAGGCTGTAGTCAATAAGACAAATACAATGTTGAGTAACGCCAATTGCATTCTAATGGTGTGAAAATGGATCCCATTTTTTCCTCTTAAATTGTCAAAGAAGGGCAGCTTCCCCTTGGGGTCACTCTGCTCTGGAAAGTGCCTGGATGGAAACAGCTGCCCAAATACAGCAGCCCTCCTGCCTGTGGATGTTCCAAACTGCCTTTTTCCAGCCTCTTGGTCTGTGAGTCACTTACCTGCAACTCATTTGTGAGTGAATGGAGTTTCCTATTCTGTCCCTGAGTGCAATAAAGCAAGGCAAGTGCACGAAGAGATGGAACTGGAAGAACATGAAAATACATGAGTAAGCAATGGAGTAATTTGGACTTTTTTGCTCTAAGTAGGTGAGATATGAGGTTACAGATAAAGAGAAATAAAAAGCCCACAAACAGCCCCCTCTAAACCAAACCAAATGTTTTCCCTTATGTACAGAGCAAACTTGATGGGAAGCCCTTGAGGTGTGCCAAGATTGCCAGTGTGTTCCCTGGTTTGCTTTGAGCCCTGGGCTCCAGTAACCTGTGCTGGATACCTGCCAGTCCACCCCACGGCTCCACGTGGGGGCAAACCAGACAGTGCCGTTCATTAAAACCAAGGGGTAAAAAAGGAGTTGACACCACATCCCACTCCTGACTGGCTGTGGGGTTAAAGAGCCGAAAACCAGAGGAGTCAGGAGTTTAAAGTCAGTGTCAGAGAGTTTTATTTTTTGCCACGTTTCAGTGACACCATCCCTAGAAGTGTTCAGTGCCAGCTTGGATGGGGCTGATCTAGTGAAAGGTGTCCCTGCTGTGGTGGTTTAGTCTTCTTGGTTTTGGTCTAGGCTTTCCCGGGTAACAGGGTTATAACTAGGGAAGTATTCCACACCATTCTTTTATGTAATCAGGGGTATATAAAGACCAAGGAGGGAGTTTCTTGCTCTCTTCCTTTTGGGTGTTTGGAGGACATCAGGTCTCAGTGTGTCAGCTTGGCTCTTGTCTATATGAGCTGAGGCCTATTTGAGAGCTGATATCCAAAAGCTGTGTAGAGGGGAAGGAACTGCTTCTCTTGAGGGGAGTTTGGTGAGAATTTATTGTCTTAAGTTACTTTATTGAGCTTTTCCCTGAGTTTATGAGTGTGTGTGTATGTTTTGTTTTGGTTTTACCCATTTTTCTCCCCCCTTTTTCCCTTTTGGGGTTGTTTGGACTTCTTGTTCTGTATATTCATAGCGTTTAATTGTATATAACCGTAATATATGTGAATATATATATATTTTTACTACAATTTTCTTTTGGTACTTTTTTTTCTCCCTCGGGAGGGGTGGGGAACCTGTGTGGTCAACAAATGAGTTTGGCAGGGAGCAAACCCAAACCTCCACATGAGACTAGATGATTTTTAAGGCCCCTTAAACCCCAAACCCTTCTATGTTGTCCTGCGGGATTACACTTCGCAAAAACCCGTGTTTGGCAAAGAACCCTCTGGGGAAAACAAACCTTAGCGGGTGTTAATAAACACGGAACATTCCCCACCGCCGCCACCTCGCTGTCCTTACCGAGTCCCAAACACAAAAAGGAGAAATAAACCCCCTCCCGCGCTTTTATATGCCGGGCCGCTGGTCACGTGTGCGCGCCGCCGCCAATGGGGGCGCGGCCCGGGCGCTCGCGAGGCTGGCGGTCGCCATGGCAACGCGCGGGCCGCGGCGGTGGAGGGAGCGGCCGCCATGGTGAGTACGGGCCGGGCCTTGGCCCTCGGCTCTCCCCTCGTGCCCGGCCCTCCCGGCTCGGCCTGAGGGCACCGGGGCCGTCCTGACATCCCCGCCGAGACCCCTGTGGTTTGTGCGGGGTGCGCCGCCCCCGAGGCGGAACTGCGTGCCGGCGTGGCTTGGCTTGGGCGTCGCGAGTGGCCTGTGGTTTGGTGTTTGTTTACTGGTTTGATTGCATTGCCGTCTGCGATGAATAAGAGCTTTTCACCTAAAAAAAGCACACCCCAGCAACAGCAAGGAGAGCGTTAATTTAGCTTTTCCGTATGATCCCTCAGTTGCGATTTGTGGGCTGTGTTGGGCTTGCAGCCACACTATGAGAGCTGGTTTTATCTAGTGCTGATTTTATTTAGTGCTGGGTGTATCTATTGCTGTTGCTGCTTCCTCGGCCACCTTTAATTCCCGGGCAGTCGAGATCTGTGCTCGGATTGCTGACCCTTCATCCAGGTATCCCAGCACTGCGTTCCCACTGGAGCTCACCTGTGCAGGGCGATTGCTAAGGACAAGGTGATGGGATTACCTGTGTGAGTTGCTACATTGCTGTCCCTCCCTGACAGCAGCCACACTAACCATTGGAATCAGTGAAACAGACTCACCCTTGGCTGCAGCAGCTCTCCAGGGAACTGGGAATAAACTCCCATTCAGTGCCCTGTTGTTCTTCCTTGTGACTTGTGCTACCTGCATGAGCAGTGGTTATTGTGTAATTGTCCATTCCAACAGTCCTTCCTTTGAAATGGAGGCACACGCAGAAGGGCTAGTTAGCCACACCTGAAATTGTTTCCTTCTTAATTTGCCCTGGGAATATTTGTTTCTGGGCAATAAGCTGTTGAGAAAAAAATTCAGATTATTGCCGAAGATAAAGATCTTCTGTGTCAAAAGCAGCACGGCCAGCAGGTCAAGGAAAGTCATTCCCTCTCAGCTCTGCTGTCCTGAGACCCCAGCTGGAGTACTGTGTGCCCCTAACATAAGCAGGACATGGAACAGTTGGAGCAAGTCCAGGGGATGGCCCCAAAGCTTACAAGAAGACTGGAGACCTCCCTTGCAAAGAGAGGCTGAGAAAGTTGAGGTCATTCAGCCTGGAGAAGGGAAGGTTGTGTGGAAACCTCATAGCAACCTTCTGGTATCTGAAGGGGGGCAACCCAGAGAGGGACTCTTCCTCAGGAACTGTAGTGACAGGACAAGGAGTAAATAGGTTCAAACCAAAAGAGAGTAGGTTTAGATTAGATAAAAAGAAGACATTCTTTCCCATGAGGGTGGTGAGGCACTGGCACAGGTTGCCCAGAGAAGCTGTGGGTGCCCCATACATGCAGTGCCCAAGGCCAGGTTGGATGGGACTCTGAACAACCTAGTCAAGTGGAAGGTGACCCTGCCCATGGCAGGGGGGAGGAAACAAGATGATGCTTAGGGTACCTTACAACCCAAACCATTCTATGATCCTGTGATTACACGAGAGGTCTCAAGATTCTACAAATACTTTAATGAAGAAAGGTAGCATACATTCCTGTGGGTTTGTTGTTGTTGTTAGTACATCTATGAAAGATACATCATTCTGCTACGTTATACATATGAACACGGAGTACAAAGGCAAATTTATCAAGAGCTTCCTCTATGGTCCTTCTGGTTCTGACCCTCTTGATTGCCTCTGGTTTAGATTTTGTGTGGCTTTTTTGAGGCTACTGGTCACTTGGGCTCTTACTTCCAAGTACTGGTGGTTTTAAAGGGAGAGCATGTATGTGAGGGATACACATACAAAAATATGGTTGTTTTTTTAACATGCTAATTAACATGATAACCCTGTGAAAGCAATCGAAACTAGTCAGAAGACAAGCATTCACAATACTTATGCCCCGTTTTGCTTCATGTCTCTTTGTGCTTGTGTGCTCCCCTGCAGGCAGAGCTGGGCCTCAACGAGCACCACCAGAATGAAGTGATCAGCTACATGCGCTTCGCTCGCTTCAAGCGTGGCCTCTGTCTCAAAACTGTGGATTCCTGTTTCCAGGACCTTAAGGACAGCAGGTGCTGTGGGGGGTGGTTCTGAGCAAGAATAAGGCAAAATATACTAACAGCAGTGGCAGGTCTGAATACTTTATGGGGTGATTTTCTCCGTTTAGATTTAGGTTGTGTGTTCTTACCGGGGACGAACCAATAATTTTCCAAAAGTTACAAGTCAAGTGCTTTTCAAGTTGTTCAAATTCTAAAGATTTCACATAGATATTGACAGCATGATGTTGTTTTATATCTTGCTTCTGATGTCCAAATCTGATGCAAGGCTGTAGCTGAATTAGTGTTTTGTGGTTTTAATGATTTAAAGAGAAAATTCAAGTATAATAACCAATTGGTGGTGCTGTGGTCATCTAATAACTACAGACAGTGGATGTTTTTAGAAATATCTTGCATTATATGTGGTGTCTGTGTAGTGAGATCTCATAACTATGGAAAATTGTTACCTTTTTCATACATGACTCACTTTAACTGCTCTGTTTAGACTTGTTGAAGAGACCTTCACCATTGATGAGGTGACAGACATGCTGGATGGACTGCAGAGTGTTGTACACAGTGAAGTGGAGTCAGAGCTCATAAATACAACTTACACCAACGTTTTGCTTCTACGACAGCTCTTTTCCCAGGCTGAGAAATGGTACCTTAAGTTGCAGACAGACGTCTCTGACTTGGAGAATCGGTAACAGCTGTGCAGAGTGCCTTTCAACAATAAGCAAACTTCAAAGTGTTGACTGTTTGCATTCTTTTCCTAACCATTGAAACCTATTCTTTTGATATTGTATCAGTGAGGGCAGTTAGTTTCAAGGCTTCATTCTGTAAAAGTAGCAAGATACAAAAATAATTTCAAACTTGTCAGCAAGATGTTTTTATTGGTAATAGTCTTACTTGAATTAATCAGTTAAGGGTAAGTGATTGAATTTGAATAAAAAGCTTTTGTCTGGTTAGATTAAAATCAAGAATCTTCCATGCATATGCCATAAAATTGCATGACATGATCTGTTGTGATATGGTATTTGCATAGGACTTCATTCTGGATTTCTAATAAGAATCTTACATGCAATAAAAAGCATAGCACCAGCCTGGTAAAATGTGTTTCATAGCATAGCTTGTAGTAAATCAATGCCTCCTTTTATTTTTCTTCAGTAAATAAATGCCACTTTATTTTTCTTTTCAAGAGAATTATTGGAACAGGTTGCTGAGTTTGAAAAGTCAGAATTTACATCTTCGAACAAAAAGGTAGAGTTTTATTTTAATCAAATAATAATCAAATGTCATGTGGAGTTGAGACAGATGTTTAAAATGCCTAGTACTAACTCTGTGCTTAGGAGAGAAAAACAAAACCAAAACCCCACCCTTTTTTCAAAACAGTCTTTGAAAGTCTCCAAAAAGTCACACATGCAGTTTGGAGAAAAGGCTCACTCTGGTTTGCCTTGGCTGTTTCCAGAGTGCAGGTTCTGCCAGACCAAGGATATTGTTGAAGTGTCTGCCCCTGGGTTCCCTTCCCCTGGCAACTGGGATAACACTGGGACATTTGCTTGTCCCAGCATGGAGCTGAACAGATTGCACACTACACATATCACTTTAGCTTATCTTGCATGATCATGGCTGCACCTTATTTGATTTGCAATGTAAAGGTATATTTAGTTAATACATACCATTTTTTGATACTTGAAAGGAAAAGATTTGTAACTTTTTAAATAGTTTTTACTCTTACAGTCACTCAAATATTTTTTCTGTTTTCTTTATTCCTTTGTCTGTTGGTTGCTGCAGCATTGCTAGTCTTCTGTAAAATCAAGTTTGCAATGCTTCAGTGTCTCTGTGCAGCATTTTTAACTTCAGCTCCAAGTGAAGTATACAAGTTAGGAGCCAAGGAACCAGTAAAAAATGAACTTGAAATGAAAGATCATTCATTTGCTTTACAAAAGAAAGCTGAATTGACTGTCAGTGGTTATTCTGCAGACTACAGGAGTAGCTTTCTCCCTCCCAGAAGATCTGTGTAATTTAATTTTTCCACCTTTATTATTTCTTTAGCCTGCTGCAGATTCCGTTAAACCCAAACTGGCTCCATTAAATGAAGGTGGGTCAGAGCTGCTAAACAAGGTAAGAACTTGCCTGTTCATGCAGTTGTGGTCCATGGCCACTCTGTTTATGCACCTGAACTGAACAGCTGTGCAGTCATATTTGTATAATGTGTCTGTCACTGTATAGATGTCATGGTAATATACCCCAGAATGTAAAGGGAAGTGCTAGTGAACTCATAAATATTGTAAAGCATCTGACATGTATTGTGTGGTTATGGTCTCTAACATGTATTGCAGTATTGACCCTTCTTTTGCAAAGACATTTTGGCCTTTGTAATTATTTATGTTTTCATTTAATGGAGTAAATTAGTAAATTAGTTACATGCAGCTAACTGGCTTTTCAAAAAGGAAGTAAATTAAAATATGTAGCTGGCTGAAATGATTAGGTTATTGAACATTTTCTGTATTACTTGAAGTCAATATTATTGCAGGAGTTTTTTTGTTTGTTTGTTTTATATTTGTATTTTATATTTTTATATTTGTAATTTATATTTTTTGGTTTTTATTTGTTTTTCTTTGTCCTGAAGAAACAAGCCCTTAAAGAATTTGGAATTTACGGTTTTGAAACTGTCTGATTTCTCACTTTCTAAACATTTTCAGAATTAGGAAACACTTCCTGTTATTTAATGTTATCAATAGTTTTTATTAGGTGTTGAACTCATTTAGTTCAGCTGAACTTTTCTGAAATGCCACACTTCTTACAGAACACCTTTATGTTATGGGCAATCAAGGTAATTAGCAAGGAGTTGTGTTTTCTGTCTTCTGGTAATCTCAGTTCAGTAAAGCATGTGCCAAAATTTAAGTGAATGGTCCTATATGCTGCAGTAGAACTGGAGATTTAAATTGCTTGCTGACTGAGGCAGAAAACACAATAAATAAATGAATTACTGATTTCTTATAAAGGCCATTTTTATAAGCCTTTAGGATCTTGTTTGCTTTCCTAAGCTATGAAGTGTATTTTCTCCCCTGAAATATTTGGAAAATTCAGAGCTTTTTCTTGTTCTTTAACCCACAGACAGTTGCTCGTCTCCAAGAAGAAAACGAAAAATTGAAGACCAGACTCAAGACCATAGAAACACAGGTAAATTCCCTGTAACAATAATATCCCATGGTTATCATTCTTATGTTTTCAATCTAAATATGTTTCTGAGGTTCTAAATGTTCAATGTGTTGCAGGCTACAGCTGCCCTGGATGAGAAGTCCAAACTAGAGAAGTCACTGAGGGATTTGCAGATGATCCAAGGAGATCAGAAGGTAAATACAATTAAGATATGCCCCCCTCTTTAACACAACTGTTGCCTATACATCCAACATGTTGTTCTGTATGGTGTGTTTCTTTCCTCAGGAAGGAATATTCCAGAATTCATATTTTCAGGGGTGATACGTGTATTAAGAGACACAAATTCATGTCTGTTTGTTTCTTGGTGTTTACTAATGAAAGAATGATGCTTAACCTAGTTTTGCAGCAATGATTAAACTCATTTTTTCAAGCATTTGTCACTCTTGATGTTGACATTGACAAGCAAATTTGCTGCTTTTATGATTTTATGTGCTTCTACCTATATCAACATGCTGTTAAAAATGGTTCATTGTTTAATTTTACTACATGGGGTTCTTAATCTTTTTTATAAATGAGGATTCAAACATGGTGAGTTGCTGCTGAAGTCATGTCAACACAGATAAATCTGTTCAGATCACCTCAGTATTTTTTCAAGTTTGTACCTTTATTTTGTCAATAATTAGAATTTTCTAAACTTTGTTCATGTGTGATTGTTTCTTTAATTTAAAACATCTCTGTTCAGACTTTAAACAAAATTATTACACTTCAATCCCATTATTTTGAGAAATTGACTTTAAAATTCCTGCAGTATTTATAGATTTGAAGTGACGTTCAGTATCATAAAGCATTTCTATTTTAAGTTACATATTTTAATCCTGATTTCTTTTTATTTTGCTTTCTGTCTGGTTTATGGTATGTACTTGGCTTTCTCAATATGCTGTAAGTTTACTTAGTAACTTTTAAAATCTGTAATCCATAATATTATTTCATAGGGAACTTGATTTATCAGTCATGGCAAATATTTTCTTTCTTTGTTTTGTTAAGTCTTAAATTATTAATGGCTTAAAATATTAAAGAGGTGTATTAAATCCTGAATAATACTGTTTGTAGTTTTAAAAGATTGGAACCAAATCTGATCTTGCTTTTCTGGTTAAACATGAATTGGCCTCAGTGTCAGGGCTGCTGAGTATCTTCAGCTTTCGTGTCCTAATTTGCTCTCTATAATCTGGCACTTTCTTCTCCAGCTCTTACATTTCCTATTTACAGGCATATATGTGTTGTTGAAACTAACTGGTGGATACAGTGCTGAAATGTACTATTTTATTTAATCAATTCTAGTATTAACAGTATTAGTTGTTGGAGAAAATGATGAATTTTATGTGATTTCACTCTGTGTTTTTTAAGATGGGTGTCAGTAAAATCATATAAACCCAATTGCTTATAAAGCAGGAGTTTTTGAATGCTTTGGACAAATAAATGGCTGCCAAACCACAGTGGTTCTTAAGGAGCAACTCAGCAGATTGATTTTTTTTTTTTTTTATTATTATTAATAGTTAATAGAGTGTGAGTCACACTTTGGTAGTAACTGTTCCATTACCTTCCACAGAGAAAAGGAGCTGAGCTTTCTCAGTTTTAGTTTATTGTTCTTTCTAAGGTGCTGCTGGTTCAGCCTCATCCTGAGTCATTATACTTCTGAGCTGGAAATTGAGCTTTTAAACTTGATAGAGTTTTGTGGGTTTTGTTTTGTTTTGGTTTTTTTTAATAAAAATCCATAGAACAGTTACATGACTGTAATGTTTTGTTACCTGGAACTGAAGAGTTGGAGTTGTTTCTTCTCCCAAGGAAACAGGACAGTTGTTTCACAAGCAGCTGTGTAAGATATTTAAGGAGTACAATATTGGGACCTGACTGAGAGTATGAGCCTTAACACTTTTCAGCCTTTCCTACCTGTACTACACTAACAGCTTCTGAAATCCTTCCAGAATACATTGTAGTGTAGACATTCAGATCTTAAACATTAGTTTACTATTTCTGTATGGTAAATAACTTGTTATAATATGCTTTATCCTGTGGCTTCACCTAATTGCTAAAGAAGTGAAGTCCAAGAACTTGAAATCTCAGCTTGGCAAAAGACATCCCTGGCATCTTTAAAATGCATTTATTAAAAAAAATTTTAAAGTTATAAATCAGTCACTGCTTTAACATTTTTTTAGTGCAATAACTTCTAATTTAGGCTTTAAAGGAATAGTGTGAACATATTTATTAATGATTAAGATGTACCTACTTTGTGTGGAATTTTGCACTTGATACTTGAAATGTTTCTTCTCTTGCATTTGACATATTTTCAATATTTCTTCCATTGAAGCCTAATGCAAACCAGGATATCACTGAGCTGGAGAATAAAGTGGCAGCTTTGAAATCCCAGTTTGAGAAGACTTTGAATGACACTGCTGCAAATCAAAAATTCTTGGAAGAGGACTTGGTGACAACAAAGCATGACTTGCTTAAGGTTCAGGATCAGCTCTCCACAGCTGAAAAGGTTAGCATTTTTTTGTAATGTAAAGATGAGATCCTTATTCACATTTTAATTGGTTACTAATTTAACAAGCACACACTAGAGGATGCAGAGTTTACCAGGCAGCACCGTTGTGCATTTTTGTTACTCCAGTGGAAAAGCTTATTATAAGTAAAATGGCAAAACCACAATTAACTGCAGGGATTATAACTAGATGAATGCTTAAATGTTGCATGTTTGTCTGCAGAGAAATTTTTAAATGAAAAGTGTATTCCCAGCCTTCAAAAGGCTTTTAGCCTGATTTCATTAGAAAATAAAGTTTGTGTTTGTCTGTCCCAGTAATCTCGTTTGAATTTCCCAGCTGACTTCATTGAAATTTGAATAAGTTACAGAAACTACTGTTCTGAAACTTGAGGAGGAAAAGCAATGTGTTGGGGTTTTTTTTAAATATTTTAGTGTGGTCTTCCTAATATGTAAGTAACATGTTGATGTTGTCCTTATGTAGGAACTGGAGAAGAAATTTCAGCAAACAGCTGCCTATCGCAACATGAAGGAGATTCTCACTAAGAAGAACGAACAGATCAAGGATCTGCGTAGGAGGCTTTCCAAGTAAGTGATTCCCTCCTGTCCATCCAAACAGGGTCCTTGCTCTGGATCCGTGTTCTGCCCCCAATTTGTCATGTTAAATGTGAATCTGTCTCTAAAACAGCCTGTGAATTTTCCCTTCAAAAGAATTTCGAGTAGTCTATTCCCTGATTTTTGACAAGGCAGTCCTTTTAATGGATGTTAGGTGGATAGGGCTGATGTGTGCAAGAGCAGATACCATGGAGCAAGTAAAGAGAGAATTCAGGATGGAGTGGATACAGGATATTCCTGGGTGTGGTAGATAAGCCCTCAGGTGCTTCACAGAGAGATACAGAGGGCAGATGTCCCAGTGTTTGGATTTGTGGGTCAGTCATTCCTTTATTGTACTGTTTGGTAAACTGGCCAGTTTTACAAGGAGAAAATACTCTAAAAAGTGTCTGCATTTTTCTGTCACACAGTGAATCTTACAGAAATATGTCACTATTGAGTGCAATTTATTACTTGGGTTTCATTCTGTTTTTAGAGACAGAATGTCTCTGGGGTATTTTCTACTCTGCTTTAATGATTTTTCTATTTGTTTTTTTAATCCTCAGATATGAGTCAGAGGACTAAAACACCACAAGACATCTGATCTATCAAAAGCTGCCATGAAAAGAAAATGTAGACTGGTATTATATTTCAATAATTTTTGTTTCAAATGGTATATTTTTTGCTTCTAATGATTAAAATAACTCTTTATTAATACTAATAACACACTGAAACTCCTACCTTACTTCCTTGTAAACCTACAATTTATAGGTATTAGTTTCTGCAGTCATGTTTTTAATTGTTAGTCGCCAACATTCCTTGAGAAATAGCTAGCAGGATCTTACTGAAGAACTGAGAACATTCCCTACAAAGAAAGGAGTCTATTTTTGTTAATAAAAGGAAAAAAAAGGCAAAAAAAAAAACATTAGGGATTTTGATGTCTCTGAAGTGGAAACTCCAGTTGTTACTTTTGTGCAGTTAATGTAATTATGAAGTAGCATTATATATAAAAATTGCATCAGTGAAAGTAAAAAGTAGGAGGGGAACAAAAAGAAGCATTGATTCTGTAGTGTTACTTCACACTGGACGTGTCATTCCTCAGCAAAATGTGGTCAGTAGCATTTTTGTGGAGGGTGTTCATGAGCTGGTGAGGTAAATATGCTTTACAGCTGAAGTGCTGGGCCCTTTCAGATAAAGCCACTAAGTGAAGTTATGCTTTTTCACTTGAATTGATCTGAAACAAATTTGAACATCAGGAGGCAGATTCTGATTTTGCCAGTATTCTTAATATTGAGATTATAGTCTGGAAATGCATAGGAAAGTTCAAGAGCAAGCTTTTTTAGCAATTAAGTTATTTTAGGTACTTTCGTCTCCTTCCTTAATGTAACCTCACCAGAAAACAGCTTCTCTCAAGTCTTCTACTTGTAATTCTCTGCCTTGCATTGGTTTGTCAGCCTCTTAACAGTGCATCCTACTTGTTCATCTGTCCTGTTCATATGTGTGTTGTATTTTACTCCAAATAAAACTGTGCTGTTTTCAAACATGGACTCTTTCAGGAGCTGGGTTTTTTAATGGGATTGCTTTGTATATCTGGTTTTTAATATCTGTAGAAACGGGTGGCAGATCAGGAATGAATCTTGCTAGAAATGAGAACATGTAAATTACAGATTGATGCTCAAAGCCACACCACATCTAACAGCTGTAAAACAGTGTACCAGTGGCAGGGCTGGGAAGGGGCTGGGGTGGTTGTGTTACAGAAGCTGGCATTTAACAGGACTTGTCTCAGGAGCTGCTTGAACTGAAACGTATCATTTTCCCTCATTCTTTCTCAAAAAAACAAGGCTGTTAAAATTGCTCAAGCAGTGATGCCCCAGTCAAATCCGCCATAGACTTGCAGTCTAAGTTCTACTGTTTTCTGTAAGGTTGAGTATAAGTTTAAGTTCTCTTGTTTTCTCTAAGTTCTTCTGTCCTTTTCCACCCACTGGTTAAGCAAGATTGCTTTGGTATCAAGTCCTGTGTCTGTGGCATGATATCATTGCTGTAGCACAATAGTAGGGCATTATGGGATGACATATTCCTCATGGAATGACAGGTAAGTTAATGAAAGTTATTCTTTTGCTCCTCGTATAATCAATAAAAGGTTAAGTCCTTAATACTGATGTACCAAAGAGCTTTCTAGCCTGTGTTTGCTCAGAGCAACAGGAGTACTTGTCTGGGTGAATGTTGTGGGGTTTTTCTTTGTAATAACACTCATTTTAATGAGATCAGTCACTATTCCTAAAATAGCAGGTAAAAGGTGAAGAAAGAGAGATTCTTCTGCTGATCTTTTCTGAAATCGTTGACTGATGATTTAGCTAGAATATTGGCTCTGTGATGGGCCTTCATTACCTGCTTAGAAACCATCTCAACTAGAAAGTGCACTGCCAACTGCAGTACATGGCTAGGTCTCAATGAAATAAGTTGGCTGTAGACAAGCATTGTAACAGACCTTGTTATCTCCTCAGACAAGTAAGGCAAATCTTGTAGAGAGCTGTGCAGTGCCAAACTGAGACACTGACTTTGATTTCCTGCCTTGCAGATTGCCACTTTAGGGAGTATGAGATCACTGCGATGCTTTGTGTTGCAGAGTGGCTAATTAACACTTGTAGGGAGCTCTTGATGGAAAATACATCCTCTTAGATGATGTTCCTGTCAAAGAAGACCTGGAGCATTATACAGTAACAGTTCTCTTTTTGTTGAGATAAGTACAATATTTAGAAGCTGAAGATGACATCTGAATCTCTGCTGGCAGTGTCTGCTATTTCTAAAACTTCACTTCCTTCCCTGAGGTATAAATTCCAACACTGCTTTTATCAGTCTTTGTTCCTTATACTGGTCAAGTAGACGTTACCCTTTTCTTCCACTTCAGTTGTTAATTCCCTAGTTATGCCTGAAGGGAATGTTTAAAAAGAAAATTTCTTTATAACCAGCTGGTCTGCAGGAATCAAATCTCTTTCAAGCTGGGTGTGGTTTTGGTATTTGTTTTTTTTGTTTGCTTGCAGATTGAAGAATATTTTCTCTGGGAATGAAATCTTGGCAGCTCAGCCAACAAGTGACAGTGACTTCAGCTCAGCTTTTGGCTGATCAGAAAGGAGCCAGCATTGCTGCATGCTGCTGTCTTCATGAGGCTGTGTATTACCTGATGATCTTTAACTGTTCATAAAGGACTCCTCAAGCTGTTTTTCTCTGGTGGATAGTAGCCATGTTTTAAAGTGGATGCTAATATATAGTGACACTTAGTTTGCAAGTGCACCTCTTTATCTGATAGATTAATGTTAAGGACAGCTGCTGTTTGGACATTTCCTGCATACTTTACCTTTAGGAAACCCAGTCATCTGCCAGGCACTTAGATTTCAATTCAGCCAAAATTTCTGTAAGATTCCTTAGTTTGATTTTGTCTTCCTGGCATTATCAAGGATAGCTCTTGGCTTCTGTGTGACACCAAATGCTGTCAGACCACAGTGACTTACTGCCTCAGGGAGCAAACATGAATGGTCTTGCAGTGTCAGGTGGCTGAATGGATCAAGCTTAAAATTTTGATCTGTTCTAGGTGGATGTGCCTTCTAAAACATATTAAAAAAAAAAGTAATTTGAAGGTAAGTTTTTATGTGAGCAGGTAAAAATTGTTCTAAAAATTATTATTGTAACTGACTTTGAGCAGAGAATGTGCCCAGGGAGTTACCCTATGGCTGTTACTTTTGACAACGTCCCTGTGAAAGCCTTGGCCCAGGACTCCTGCCCTGCTCTGGCTGCCTGCAGACTCTTTGAAGGCATCCAGATGTTCCCTCCTTATCAGTCTCCTTTCAGACATACCCTGAAACTTTAGGCAGGCTGTTTGGAGTCAACTTTTCTCCCAATAAAGGTAGGTAGATAGATGTCATTCTGTTTCAGTAGTATTAATATCTATAGACTTTTGCTCATTAATTATTTTTTAATTATTTTTAGGAACCTGGTAATGTCTTGGAGCATCTGTGGTAAGCCAGGGTGATGCTACATGGTTGGTGTAGGACTCTGGCAGGGCAGCTCGTGACTGGCAGCTGCTGGTGGACAAGGGATCTGCCTGGAGACCTCCCCAGACTGCAGGCAAGCTGTGACAGAGAGAAAGTGTGAACTGGCAGGAGGCAAGCAGAAGAACTGACTGAATAGGCCAATTATGTTTTTTATTTTAATGAGGTGCCAGTTTGTGACTCTTTTGAGGTCTGGATGAATTAGGTGCAATTCTATCAATCAGAACTGCATTGAGTACCCTGAAAGATCTCATAGTCAGAGGATGAATAGTGCTGTGGAGCTAAACCAAAGCAAGGATAATAGAAAAGAGAGACCTTTATCAGGCATGTCTTTCCAAGGAGTCTGGTGTAATGTGAAGCAGTTTTAAGGGTGGTGAAGAGCCTGGGTATGACTTCAAGGTACAGACTTAAGGGCATCATCTGTAGTTTGGAACTAAGCCACAGGTACTAGTGATAAACTGGAAGGAATAATTACAATCCTAATAACTGCTTAGAGGAGTAACTGTAATCTCCAATTATAGAGCAATTGCCCAGTAGTTATGTCCTATGAGTTCTCAAAGATCTGGGAATCCAGATGGATTCTGTCTTTCTCCTAAATTAAGGAAGCACAAGGCTTAGAGTAGCAGCTGTGACCTGTGGATCCCAACAGAAAGACCGTATGTGGAAGCTGCTGCTTGCTTGATTGTGTATCTGCTTCCCTTGGCAACATCAGGAAATGTTTGCAGAGGCTGCAGAGACTCTTCCATCGCTTCCCTTTGAGAATCATCTGATGTGCTGGCAGACACCATCCTTCCATCTGGAGGTGAGTGCCTCCAGGAAAGGCAGATCCTCAACACCAGAGCTGCTAGCACTTTTTCTCCTTTCCACATGTCTGGCTCATCAAAGAAAGCCCAGAGGGTTTATTTTTAAATATAGGGGGTATAGTGCCACATGTTGGACATAGGAAAAAAAGGTCCAGGCTACCTGATGGAATTCTTTCCTGCCTTGTTTCCCTCTCTTTTGACAATAGAACTGTTAAGCTTTTCTCATACCCTCAAATCACAGTCTTCAACCTGTTGCTAGGACCTCAGACTGCCTTTTTTCTGCATTTTAGGTAGCTGGGAGAGGCACTTGGCTTCTTACTGTCCTGACATCAAGAGATACAAGCCCAGGTTTTTTAGTTTGCACCTTCACCCAAGTACTTTCAGTTCTGCTTCAGTAATAAATGGGTTTCTCTGCTTTATTTATCCGCTTCTGACTAGGTTTGCATATGGTAGTTCCCTGGGCACTCCCATCAGTCTCTGGTCTGCTGTGGAGATGAAGGGCAGGCCCCTCTCAACCACTCCAAAAAACCCCACGTTTCAAATTTGTTAGGTATTGGGAGAAAAATGTTTCTAATCTTCCTTTAACAGGAGCAGTGAAATGATCAAAAGTTCTTGAATATGTCTGTTAGAGGCTTGTTTTTGTCCCTGAAGATAAAGCCCAAGTCCTCCCCCAACTGAAAGGAAGTTCACAGGAGATAAAATCTTCAACAGCATCAGAAATAGCATATTGATTATCTGAGGTGTCTGTAGATATTCCCACAGAAAGAATTCCTGAGTGTAAATTGTTTAAATACCTTTAAATATATTTAAAACCTGTCTCTCAGGGAGCCACTAGATGACAGGCACTCTGCTGGGTGCCTGTGTGCATGACCACCTTTAAAAAACCTCATAGCAGTTTGTGATCTGAGCTCTGATGAGACTGATGTTTGTGAAAGACTCAAGGATTTGTCTCATTCCATCTGAACTTCCGGATCTGGCCTGACCCAGGATGAGGACACCACACCTCCCTGCCTGCACGATCTCCTCCAGTCCATTAGTAAACTAGTTTGAAATGTAATGGGAAAGAGGTACAGAGCCAAGGAAATGTTTAACTTGATGATTCTCATCAGTAGGAGTAATCCATTCACACAGAAGCATCCCAAGTGTTAGTGATGTGCTATTTTTTAAGGCTGTCCTGTCAGTGAATTACTTAATGCTGTAAGCTATTTACACACATCATTTATAATAAATCCCACTGGCATTGACAAGCATTTAACTTTTTAATAATTTGCAAAAGTTTTCAGGATTTGGAACAACTAATATCCGTAGCTTCTCAGTGTATGTCTTTCAGCTTTAATAGCTTATGGAGCTAAAATTGCCTTGGATTTTTCCTTCCAGCAGAATTCAGGGTTATACCCATGAGAGACATTTCCAGGGCTGGCTGGCAAGTTGCAGTTCTGCAGGCAAGACAAGAACTGCCATGAGCTCCCTCAAAACTGTACTCTGGAAGGCTTTGACAAACCCTGATGTTTTCCAATGACAACTTTCATTTCTAGCACCACTAAAACACCACAAAGAATGGATTTGCTTACAGGAGCTGCATAAACCTCTTGAAGTCACCTCTTCTGGCAGGCAGAAAAGTGGTGTCCCACTTTGTGACTTTGCTTCTGCAGGTGGCTGGTCAGCAAGTCCACCAGAGTGGTTCTGCTGGGTTCAGCAGCACTGCAAACACACTCTGTGCTTTGGGCTCGTGTCCAAAAGCCCCGTGGAGTGGGCTCTCACCTGTACCCACAGCTGGATGCCTTGGCTCGGCCGGTGCCTCATGGGATGCTGGAGCAGCACACACAGCGCTGGCAGGGAGCAAATTGCTGGCACTGGAGGAATGAGAGTGACAGCAGCTGTGCAGGTCTTACTTGGAAAACGGTTCTGAAAGGTGTCCTGGCAAAAACACATTTAAGCAGAGGAAGGAAGCTGAGTTTTTGGAGTTGTTCACCCCCTTTTTATTGCTCCAGACACTGCTGTCAGCCTCCTTCACTGGGAGACCTGTCTGAATTGATTGAGCTCAATGAGTACCTTGGCAGGGGCCCAATCACACAGGGTTCGTGTTCAGACCTGGCACCTCAGGGTGCCTTCAGATGACCCAAAGGCCTCTCAGATCCTTCTGGCTCCACCATGGGTCACAGATGCCTTTTCCCAATAGCCTTTGTACATATTTGGTCCCTGCTCCTCCAAAGTATTTTAAAACAGCAACCCCTCAGAAAATTTTCATCTGCAGCAGTGGGGTTTGAGCACAAAGGTAAGTGAAAAGAGACTGTACTGTTTCTTGCTGTCACACACATGCAGACTATGCAGAGGGAGGGTGTTGTTCATTGAGGGGCAAACTTGAGTGTTGTACCCAAGTGTGCAGTGGGCTGGGGACCTGTGCTGCTGGTAGGGACTGTTTCAAGGCAAATTTTGGAACTGGGCAGTGTGCTGGGCTGGTTGGGGAGAGCACCTGGTCACAAGGGATGGGATGCCTAAGGACCTGTTTATTCCTGGCATTTCCTGACATGCCTTGCGCTGAATGCTCTAATAGTCACTAAAGTCAGTCCTAGTGGTGTGAAAATTCCCCCCCCCTCTGTGCTATCAGATTCAATCTGGTGCCTCATGCACATGAATGCCAGTCATAGGGAAGGGAGCCCTGTGAGGAAGGAGTGTTCCAGTTCCAAAACCAAACTGCAGTCCCAGTGTTATTTCCTCATGGTGTCAAGTCAGCCATGTGAGTGGATAAAAATCCCTCAGCTCACATCCTTCCCAGAAATGCCAGTCAAAACCCAAGCAGCTATTTACCCAAAGTACCAATTTTATAGTTCCGTGTGTGTCTATAATCTATTTACCAGCATTCCTACTTCAGTATGTGCCTGTTAATAAGATTAGTAATTAAAAAGCTTGATAGGAATTGGCAAGCATAGCTCCTCCGCCTTTCCCTCCCCTCCAAGCCGGACTGGCGTGGAGTGTGAGGCAGGGTTGGCAGAGGACCTGAAGGGCTGAGGGCAGGAAGGCTCTGCTGGAACCTCTGCCTGCAGGCAGGCAATGGAGAAATCCCGACCACTGTGGGACAATCCCCTGCAGTTTGTTTTCGCCTGCATTTCCTATGCCGTGGGGCTGGGAAATGTCTGGAGGTTTCCATACTTATGTCAGATGTACGGAGGAGGTAAGTGTGGTTTATGTTTCTTGCTTCCCTCGAGGAGGAATAGGGCAAATTTTAAGTCCAAAAGTATGTTGTTCATGCTAGTGCCCTGGACCCTGCTGGGAGCAGGAGGTCTGGCTTTCTGTTGGTGTGCAACCTGTCTTATTGTGGCTTTATTTTATGTATTCTTCAGCATTAGGCTTTTACCTGACAGCTGCCCCAATGCAGTGGCACTTGTTTCCTAGACGTACAGCGAAGCAGTGGGAAGGCCTATGTTTTCTATAAGAATAGACTAAGAGATGCAGGTCCACACGGCATTAATCTATTATTTTTGCCCCAAAGAATCACTCAAGTCATCAGAAACCAGTTCAGTTCCTTGTATGTTCACATGTGTGGACTTGAAACATATTGAGGGGGAGATGCTTATGCTGATTTAATTTAAGGATCAGCTGTATCATTTCAAGTTTCTGTCATTAATGTTATGTCTTTTATACAAAGCCTAACTTAAGGGGATGATAGCTTGGCTGCAAGTCTGCCGTGAAGTGGGCTGAAACGCTGTAATCAACAGGAGTTGCGCAGCTAAATCCTCCCAGGAACCTTTGGAAATAAGGAACACATTGATTTGGGCTCAAAAAAAAAATCTCATTGAAAATGTATCCTTCTCCTAGGTCCAGAAGAAAGATGGTGTCTGCATCATACACCAGCCACAGTTCTTTCTTAGAAATCAAAAGTCAGTTAACTAGATTAATTAAAGACCAACACTAATAATCTCCTCCAAGGTACAGCTACGACTGTTTTGAAGCATCCTTATAAAGAGCCTCTCTTTATAAGACATCCAAGTTTTATATTGCTTCTCACTGCATCTGTTATCATGGTGTTGGACCTATCTCAGCTTTGCAATAAGGGACATGGCAAGCATCTGCCTCATCTGCTTCTGGTCTGCTTCCACCTTTTCTTCCTTTCAGGGAGAAACGTACTGAGAGGTTTAAGTGCTTTTTGCTTCTGTTATGCTTGTTATGTTGGCTTGTAGCTTACTTCTAAATGCATGTGTGGCAGTAGGGGTTGATTCATGCTGGTTTTTGAAAAGCCAGCTCAGTGCTGAGACTGAGTCAGAGCTGTCCTGTGGGATCAGGTCAGAAAAAGTCAGATAATAGGGTGGGTTAGGTTGCAGTAGAGGATAGATGCTGAAGTGGCTGAAGCTTTTTTAGATAGTTCAGATACTGGGAATGATGGATGTGCTGTAATTCTGCATGTATTCCTCTACACATGCCTTAATGGTAAAGACTTCATGTCTGACACTGAGCTCTAGCACAAAGCTTAAAATACGAGTGTTTCTCTACACAATTCAACTGCACGTGATTAGTTTGCTAGCAGCCTATCCTGGCAGACATCCTGAAGGACAGCTAAACTCAGGCATTTTGGGGGCTTTTGTGGTTCTTTTGACCAGCCACCTGTATTGCAGTAGATAGTGAAAATTCTCTGAAATGTAACCAGAGCTAGAACATTTGATTAACTTGAAATAAGGTTAAATAAACTTCCTCGCTTGTTGCAGGGGGGTTAAACTAGATGACCTCTAAAAGGCCTCTTTCAACTCAAACTATTGTGTGATTTTATGATAAACCCAAATATTTTCTGAAAATCATGCTTTTCTAAGAATATTTTCCCATTATTTTTCATTATATTCTCTATTATTTTTCTCTTCCGCAGTTAAATTTGTGTAGGAAAAGGTAGCTCTTTTTACTGTGAAACTAAAACTCCTGACAGGAGGTTTTACTTTTCTTAATTCTTTTTTTAACTACTCTCTGTGGCTTTCCAGGGTTGCACAGAATCCATGCAGACAGAACATCGTTTCAGGGACTTAGAAGCTGGATATGCCAGGCACTGGGACCAGGGGGGTGCCAGCTTGTTTGGCATCTTCCTAGTGGAAAAGCACAGAGCCAGTCCCTGTCCTGCCCCGTAGAGCAATAGGACCCTTATCACCAGTGACACTGATAAAGAGAGTATTTGCAGACTTTATCACTTGCTTTTCTGTTCATCAGCAGATTGCCTCCTTCTCCTTGCTCTCCTCCAGGGAGCTTGACCTGAGCAGACCAGGGAGGGTTCTGACCCCATAGGTGCAGTTATTCTGTCCCTAAGCAGGCTGGGCCAGGCTGAAACGAGACTGGGATGGGCCTGCAGCAGGGCTGGTGCTCAGCAGTGCTCAGTCCTGAGCAAGGAAGCCCTTGAGCACCAGCCAGGGCGCTGAGCAGAGGTGAAGGTGCTGCCAGACAAGCCCAAGGAGCAGGCCCAGGGCACACTCCATGTTTGCCAACTGCAGGGGTCTGGCCTGGGGGCTGGTTTGTGCTGTGCTGAGTCACAGAAGATAAGGAGATGGTTCAAACAGCTGCACTGAGTCACTTGTATGAGGCATTTTGGTTCTACCCTTTAGGAAAAGTACAACTGGGAGCAAGATCTGCATGCAAACAGCATGCAGGGCAAGGGGCAGGGGGCTTAGCCCTGGCCCCCCCAGCTTCAGGGGGACACTGGGGTGAAGGACAAGCCTGAAGGCATTCCTACTTCTTGCAGCGTGGCAAAGTCAACACCAAGCATGTGGCAGCACTGCTGAGAGAGCAGAGAAGCCTTGGCAAAGGGCTTAATGCTGATTCCCCCTGTGGTACATGGCAAAACTCTCCTTGGTGGACGCTGGGGCAGCTCACACCCCGCCGGCACAGAGCGGCTGCGGGAGCTCTTAAACCTCCAGCAGCTCCCTTGCGGCATAGGAAGTTATCTAACAGAGTAACAAAGGGGTTGTTAACAGAGCTGGGAGGTGGTAAATTAATTCCCAGAATAAACCGGATTATTGCTCTGTGTTTATTTCCAGTTCTTTTCCTCAGTCGCTGCCTGGGGTTCATTCCTCCACAGCGCTGCACAGAGCCCATTGCAAGGAATGTTAATGCCACAGATTAAATCCTGAATAAGAGATATTTACGTAAATATTTTGGCTTGCTGTAAAAAGGGAAGCAGGGAAGCCTTCGCAGAAATCCAGCTTTTGACTCAGTCAGCAGCTCCTTCTGAAGTGAACCCCAAGTTGAGTACAAGGATTTTATTTTTCTTTGGCTGAAATTTAAGCCAAAGCACATCCTGGTTGCCAGGTGGGAAGGCCCTTTCCCCTCCCTCAGTGTCGACCTTCCCTTCCCCAGGAGCATCCTTGTGGCTCTCCATGCAGGGGGGAAGCAGGGATGAGGAGCCCCATGCCTCCCATCCCAGAGTCTGCTCCTGCAGGTGGAACCCTGGGGGAAAAGCCTTCATCCCTTTGCTGGGGCTTGGGGAGCTCACTGGGTTGTTTTTTTTTGGGTTGGGTTGTTTTTTTTTCCTAAGCCGGACCAGACTTCAGTATGTAACTCAGAACTCTCTATTCAACTTGGACGTTGCTGTTAGTTTGAGCACTTTGGCTGTGCCGCAGCACACCCCACATGAAGTCAATCTTTCCCTCCTTCTCTCATTATCCTTTACAAGGTTTGGCTGGTGTTTGGTTACCCTTTAACAGCCCCAGCCCCCAGCTTTGCTCACACCACCCGTGATGCATCTGGGCAGCCCTGACACACCGGCGTGGTGACCAACACAGTTTAACAGCAGAAATCCCAGCTCTGCCAAGTTCCTGCGGAAAATTCCCTGTGCCCGGGCAGTCAGCGCTCACCAGCCTCTGGGACACCACCCGAAACCCCGTGGGATGTCCTTCAGGGTTGTGCTGTGCCCTCAGTACACAAAGTGGCCCAACAGCACCCAGAGCCAGCCAGTCCGTGGGACACTGACGGCATTGTGGCATGGCAACTGTGATTTGAACACAAATAGGGCAACACGTTGTTTATCTTGCTGCTGATCTGCTGAAGGCTGGCTGACTGCTGGGTTTTTTCTTGCAGGTGGCTTTTTGATCCCATACCTGGTCATGCTGATTGCTGAGGGAATGCCTCTGCTCTACCTGGAGCTGGCTGTGGGGCAGCGTATGCGTCGGGGCAGCATCGGCGCCTGGAAAATAATAAGCCCCTACCTCTGTGGTGTTGGTATGTTCTCAGTTTTCATCTCTTTTATCCCAGCACGGAGAGAACATGGGTGATTTTGAATGGGGAGCTTTGTCTTTAGAGAAACCAGGAGTGAGCTGGGGTTCTGCTGGGCCTCACCAAGCTGAGCAAAGCAGACCCCTCTTGGCACGCATTTATCCCACCCCTTGTGGGGCACTGGGACCAGACCACAACGTGCTGTGTTGTGTCCCTCCCTGCACTCAGAGGTGTGAGTCCCCCTGCCCTCAGGCACACTGCCAAAATCACGGTGTGAAGGTCAGTGCTAAACCCAGCCCCTGGGGTTGCCTGCACTTGGCTTAGACCCCAAGAGCACCTTCCCAATGAGTGATAAAATGGTGCCTTCATTCCTGCTGTTGCTGTCTGCCATTTGACAATGTCCACTCTTAACTACATTTTTGTGTTATTAAATTACCCCCATACCCCAAGCCATTGTTAATCTGCATACAAGCATTTTATTTTTAATGATACTTTTGACTCTTCACCGCCCAGGGCCTCAAGTACAACATCCAGTGCAGGACAGTCCTGGCAGGACAAGGAGCAGGTGGCTCCAGTGGCAGGGGCATACCCTGTGCACACAGCTGTGCAGGGGCAAAGCCCCTCCTACATCGGGTGTCCCCTGGGTGTTATGGGACCCACATGGGCATTTTGGGGTTTTGTTACTGACCAAGTGTCTCTCTCCATACCTGCAGGAGTTGCCAGTGTTGTCGTCTCCTTCTTCCTCTCCATGTACTACAACGTGATAAATGCCTGGGCCTTCTGGTACCTCTTCCACTCCTTCCAGGTGTGTGGCACCCAACAGCACAGTTTGGCCCCACTGTGGCTGTGGAGGTTTGTGGTGGCTTTGCATTGGTGCTGGATGTTGTATGGCACCATCATCAGCTGGGGAGGGGAGGTGGAGGGGTGCCAAAAGCTCCGGAAACCCACCCAGGGCTTTTCTGAAGGGAAAAAGAAGGCAGTGGTGTCTCCTCCCACGGGCTCCCCGAGTGGTGTTGGGCATTGTCTTCTCACTGTGAAACACAGATCAAGGCCAGCCCTGTGAGGCATTGGTGGCCAGGGTGTCCTGCATCCTGGGATGGGTCTGTCTGATGGAGTGGGACAGGATTTGAGAGTGTCATCCCCAGGGGAGAGGGTTAAAGCGGCTCAGTCCTCAGGGAAGAGAGACAGAACAGATCTCTCCTTGAGGAGAGGGTCGTTCCCAGGGGAAAGTGTCAGAAGAGATCATCCCCAGGGGAGAGGGTCCTCCCCAGGCAGCACCATGCAGAGACAAGCAAGTGCCGGGCAGAGAGCCACCCTCGCCATCATCCTCCCCATTCCCTGCTGCACCTCAGCTCTCCCTGCCATGCTGGCACTCACTCCATGCCCTCCCTCCCAGGACCCCCTGCCATGGGCCACCTGCCCCCTCAACAGCAACCGCACGGGCTACGAGGAGGAGTGTGAGAGGACGTCGTCCACGCAGTACTTCTGGTACCGGCAGACCCTGAACATCTCTCCATCACTGGAGGCCAGCGGGAGCATTCAGTGGGAGCAGGCACTGTGCCTGACGCTGGCCTGGCTCGTGGTCTACCTCTGCATCCTCCGTGGCACCGCGTCCACCGGCAAGGTGAGAGGTGGGCACGGCATGGGCAGGGTAAAGGAGTGCCCAAAACAGTGCCCATGGCTGCTGTCACTTGGGGTCATGGCACCTCCCCTGAACACCGAGCTCAGCTGCCTCTATTGCCTTGTCAAGTGGCAATTGAAGCAGGGTCAACCAAAACACCAAGAGATACTACAAAAATAATCCAGAAGAGGCCTTTAAAGGCAGCCACCCCTGCTGCAAAACCAGCCACCAGGCTGCTGGCCAGGAGGAAAACAGTCTGCCACAGCAGAGCCATGTCAGGAGATGTCTGGTCCTCGGTCTTTGCAAGAAAAAAAAGACATCTATTGGACATGTTTTGCTCGCTTTTTATTCGCAGCAGAAGTTATGAGGAAGTGGGGAGAAAAACCCCAATGTCCTGGCTGAGCCTGCACTAAGCAGCAAGCTTGAGGGCTGTAATCCCCAAATCGTCTTAGCTGAACACAGAAAGCCAAGAGACTATAAACTAAGAATAACCTCTTAAACTTGCTGCAACAACTTCAATTTTGATTCAATTTGATTCAAGTTTGATTTCGATTCAATTCTATTGAATTCAGGTTTGATTTTGACCTTTTATGGGATCTGCTTGCCTTCCTCTTAGAGCAAATGATGAATGACCTTTGCCTAATGAGTTTTTGATAGATAGTTGCACAGTGGTGTTCCTCCACTAAATGATGCAGAACCCAGTTTGTGAATATTGCAAATATTTTAGATTTTTGTTTCAGTTCCACTCAAAGAGAAGACCCTGGGAACAGCAGCACAGGTCTTCATTATTATTAAGAACTTGTTTTGCTAAAATGCAAATCTTAAGTTAGATTTGTCTGAAAATATTTCTTTAAAGGTTAATACATGAGAACAAACACAATAATGGAAATTATTTATGTAAAGTAAAGGAGACTGACCCTAGTGGATTAGCTTTGTCTTATGTATTCCTTAGATGAAGGTATTTCCTCTCTTTCCTCAGGTTGTCTACGTGACAGCTTCTTTGCCATACTGTGTCCTCATCATATACCTCATCAGAGGATTAACACTTCATGGAGCTGTGAACGGGCTTGTCTACATGTTCACACCAAAGGTACAGAAAAACTGTATTGAATTTCTCATGAAATGTTATTAGATACTGAACGTGTAGGTTTTTAAAAGGTGGTGACACTCCCATTCCTCATACTGGATTTCTGCAGCAGCAGCTTAGTTGGAAACCCCAGCTGGGAGTGGCTGGAGGCTGTTCTGCCATGGAGCCCATAAGCTGCTTGCTTTCTCCTGCAGAAAAGGACCTGCCCATTAGCATAACCTATAGTATGTTACCTGGAGTTGTAGCAGTAACCCTGCCCAAACCCAGCCCTGAACTAAAAGCAGTACGCAAAGGGACTATCCATGCAGGGTGGCAGGGGCAGCCCTGGGAGTCCATCTGTATGTCCCTGCTGTGGGTCTGGCTTTGCAGCTGGAGCAGCTGTCGAACCCCAAGGCGTGGATCAGCGCCGCCACCCAGATCTTCTTCTCGCTGGGCCTCGGCTTCGGCAGCCTCATCGCCTTCGCCAGCTACAACGAGCCCAGCAACAACTGTGAGAGGCACGCCGTCATCGTCTCGCTCATCAACAGCACCACCTCCATCTTCGCCAGCATTGTCACCTTCTCCATCTACGGCTTCAAGGCGACCTTTAACTATGAGAGCTGTATAAACAAGTAAGAGCCTCGTGTTTCGCTCCTTTCCCGCTGCACGCCGTCCTGGGGCAGGTGAGAGGGGATGTAAATAAGTAACAGCACGCAGTGCTGCCAGTGCTGCCCCAAGACCAGACCTGATGCTGCTCTAATAAAGCTAATGGAGCTGTTTAAAGCGATGAAGCCTGAGATGAAAGGTCAGAGCCACTTGCCTTTTGACACCTGGGTGCTGCTTCCAGGCACGGGCCTGGTTGAGAGGATGAGTTTGCCTGGGCAAGTCACAGAGTCACTGTCCCCTGTGTTCTGGTCCTACCACGTGTCTCAGGGGGTGGGGGGGTCTGATTAACAGGATGCAGTGATGCTCAGACCCCCACCTTTAAGGCTCAGCCCTATTCCAGGAGCTCAGCCTCTTCAGCTCTGATGCTCTGGGGGTGCCTAAGAGCCTGCAGGATTGTGTCCCAAGGCAGCAAGCTTGTGTGAAGTCCCTGGCACAGGGCCTGCAGCAGTTACACTTTTACTCATATTTTTAGAGCTTTCAATCTATCTGCTGATCAGAGAGGAAGCCGAGCTGCTAGTCCCTGCTCGTTGCCAAAAGGCTCGTTAAGTTGATGGGGTGTGGACGTGAGACTGGAGGGCAAAGGGGAAGAGACGCCAGCCACCACTGGCTGGCACCCAAAATACCTGCCTGGGAGCAGCAGTGTGGGCACAGGAGCTGCTCCCTACAAGGCACAGATAAGCACAAGGTCGCCCATGTCCCATTCTGGAAGTGCCATGACTCTCATCTGGGCAGACTGAATCCCTGGGGCCAGCAGGACATCCACATGTGGTGGAGAAGGGCATGAGGTATCGTGGGCCTGAAAGCCTTTGAATTCCTGTAATCTCTCCCAGGGTGATCCTTCTGCTGATGAACGCTTTCGACCTGGAGGAAGGCTCTGTGACAGCAGACAACCTCAGTGAGATGAAAGACTACCTCATGTCCACCTACCCGCAGGAATACGCCCAATTAGTGCCTCAGATTAAAAACTGCAGCTTGGAAGCTGAGCTAGACACGGTGAGTTGCCACTCCGGGCTGTGTCCTCTCCTCCCACTGAGCCCAGGCAGCCCCCTGCAAGCACATCTGCACGCCCAGGAGCTGGGGGTCATTTCTGCACCTCGGGATGGGGCAAGCTGGGCCAGTGCAGCCAGACTGCTGGTTCTGGCTGTGGAACACGGCAGGTCACAAAGGTTTGGGGCAAGTGGGTTTTTTGGCTACGAGTGGCACTATGCCAGTGTCCATGCACTTTGGATAAACTGGCGAGAATCTCATCTGCTTTTGCTGTGCAAAACCTTGTCATGACCCAGAGTCACTCTCTTATGTCCGTTTTATATCCTTTATCAAGCTGAGGAGCTGCCCATAACTCATTTTCCCCCCTTCTCTCTGACAGGCTGTCCAGGGGACAGGACTGGCATTTATAGTCTATTCTGAAGCAATCAAAAACATGGAGGTGCCCCAGCTGTACTCGGTGCTCTACTTCTTCATGCTGCTGATGCTGGGCATTGGCAGCATGCTGGGCAACACGGCCGCCATCCTCACGCCGCTGACCGACAGCAAGGCCATTGCCACCCGCTTCCCCAAGGAGGTGATCTCAGGTGAGCACTGAGTGCCACACTGCAGGCCACAGTGGTGAGACCACGTGTGTGTGTGTGTGTGTGTGTGCAAAAGCTTTGGTGCCCCACTGCCACTGAGGGTCCCTCCCTCCCCTCAGGTGGAGCAGGGAATAGTAAATATGGTGCTGGAAAGGTTTGCCTGCCCAGCACTTCCCCTCCAGAGCTCCCAGAGCACTAGGGCAATCGTGGGTGTGTATTTACAGGCTTCCCAACAAACTCCAGTTCCTTCAGACTGGTGAAACTCAGAGACAGGACAGATAACAAGATACTTGCAGTGAGTAGCTCTTCAGCCATATCACCACTATCACAACTGCAAAACACCTGTCTGTGGCCAAAATTTATTTATGCTCCTGTTCAGGCGCAGAAATCAGTTGTCCCACCTTAAACCCTGTTTTAGCAGAATGTCTAGTAGCAACACCAGATACTGTATGTGACAAGGCTATAGCCAAGACTTGGTTGTCTTGACTGTTTCTGGGGTAATGCCCTGTCACTATGCAGCTCTGAGGGGCAGTTTAAGGACACACCAGCACAGTGACACATGCAAAGAGATGGGTCTTTTCCATAGGGGAAAAAAATTATCCTTCTCCTCAGAGAAAGCTGCTCAGCAGAAACCCCACCAGTTTTTTAGTCACAAGGAGCATGACATTTCCCACACACAGTTGGAGTTCTGGGTGTAACAGCAGGGTCCCTGTTTTGTCCACGCAGGCATTGTGTGTTTCCTTAACTGTGTGATTGGCCTGATTTTCACCATGGAGGCTGGCAATTACTGGTTTGACATATTCAACGACTATGCAGCCACCCTCTCACTGCTGCTCATCGTGCTGGTGGAAACCATCGCAGTGTGTTACATCTACGGGCTAAGAAGGTAAAAGCTTGAGCACTCCTTTCTTCGTAGTGGGACAGCAGACCCCTTCCAGGGCCTCTGTTCAGGGGGCCAGGCTGGGCTGACACCACCTCTGCTGGAGGGGAGTGCTAATGAGCTGTACACACCCACTCCCTGCTCTCTCTTTGGTCTCAAGAGCACCTTCTGCCACACCTCTGCTCCTCCTGTGACAGTAGCTCAGCAGGAGCACAGCAGGGCCATTAAGGCTGGTTTCAGAGGTGGTCACCTCACACCTCGCTGGTGTCCCAAGTCATCCCTTGTGGGTAAAATGAAGCTTTGGCATCAGGAAACGTTTGAACAGCAGAGGTGTTTGTGCCTATGGTGTCTAAAGGAAAAGGCTTCAGCATTTGCCTTGTTAGTGTGCCAGCACAATATGTGTAAAGGCACCTGCAGGGGTCTTATGTCCTTGGGAAGTTCAAAGGCTTCAAGCCAGATCCAGGTCTCCTGTGAGATTTTAGGTACAATCCCGTGTCTTTCTCAAGGACAGTCAAATAACAGCAGTGAGAACAACTGAACTACACAAAACCCAGCAGAGTTTTCTCCACAGTATTTGAGCACCATTGCTTTTCTCTGTCAGCTGGCACCAGTAATGGTCTGAACTTATATTCCAGCCAGAACTTTTGTTGCTGTACTATTTCTGCAGTTTGGGATTCTCTTGGAAGTCCTGCTGTCTGTTTTCATTTCACCCTCACCACGATTCCAGTGAGCCAGTGCTTCAGACAATCCCTCTCCTCAGTTGTGGTTAACTGTACTCCCCTTTCTCACCTGACATTGAATTCTGCAGGTGGTTTTGAAGTGACTCAGAGCAAGGTATCCATTGAACATATGCAGCTGTTCTCAAAAATATGTTTTGTTTTGTTGTTTTTTTTTTAAATACAGATTTGAAAAAGATCTTTACACCATGATTGGACGCAAGCCAAACTGGTATTGGAAAATTATGTGGGCTTTTGTTAGTCCTCTGCTAATTATAAGCCTATTTATATTTTACCTCACTGACTATATCCTCACAGGAACCTTGCAATACCAAGCATGGGATGCCACACAGGTAAAACAGTTTGGGCCTTGGGGATTTTTTTAGTTTGTTTTTTTAAACTTTCCTTCCATCCTCATTAAATTGTTCCACAAAATTGCCTTCTGAAAGGCACTCCTTGCTTCCTTGCAGCAGGAGTGAGGGCCAACCCCTAATTTTGTGGAAAGGAAAAAGAGGGAAAACTTGACCAAGTGATGATGCAATGATTCTGTAAAATCAACTAATTTCCCTCTGATTCTTAATCGACCCCTTTATACACTAAGACTTTATTAATGTTGAAGACCTAAATATCATCTTTAAAAAATCACTTTAAAAAAAATCACTTTCAAAGTATATTATTTTGAACAAAATTTGTGGTATTTTAACAGAACTGAACTGCTGCTGGAATAAATAGTTTTCATAACTTCCATATACATTTTTCTTCATGGCCAGAACTCTTTGTATGAATTCTGAACTGTGTATTTATCACAGAGTAATTACTACTGGATAAGTAATCACTGATTTCATAACCTTTCGTGGAAATGTTCCCCTTCTGCAGAAACAAAGCGTGTAATTGGCCATGACATGAAAACAATTTGGGACCCATGGCGGGCCTGGCCTGTTGAGTGGGTGTCAGCACCAGCCCCCGGGCTCCATGGGAGGAACACGGAGGCCTGACAGAGGTCAGGGCCCGGCCACCTCATTAAGAAACACAAATCTAGCCCAAATCCGCTCTCCCAAAGCGTGCAGAAGTTTCCCCCAGTCCTGTTGTCAGCAGCTCTGTTCTTGCTGTCAGTTTGCAGTGGGTCTGGTTGGGCAGAGAACAGCAGTGAGGGCACCCATAGGCTGCCACAGCCAGAGGGTGCTTCTCAGGTGTCCCACTGAGATCCACACACAGAGCTCTGCTCCTGGGACACACAGCCCCACAGATCCCCCTCTCTTCTCTCCCTTGCAGGGGCAGCTGGTGACAAAGGATTACCCAGGCTATGCCCTGGCAGTGATCGGGCTGCTGGTGGCAGCATCCACCATGTGCATCCCCCTGGGGGCACTAATGACTTTTATAAGGAAGAGACTGAAGAGGGAAAGAGTTTCAACCGTTGCATGAACGCCGACAGCTGGATTTGGGAAGACCTTACCCCCGTCATCAGCGACCGGGCACTTCTGGAAGACAGCAGCAACCATTATTTGTAGCAGCTATTTATAGAGTTGAGAATGGTGGGTGCTATATTGACCAAAAAGTGCTCTTGGGAGGTTCCACGATGGTTTGGGAAGAAAGAAAAGCTCTTCTGTCACAAGATGAAGCTTTCAAATGGCCTCTGTAAGAGAGGGGGAAGCCAGAAGAGCAGCTCACGAAATGCTAGCTAGCACAAATTAACCAGCACATCAGCCCATTACCCAACATTAGGTCATTCTTTTCCACTCTGTTGTAGCACTGCCTGTGTGGAAACATGAACAGCCAACTAAGCATGTTCCTGCACCAAATACCCAAACCTACTCCTGACAGCCACACACAAGTGTGCACGTTATCTGAATTGACATCTGTATTTCATCAACAGAGGAAACTGTTGAAGTCTGGCAGTGAGAATGCAATAATCCCTTTCCTACCTGGGAGAAATCAGTGGGATGCTATTGGGAGAGAAATGTGGCCAACATGGCTTCTGTTACAATGGTGTCCAGCAAAGCAGCAAACATCAGTGTGAGTTGCACAAGTTCTCTCACCCCCAGAAGAAATAAGCTTCCAATTCCAGTACGTACCTGTGCACTGTGCTGTACTTTGTATTTTCTAGGGATGCACTTTAAGTACACTAGAAGATATCTGTGATAAAGCTGCTTTACAAGCCCCACCCAAACAAAAGTATGCCATATAATTAGCTCTGACAAAGTTCATCTCCAGGTATTCTTTAATCATCAGATGTAACAATCCAGCAGTTCCACGGACCTGGTTAATTTCCCTATGTAAATGTTTTATAAAGAAAGCAACATGTTTAAGTTGTAAGCTTCATGTAATAGAAAACATTAAAATTATATCTATGAACTTTAAAAAGGTCGCTCTGAAGAAGGACATTGGAGACACTCAAGGGATGGGGGTTCTTGATACAGCGTGTTACCTATGTAACCATTAGAACACAGCAAGTGCCTTACAAAAGGGATTAATTTCAAACACAAAGCATAACAAAACAAGTCTCTCCTTCTGGGGCAAAAAACAAGAGGCAATTGTACAGCCTTTGGGGGTGGGAAAAACCTTCACGGTGACAACCAACACCAGCAAGACCCACTTAGTCCCCACCAGCCCCTAGAAACAGGACACACCTCCCTCCCCAGGCTCTGCTAACAAAGGAAGGACGACCTTTTCACATTTCAGTTTATTAAAAATGGATACCATAAACAAGACCTGTACAAAAAAAAGTGAAATTGCCCAGAATCTGGTAACAGTTGCATGATGAGAAGTTATCGTCTTGGGCCTCCTCTTCCTCTGCCACGACCTCGGCCTCTGCCACGGCCTCTGCCACGGCCTCTGCCAGCAACTGAAAGAAAAAGGATAAATCAAGTGAGACCCAGAACACTCTCATTTTGATTAAGACATCCTGTATGGAGCATAAATACCACACTGCCTCCCTGTGATGAGACATTAAGTCAGATGTTAGATCTGTTAAAGCTCAGTAAGTTTCAGGGAATATTTTCATCTTTAGTGTTAGGTTTTTCAGTATACAACTTCCACAGGCTGTGTCTGCCCTTGGCTTCCCTGCAGAAAACAAGGGGATGTAACAGCTGGCTGCTCCCAGGTGCTAGGGTAAGTCTGACAGGGAAGGAGCATTCCTCCTCTCCTTTCTTTTCATAAAATCCCATTTTCCAGGAGGGATCAGAAAAAGTGTATGCAAGACAAGAGTATTTTGTTACTACTCATTATGGCAGGAAAGATTGTTTTTTCTTGCCCCAGCTCTCACAGTGGTTTATGAAATACCTTGCCTGGGGGAAATGTGAGTTTTACCATGGTGTGACTCCTAAGCTCACTCTTTCTCAGGCACCCTGTGGAAGGGCAGCATTTTGAAGGGATCCCACCACCGAACAGCTCCTACTCTTTTCAGTGATGCCTCTGCCAATTTCAGCCATGGTTCTGAGGCCAAGGTGTGGGCTGTGTGCTCCCGGTTTTAATGACTGCTGTTTAATGGCACAGGGAGGACAGAAGCACAGGGTGAAAGGTCGGATGATGCACACAGTGATAACGTGCCACTGCACCCCTTTCTCCTGAAGAAACGTGACTTCACCTACCTGCTTGCAAGGCCACCCTGCCAACTTTAGAGTACTGGTTCATTTCCAACAAATCTGTGAGTGCAGGGCGGGTAAGGGACACACTCCAGCATCCCCTTCAACATGCCCTACTCTGGCATGTAGGTTGGAAAGGCACAAAGACAGGAAGAGCAGAGGCACAGGGCAAGCCTGACAGAAGCAAGGTGTCATTTTTTTGCTGGTAGTACTGACTCTAAAATCCATGGAAGCATCAACACCTGACCAAATGATGGCAGCAGCCACGTGCATCACTGGAGAGCAGCGTTCACTAGGCACCCACACCCCCACACACAGCACAGCCAGCATTCTGCCCTCCCCTGACAGTCCCTCTTGCCAAGGACAGACCATGGGTTTGACACTTTTGAAGCTGAAGGGTGTTTTTGGATTAAGGCAAAGCACAGCACAACACAGCTGTGGTCTGAGAGTGCTTCCACACTGCAATGCAGGGAGCACCAAAGGGAGGGAACTGGGGCTGCCACAGCTGCTTCTTTCAGTGCTAACACAAACAGTGATGTTACACTGGGAGGCTCAGGGGGCAAATGCAATCCAACCAGACTCATTTCTCCATGTGGTCAGACTGTTTTTAAAGGACATGAGAGGAACAAAACCCCCTTTGGGAGCTTTATCCTTATTCTCTGTAGAGACAGCAGCCTCAGCACTTGCCCCTGGTGATGCACCCGAGGGCTCCTCACACCAGGTCAGAAAGGTGAACACACCAATGCACAACACACTGCAGACCCCAATACTTCCACACTGATTACAGGAGAAAGGGTGTGACATTATTTTAGAGCACAACTGACTTTCACTTACAGCTTACTATTTTAAAAACACACAGATTAAGTGCTGGGCAAAAGATACACTGCTACAGACTTTCTGGGGTTTACTGGATATTAATCTTCAGTAGTGTGGATTAAAACTGAATTACTCTCTGTACTGCTAGGTTTCTAAGGAAAAGGTTTTTGTTCAACAGTTTTTTGAGAAAAAAGTTCCAGGAAGAGCAAAGTGGAACAGTACTGGGAGCCAAAGCTCGAGATCTGCTCCTGCAAATTCAGTTGTCAGAGGCACCATTTTTATCCACCACCAAATGTCAGTCAATCCCTAGCACTGTCTGAGAGACTGTCCTGTACATTCTTACTAGTCCACATGAAGCTCCCCATACAAAGTGGGGAAACAGCAGACACTCGGAGAAAAGGAAGGGTAAATCTCTGGTGCCGACTGTGAGACTGAGAAAGGTTAAGATTTACTCAAGCTGGAAAACATTTACATTTTTAAAAACAGATGCATGAGAAGTCATACACAAAACGTAGTGTGAATGAAAGCTCTGCAGATGCCAAGAAGGCGGGAAAGGCAGACTAAGCCAGTGTAGTGTCACACCCTCAAAGACGAAGGAATTAGATGCCAAATGCAGATGTTAAGACACCCAAATCAGATGTCTAAAATGCATAAAAGGCAGAACAAAGACAAACTAAGAAAACACAAACTAACCTGCTTCTCTTTTCTTGGATTTGACTTTTGGTTCAACATCCACTAGCAAAGTATCCAGAGGCAAACTGTCTGGCAGAATGAAGTAGCGGATGTTATTCCCTCGAATGCTCAGCGTCTCCAGCTGCACGGGTTCTCTGTTCTTCAGGGTCATCTTCACTGCTTTGAGATGTGTGTTCATGCTGACATCCACTCCTGAAACAACACAAGCCTGATTTCAGGGACGACGTCTCTTGTTGCCTATTTTTAAGTATTCACATGCTTCTAGATTTACCCTCATCGTTAATACCTGCTTCTGCCACCCATTCATTAATTCAGCCTCCAACTGAATGAAGCTACATGGCTTATTCCTTCTTTTGTCTGGTAAGTTATCAATTGCTGCCTTTAACACCTTAGCACTAGAGAGCTTTATCCAGGTCCTGGTCAGAGCCAGGCAGCCAAGGCTAATTATCCAGTAGCCAATGGTTAAATCAGTTCCTCTGAACAATAACTGCTGCTTATTATGGAAGTCTAATGCTGTCCTTACTCCTTCAAAAAGGAGGTTTTTCTGTAAGCCTTAAAGAAAATACAACCACACAAGCAGCATTTATTTTCTGATAAAATACATCCAATGCAAGACTTGTGTCTACTATGAAGTACATAAAACACCCTCCTGTAAGGAACAACCACTGTGGTTACATGCTCTGAGAATAGCCAGTATGGAATAAGAGTATGGAATCAGCACTGTGCCTGCTATGCTGTGCTATGCATAATCCCAAACTGCTAATCCACAGACAGGGCACCCACAAGAGCAAAGTTTTGGTGTGTTCAAACATCAGTACAAACAACTCTCTGTGGCAAAAATAAACTGCAAGATGTGTTACCAAGGTAAGCAGCACAAGTGAACTTCAGGCCAGAACCAGAAGAACCACAGGGCTGTGCTAATTATTCCATGTCTTTCCTGTCCTCTCCCTCTCCTTCTGGATTTCACACAGCTCTCTGGCACCTGCACTCCACCTGCCCCAGCCCCTTGGTTCATGTAGGATGCACTGCATGAAACCTGCCCCCCTGCAACCCAGAGGAGGAGATTGCACAATCCCAGGGCACAGCCACTGTGAACACAGCTCACCAACCACTGTAAAGGCAAGAGTGCAGCTTGAGAAATAAGGACTGCACTCCAAGTTTTTGCAGGCTCTCAACAGAAAATAAGAGCAGCTTTGCTCAGCAATTAAGCCTGAAGCAGCAGCAAGGTCAGGGCACCAGCAGTGTGTTTGCTTCCCACCTGGCTGGGCTCAACAGAGCGTGCTGCAATCGGGTACCAGGGTGGGGCACTCAGCTCTAATCAGAGCTGATGGGTCTGGCTGCAAAATAATGCCAGTTTTCAACTCTGCCAAATCTCCACAGATTGCTACTGGCCAAAAAAAGCACCTAAGCAATCCTCTGGAATAAAATTCAAACTTGACAGAGTTGGTTTTTTTTTTTTTAAGAGTGTCTGAGCAGAAGAGATTTTAAAAGCTGCCTGGGCTGAGTGCAGGAAAGGAGATGAAGCACCTTCCTCAGCTCACCTGTGAGGGTTTGCCTTGTTAAACACGTGTCCCACACCTACACACCTGATCTCTCTGAAGTACATGAGAACCATATACTAAACCATAAAGACTTTCCCTACAACTTGCAGCTCAGCAATACCAAGAAGCACCTGCTGGACAGTAACACCCAAAAACTGACATGACAGACCTCTGGTAACAGCAGGGGGGCACATTCCTATTGCCAGGATTCCCTTCTGCCCGGCATTTTCAAACCCACCTCATGAAATCAATGCAAATATATGCAGACATGCATCTAAGTTCACCTTAAGCAGAACAAAAACGTGCTCAGCAAAAATATTAGTTTTTTTTATTGGAACTGCCTACATCCAAAATCTAACCAATTTGAGACCACACAAGCACTCAACATTTGGTGTTTATCTGTGCTACCACTGCAAAAATAAACCACCCTTTCAGGAAACTCAGCTGCAACATTTTTATCGCTCGTTGCAATTTCACAAGTGAAATTTGGACACACTGAAACATCCTACAGAAATTTAGCTGCATAACCACTACCGACACAGCACTAAACCTACCTCCTCAGCGTTACCGCTGGAACAGACTGCCCAGAGAAGCTGGGCATGCCCCTTCCCTGGCTTTTTCCCGACGGAAAGCCGGCTGGGTCACAGCTCCTCACTGCTCCCTTCGACTTCCCACGACATCCAGGCACAAACACAAACGCAGCTCACGAATGAAGCAGCGCATCCCCGAGCGCGGGTCCCCGCAAGAGGGAGCACAGGACAAAAAAGCTCATTCCGAGCCGCGGCCGCCAATTGTTCGCCGAGAGGCGAGCGGGAACGCTTCGCTCCAGCCTCCCGCGCTGCCCTACCTGTGATCGTCCCGTGCACCTGCGTCCCGTTCTTCAGCTCGATGGTCACAGTCTCATGGCTCAGCTTCATCAGAAACCTGCGCGGGGAAAGCGCGTTTCAAACAAAGCCAGGCCCGTTCGCCGTGTCCCACGGCCCGCACACCCGCTCGTCCCGGGCTCTCGGGTTGCGCTGGGAATGTTTTAGTGACAAACCCCACGCCCTGCCCAGCCACGATGAGCTGGGGCACGGCCGGGCGCAGCGCCCGTTTCCAGGCGACACGGCCATTACTGCACAGGGCGGCACCATTTTAGAACCCCTCGGCACCCCGCGAAGGCAACGCCGTTCCCATCGCCGGGATGGGCTTCCCAACCCTAAACCGGGGGGGCAACGCGGCCTGGAGAGCTAGGGCTGGTAAAACGGGGTCTGGTAAAGCCAGGGCTGATAAAACGGGGCCTGAAGGAGCGGGGTGGATAAAAAGGGGCCTGGTAAAGCCGGGCCTGAAGGAGCGGGTCCGGCAGAGCCGCGGCCTGGCAGAGCCGGGGCCTGGCAAAGCGGGCCTGGCGCCTGGTGAAGCCAGGCTGGTAACGCGGGGCTGACCAAGCCGGGCCTGGCGGAGCCGGGGCTGGTGAAACGGGGCCTGAGAAAGCCGGGCCCGGCCCAGCAGCCCCCGCCAGGCCCATCCCGAGGCCTCTCTCGCCAGGCCCCATCCCAGCCCCACCCCGGGGCCGCTCCCGCCGCCGCCCGCCCGGTCCATCCGCCTCCATCCGCCCCCCCGGCGCACCTGACGAGCTTCATGCCGGCGGCGCGGGGGGCGGTGAGCGCGGTGCGGGCGGCCCCGGGAGCGCGGCGAGCGGAGCGGAGCG
>JAWWMO010000083.1:45132004-45161472 GCA_035047845.1 Dendrocincla fuliginosa | reverse complement strand
GCCCCCCGGCGGCGCGGAGGACGCGCGGCAGGCGGCGCCGGGGGGAACGGTCCCGGGAAAACACAGCGTGGGAACGGGGAAAGGGCAGCGGTGCGACCGTCCTGCTGCGGGGGGGGGAGCCAGCATGAACCCCGGGGCACAGCGCTGAGCACGGGGCACAGGATTGAGGCAGGGCAGAGCTCTGAGTCCATGGCACAGCACTGAATCTGTGGCACAGAATTGCATCCAGACAGTTCTTGAGTATCTCCAGGGAGGGAGACTCCACAGCCCCTCTGGGCAGTCTGTTCCAGTGCAGGATCACTCTCACAGTGAAGAAGTTCTTGTTCGTATTCAGGTGTACCTTCCTGTGCATCAGTCCCTGCCCGTTGTCTCTTGTCCTGTTATTTGGCTCCATCCTCTTGGCTCCCTTCCTTAGTAAACATTAGTGAGGTCCTCTCTCATTCATCTCCTCTGAGGGTGATGCTCCAGTCCCCCAGTCATCCTCGCTGCCCTCCATGGACCTGCTCCAGGAGCTCCATGTACCTCCTACACCGACACAACACTCCAGGTGTGCCAGAGGGGCAGGATCAGCTCCCTGGACCTGCTGGCACTGAGAGAGGGAAGAAGAGGGGTCAGTACTGCCTTGGTCTGAAAACCAGGCTGTTCATAAGGTTTCACAGCTACAGTTGCCTAAATTAAAATATATTCTAGGCCAGTAAAACTCTGAAGTCCCATTGTGAGGGAAGAGGCAAAGAGCCAACAAAACGGAGCAGGAGATACCCGGGCTGCAGCTGTGGAGAGCTCCAGGCACCACAGCAGTGACAACTGGAACAGGACACCAGTGCAGTGACACCAGCACAGTGCGAGGACATCAGTACTGAACACCAGCAGAGCAAGATCACCCTGTGTGATAAGCAGACACAAAACCCAAGGGTCCTGGAGGTGAGAAACAGTTCCCAAGGAGCAATTTAGGAGAGCAGTCTGCTCCAACACAAAATGCACCACAGACAGCACATCTAGAAAAGTTGAACATTTTATTGTCATTTAGGAGTACACCATTTGTGATTTTAGAAATACAGACTCTTTGCAAAGCACCGAAATACAGGTACCTTCCAGCTTCTAAAACCTACATTATTCTGTGTCTTACAAACCTTTCACATGAGCAATCCAAGTTTGGTCTTTGCTGCAACGAGTTCTTCCCCAAAGATGCAACAACTTAGTTCTAGACTGCAAGACAACTGAGCCCAGATTAAAACTCCACCTGCCTGTGAGCCATCAGAGCCTTTACTTTCAAATATTGAGTCTGTGGTGTTCTTGTACTTCGTGCCCATGAGAGGGTTCACCTTTGAACATTTTAAGTTAGAGGATTTTCCAGTTAACCACCAACTGGTATTTCCATGACAGCATCTAGAAGCAAACAAATACTTTGCAAGTACTAGTGCTCATGAACAGGTTATGTTTACACAAAACCCAGAGAGGCCTCCAGAAACATTCAAGGTTAAATGAACAGTTGGAAAAAAAAAAAACTGAAAAGAAAACCCCAAAAAATCTGTACATATTTTCAGTCATAACACAAGGGAACACTGGAGTATCAGTGTTTTGTGTTCTAGCTTCAATAGTGACAACTGTGCTAGTCCTAGTAGTATTCTACATGTTTCTCCCTTCCCCCCATTTAAATTTTATACTCGCAATCTGAATATACAGCTGGTACTTACAGGAAATATTAAACAATGCACAGCGCCTTAAGCAAGTTCCATGTCTGGTTTGAAACAAACCATACAAAATAAGTGACAAAATAGTTTAAAATTGGTCCTTATTTTTATACAGCTTGGAAGCACTAAATTTAAAGACACACATTAACCAGCACGAATTAGTCGGTAGCTCTTTTTTTTTCCTCCTTTTTTTAATTTTTTTTATTTTAAGAGAGTGTGTTACAGTATCATGCATGAAAAGCAAGCTGCTGCTCCCAAGTGCAAACATGGAGTTCAGACTTCACGCTTTCTCCTCAGGTTGTTATTCCTTCTTTGATAAATTATTTCAACATAACCAAGGAGAGAAGCAACTGACTAGCAAAACAATATGAAGTTCACCTTTTATGTTGTGACTCATTCTTAAAAGTAATGGAATACTTTGGAAGTTTAGCATAAGGAAGGTTCAATAAACACTGCAAAGGACTTTTACATTCTTTGATTTTGTTTACATCTTTAGAAAGAAAATTCTATGGTTTAACTCGCTAACTACTGGATTTTCATATGGAGACTGTAGTATTGAAACAGTGCAAGACATCTGCAACTTTAGGAACATCCAATTACACTGCCCTTTCACCCAAACAATGATTAGCAGAATATTGCATCAGTTCTAGATAAACAAGACAGGACGAGAACCTCATTTTAGAACAGCATTAGAATTCCAAAAATCTCCTGTATTTAGTGAAAAGGATCCACACACAAATATGCACGAAGGACTCCTTAACGTGGACTTTATCACAACAAATGTAATCCAGCTGTAAATCTGGACCCAGACTTTTTCTTGGTATGAAGCCATATTTGTTCAGAGACCCCTATCAGATGCTCCATTATTAATGCTTCAATATTTGGGTACTCTGACACATGAGCAGCATCAGAGCTCTCTTCTGCCAAGAACAAAAAGCCAGCTGCAAGAGCCCAGCTGGACCCCGAGCTTTAGCAGTCCACTTAAGCTCTAAGCCATTCCAGACACCACAGAGCTGGCTTCTGTCTTTGCATTACCCCCAGTAAGAGTGGAGCCCTGCCCACTAATGCAATATTCCAAGGACCATTGCAACCAAGACTGCCAAGTCAGGTCTCACTTGAAAGCTACCACCACCACAGGACACGGTTTCCTTACCCCCACCCCCCAATGCCAAGGAAGAATGTCCAAGAGGGCACTAGTTAGTGTGGAAAGCAGGTCAGTAGAGACTCCAAGTGTGGCTTGAAGAATCCTCAGTACCAAGCCGCTTTCCACACACACAAATTCAGTCCATCTTCTCTTTCTGGACCAGCTTGGGTGCATCTACAAAATCCTTGCCATTGTAAAGGATGATAGCAAAAGTTCCAAAGCTTGCACTGCCCCAGAAAAGCACATAGGCCAGTGTCTCAGTCCATGTATCACCTGTGAAGAAGAGTCAGATAAACCTTTTAGTTCATCATCTCCAATTACCAGAGTTTCACTTTAGTCCAAAAGCAAAATATTTCAAGCCCTCCCTCAGAGATCTGTTGTCAAATGAAGTCAGAAGTTTTCCACAGGTCTTTTTCTATTTCCTTACCTAAGAAAACTGTGTTTCCCCCACAGTTCTTGGAACACATTGAACTGACATCTGTGGAAGTCAGGAAGGAACTCTACTGGCACTCAAAGCCCTTCACTACTCCCAGCACAGACTGAGATTCAGGGGACATCCACCAGGACAGGCTTATGCCTGTATCTGACTGCTCTGAACTGCCTTTCTGCCCAAAATTGCACAGGTATTCCTCTGGGCATTCATCCAGCCTACAATAAAGCGAGGTGTCTACTCAGGTGCAACTAAATCTGGGGACAATTAACTGCCCCTTAAGTGACTTCTACACCAGTTTTAACATTGTTTTCTACAGCACCTCATTTTTTTCCACGTTACTGACTTAGTGCTAATCCCCAAACACCTTTTCAAATGACTGAGAAGCAGAATCACAGAAACTCTGGAGCTGGAAGGGACCCACAAGGATCACTTGAGTCCAACCCTTAAGCAACAGGGATCAAACCCACCCCCTTGGTGTCATCAGCACCATGCACTGAACAACTGAGCTTAATGTCAGGGTCAGCAGTTTTATACTGAATAGGTACTGGTAACCATTTACACAAAGTTCACACAGAAACAAGACAATTTGATGGAATTAAACTCAACGGTGACTTACCAGCCATTAGCAAACAAATAATGCACATGGAGAAAGCAACCACCATAATAATAGGCAACTGAGGAAAGAGAGAAAGAATAATCACTTGATATACCAGCACATATATTCCTTCATTTTCTTTAAGATGGGTTGTACTGCAAAGCTATTTACTTGCTTTGCAAGGAAGTTGCTTTAATTATCCATTCACCCACTGTCAGGTACAAATAGAAGTTGGGATAGCTCCAAAATTTGGAGGAGTGTGTTCAGTAACTAAGTTAAGAACTAAAATATAACTTCTGTGCATTAAAAAAGAGGCTGAGGTTTGTGTTTTGTTTAAAAAATACACCAGCTACTAGTGAAACCCATTAAGCCCCCAAATCCCATTTCACAAAACAGAGAGGTGAGGGTGAAGAAGAAGGTTTTTTCTGTGTTACAGTCTGCACTTCTGCATGAAGTGTGAGGAAAGATCTTCACAAAATTCTTCTGCAGAAGGAACCAGTCATTGATGGTGACTAGCAGAATGTCCCCCTCTCCACTCAATGAAGCAGACTTTAAAAAAGCAAGCAGCAGCTTTTCCAATACCTCAACGACACTCCACTCTCTGTCAAGGGAATAGTCTGGGTTTAATCCTAACCAGGCATCAAGGAAACATTACCAGATTATAGGGATGCATTACAACTAAATGGACACATCCTACTTAATCATGTGAAACAAGTGACTAAATGGTTGTATTTGTTTCTCCAACCTCAAATAGTCTCCATACTCACAGCTAAGAACTTCCAGTCTTTCTTGACATGTAGAGGACTAGCAGGTTCTACTTCATCCACTGAATAATTTCCAAGGAAAAGATCAATTGCATCCTGGAAGAGAAAGGGAGGGCAAGAGTTAAGATGCACAATAATGTTTATCAAGCACACGTGCCCACAGTTAAAAGCTTGACTTACTTGTCTAAATCCATCAGAAAAATTGTTTTTGTAGTAACGTATTAATGAGTTCCAGCCATCCATTATTAAGCCCCACTGAGTTCTCTTCCCAGTTCTGCAGAGAGAAGTTGTGAAAAACATTTAAAATAGATTTATCAAGTCAGGAAGATAATTTCAGATGCACAGTTCTGTCATTATCCAAATATGTACTATGTTAAATGAATACCTGCATGGAAATACATCTATCTAGTGCTGCCTCTGCATTATTACCACAACATGTGCTTGTTACAAAGTTTGAAAATAAAATGACACTTGTCTCCATCACACAATAAAATGTGCCTCTTCACAGCACACTGTCTTGGTTTTATTTTCAGATAGCCTCTCCTCCTTTCATACAAACACAGTGAAAAATTATGTTTTGCAGATTCTAGTCTGACATTCTACCAACTGAACCACTGCAAAACTTATTTATGGCCTAAGCCTCAGATTAATAACATTCTCAGATATAAAGACTTCAAGAAAATCCCAAACAAACCCAGGAGGCCTTTCCAGGACAGGCTGACTTACCGTGTGTAATCGGTCTTTAAGGCACCAGTTCCAGCATATTGTTTGGCACAAGCATTAGCATTATCAGCCCATGCTGTGAATAGGAAGACATTAAGAAATATTAAGGAAGTTATGCACCCTGCTCTGAGGAAAGTCATTGTCTGACCTCTATAAACAGCCTACCATTTTTGTAGATTTTCTCAAAGTCTGCTTGCTCTTCAATCCTCTGTCCAACATGCAGAACACCCAGCCTCTGAAACAAAAAGCATATCGAGGCTCTCTAGCAGTTTGCTAGAAACATCAGGACTTGTTTTCAGAAAAAGCTGTGCTTGTTAACCTTACACCTGCACTCCAGATGGAAAGCCTCTCTCCTCTTGCAGCTCACTAAGGCAGGCTGAGATGCTTACCTGAAGCTGGGCCTGCAGAGACCGGCGTGCCAGCAGGCTCTGGATCACGTTAGTCCGATCAAGGCAGTCCATGCAGTTACTGCGGAATGTTCCTTCCTGCTGAGTCACGATTTTACCCTCTGAATCCACTAGAAAATAACTAACACATACAATGTATGTAAGTATTTATAGGTAACAGTCCATATAAACCACAGGTTCACAGAAGGAAATATGCTAACAGCCAAAACAGAGTTATCTTGAGCATATCAAGTGTTTTTGGCCGTGCCTTTGGACTTTGATGCCTCCCTGAATTCTTCCCTCCCATGCTGAAAAATGACATGAATAGATAACATTTAGTAATCTCAGGGCAGTATTCACTCTTACCATTTAGAAACCCAACCAGCAAATGCTGGTTTATAGCACTGGAAAGAGCACCTTCTGTTGCAAAAATCAGTGACTTACATTTTACTTTTTCCCCAGTTGTCTTAGTGTCCCAGCTCCACAGATATCAAGATCATTAGCAGAGTGTAAGAGCACAGGTAGCAAGTTTGAATCTACCTGCTCACGAGGTTTAATCCAGTCACCATAAAAACTCATGTAAGCCATCAGGTACACTTCTTCCAGGAAGGTATTCAGGATTTTTAAGGTCACTGCTGAAAAATCTGCGACTGTCACATACTATTTTCTCCATTATAAGAACATCTGGAGGAACTGGATGTTCCCTCCTGCAACTGCATATACTTATTGTAACCTCTGTCTTTTTAGCCTACTAAACCAGGTGATTCCAGCAGTTGATAACAAACAGCTCATTTTAAATATGGAATTGTATCCAAGTATTCCAATACTGAGCTGGTAAAACAAATATGCCAATCTAGTCATCAGCTGTACAGAAGGACACTAGTTCTGCCACAGCAGGAAACCTCCACTTCATTAACAAGACCCCTATTCCAGGCCACAGCTCACCTCATTTTATTTTGCCAGGATACACTCTGCCACAGCCAGGTTTGTAATGTTTTAGCTGATCTACTTTGTGCTGTAGGCACAAGACTTCAGGATGAGGAAGGAAGCAATCAGTCAGGGAAGCAGAACAAAGTAAACCACTTCCCTGGCAATGTACATGTCTCCAAGTAGCAAAGACCAAAAAGTGCTTAAAAACAACTCACCAGAGGGACTAAAGATTTAAATTGTTTTGGACATTTGCTGTCTTGAGTCATTTAGATGAGAATTTGTTTCCTTGTGGGTTACTTATGTTGGCAATCAGTGCCAGAGCAAGGTTTGGTGCCACAACAATGTGTGTTAGAGAAAACACTTTTACAGGTGCCCCTGGAAGGAGCACTAAATGTTTGACACTGTGACAGAACAGTTTGCTGTCAACAACACACAGAATTACTATTGGCTAAAAAAAAAAAAAATCACCTAAGTAGATTTTTTGAAATGGCTTCAGCATGCAACTTGGTCTAATCTTTTACCCAGCCTCACAAGGGCAGCTCTTGTCACAACTCAGGGTTGCTACACTTCTCAGAATCACTTCATTGGGCCATAATAAGGGCTCTACAACTTACGCCCACTAGGTCTCTAACCTTGCATGTGCTCTCAGCAAGAGATCAGAGAGAGATGGAAACACTAATGCACACAAATGCATCTTCGTGGAAGATTACAGGTCTCTCTCAGTGTGCCTTATTGCAAGACAGTAGAGACTATGAGGAAGTGGTCTCATTTCAACAGTACAGAAGGGAAGGAACTGCAGAGCCTTACCTGAATTCATCCTGCTGTTCTGCTAGCTGATCCATCAAAATCTGCAGGCGATCCCACCTCATCCGACTGCACTCTTTATGGAAGTCAAATGCCACGTATCTGTTCAGGGAGAGAAGCACCTTTTCACATTACATATGGACTGCAGTAAAGGTTTCAGAAAACTCTACAGCAGAAGGCTCATCTATAAAACTGGGAGTGACAGAGGATTTGCTTTCCTCTGGACATGGCTTCCAGCAAATCCATGGATTTTGTCAGTGCTCTGTAATCTTCCTTGGTGTGCATGGTGTCATTTACAATCTACAATTCTTTACAAGATGCAACTAGTCTGGGGAAGCACACATTGAGTTCCAAGTTACACATTCTATGTTCTGGCTGGTAGTTTTCCTCCAGAAAGCACAGAAGGGATACGAATCTTATTTCATCTCATTTCCCACCAGGATTCTTTTACCCTCCTCTCTCCCAAGGAACTGCATTGGGAATGGCAGTTCAATTTGAACTAGATACAGGTATCAAAAGTAACATTCTTTCCTGGCATAATTCCCCTGATGGTTCCCTTGATAGCTCTCTAGAAACCTGAGACAGGTTCTGTTCAAACAGCTAGCCTATCTCTGTTGTAAGGAAATTAAACTGCTACTGACCTGGAACAAGATTTTAACAGCCAATTCATTTGGGCAAGAAGTGCTACAAATGAGTGGTGTTTCATTAAACATTTGGATGTGTAAGTTTCCTGTGAATTACAGGGCATGACACTGCTGCCCTCAAGCATTTATAATCCAAAAGTGATTATTTGACAAGATTTCAGGGCTATTTGCATGAAGAAAGATGGGATACACACACTGAAAACAAGCTTTAGTCTGGCACGTAAACACCATCAGAACCAATTAAAAAGGAGAGTGGATTTTGGTAGCAATAATAAAATGGGGCTACCAATCACTGCTTTGGAACATACACAGGATATCACCAAAACACACCCTGACATCATTTTACATCTTTGTTTCCACCAGATGACTTTATAGCAAAGATGAACAGAATTCCACAAAGTTTGTACAGCTAAAGTATCAACACCAGCCTAGGTGTGAGAGCAAGCATAGAGCTCACCTTAGGAGTGTTTTTTTTCAATAAAAAGAAAAAAAGACACATCCACACACCAACAGCACACACAAACACGACCCTGATAGTAGTAAAAGCAGCACAGGGAAGTGAAACAGATCTGTAACTACCCTGGAGAAGGCAGCAGAAGAACATCACACAAGCAGAAAGCAGCTTGGAAAAAATTAAAAGCATGCCAGGATTTAAAGGGACTCTTGAATATAATCTGCACCTCCTTAGTTAACATTAGACAGAAGTGAATCCTTATTAAAATAGGATGCCTTTGGCCTACAGGTGGGATTTTGCCCTTTGACATACATGAGAGATGATAATTTCAACAATAAGGTACAGGTGAGTATCTGTGGGAGTTGGATGCCAGCCCTCCCTCCAGAAGTCAATGAAAGTGAGCACAGACAGGCTGTAGAACTGTGTACTGCACTCAATATTCCCACAATGAGATGGAATTTCTCATGATTAAAGTGTGTTTTCCACTCTCTTGGCCCATTGTCACTCTGAGCTCCAGACAGGTAAATTACATGTTCCCCTCACTGCTCCCTCCTTTATCCCATTGCAGTTTTGTTCAAACTCAGCACTCACTCCTTTAGTAAGTTTGCAATGTAACCAAGCCCTTCTCCCAGGGGCTGGTTCTAGAGGGCATGATTTTCTTTTTCCTAAAATGCACATGATTGCCACAGCTCCCATCACATACCATGATTCCAATACTGGCATTACCATTGCCTCTGAATCTCCTTCTTTATTCTGCCTGTCTCCTCTCTTTGTCCCATATTCTCTTACAGGCTCAATTTTGCTTAGAATGTGAGCTCTGAGGTAGGGACATGGGTCGTTTGCAAGCTAATTTATAAAAATAAGAATCCAAACAAACCAGAGGGGTGGTAAAGGCCCTCAAAGAACTGACCACTCCGTGGGATTCAGAGGCAATGCTTGACTTGTAACACAGAATGTATCATTTCATGTACCTGACCATTCCGTTTGCCATGCTGTTCACCATCTTTGCAAAGGTTTGCTCAAGAGGCTTCTCTGAACCTTTTTGGTTAACCTGGGAAAAGGGAAAAAAGGAGACAGTGTTACTCAAAGCCTGCTTAAAAGACCAACAGCTTTTTCAGGGAGAAAAACTGAAAGCATACCAAGTTGACAATCACTTGCTTTCCATAGCTAATTATTTGAGAGTCAAAATGCCTTTGGAAGCCATCCATCTAGAAGAGAAAGGAAATGTGTTGACAGATCTGTGCTTTACATGAAATCTCCATTATCATATTTTTGATGATTCTTATAACTAAGAAAGTGTTTGATGTTTTCCATTGTGCCAATGCATTTCGACTTTCACCCTCCCAGTCCATTCAGCTCTCCTTATTAAACATGCTACAGATAAGGAGCACTGTGCTGCTCCTAGAACTGCTGCAAACAAGATCCAAAGAGAAACTGCCCCACTGGTGTCTGGATTTTTCTCAGCCTTTCAATTGCAAGCACTACAAGGCTTCTTGCTGCTACTTTTGAAAAATAAAGCTCAATGCAGTATTGCTGATTTTTATTCTTCTGATTACAGTTTGCTACCCTATCACATGAACATCAGCCCAGAAATGCACTAAAACCCCCAGGACACAACAAACACTCACATACATGATTTACTGACTTGCTGATCTGTGGCTTTGGTTTATACTTGAGGTTTGGTCTTTGAGACCAGAAAAAAGGGATTGATCCACGGGTCTGCAAAAGAATGGAAGTGGTTTGAAACAACAGAACTTACAAACTCACTTGACATTTAAAAATGAAGTAGGTTGGTTTATTTGGTTAAACTAACTCAGTCTTTTTGTTCAGTTTTGTTTGCATATCTTATATACAGTCTAAGTTTAAAGACACAGACAGGGCTATGTATGTATCTTAAGCCAGTGAGCTGTTCCTTGCAGTGACTTTACCTGAACAAACGAAGCCTTGCTCCCCTTGTAATGCACAATTTGTTCTGTTTCAACGAAGTTAGCAGCATGCCCTTCTGAATCAATACCTATGCAGGAAAAACACCTTGTTAACAAGCCCAGGCTGCCTGCACAATAGTGACAGCACATCTGCAAAAGGCTCCCTTCCCTTCCCTTCCAGTCCTCACAGGAAGCACTGAGCTGCCTGACAATGTTACATTAAACACACCCTTGGTAAATGTTTAACATGGACTGCACCAAATGTAACTTGAAGAACAGTTCTGCTTAACACATTTTGATATTTCTAGCATTAGAAATTGTCATTTAACACAAAAAGAAACACCAGTGCTCTGACAGTGAAATAGTCACAGTTCAATGGCAATGGTACTGCAGAAACCCACTGATTTCTTCAAAGGCCTGCATGTTGGGACTAAGAACAGAAAAAGTAATTTCAACCCATTTCCTTGTTCACTTTTTAACTTGATGCAATTAGAGAACACCACTTAGGGCTCCCCCTGCCAGCAGCAGTGATGCTCCTAGCTGGATTTACTGCTAGGCCAAAAGGGCTATTACACACTTGCACTTAACTGAAATAAAAACAGTCATGTGTTAAAAACCACAACAAAATTTTGCAGTTATCTCTAGGAGGAATTAATAAAAGTCAGTTTTAATAAATATCAGAACTTGCTTCAGTTCCTAATACACATTTCTAATATTTCCTTTGGAGGAAGGACCTTGAGACAAACTAACCACTTTTGTTGTGCAAGTCATCCTACAGCAATTACTCTTAAAGGTAAGTCTGATGTACAGATGGAATTCATATTATTTTTGAAATAACTCAATTTTCTATTTTACCTCTTACATAGTAGCGTACCCCAGCTCTGAAACAGCTTCTTCTGGAGACAAGCAGCCAGTCAAAACACTTGCCATTAATAGAACAAGAGTGCATAGTGATAACTGATGAATAACACTAAGGAAAAACTCACCATTTCATTAGGATATTTTTACACATCAAGTGACTGCAGTCAAAGAAACCTGTAAACATTTCTCACACCAACAACAGTTGATCATTAACCTTGAGAGAAAGTAGCAGGATTAGGATCAGTATTCCCATCAAAAAAGACACCCTATGGTGATGTCACCTGATGAACAGACATTAAAACTGCTGTAATTTTGAGAAAACTTGATTCTAAAGATTAGTCTGGGCCAGGAAAAATTTCTCCAGGTAGTTCACCTAGGAGAAAGTTCACCAGCTTTCATCCTTTTCCCCTAAAAACAGAAACCTACCACTTTAAAGCAAGCAAAAGATCAAAATGGTCAATTTTTTATTAGTATCCTGCAGTCTTCTACTTTTTGAGGAAGCTACTTTGCCTTGAGGTTGGTAAAGTAAACAAGATGTATTTTCCTTTTAAAAATAGCATATTTTACAGTGAAATTTAGAATGTACATTTATGATTCAAATGGGACATAAAGCAGCTGTGCCACACACAAGCTAAGCTGTGTTAAAGAGCATGCTGATTGCACAATGGAACATCTTGATTTAAGTCTGTACTTGTGACAATACTGTTTTGTCAAGAACTCAAAAAATATAACACAAGTTGGCCCCATCCAGAATGTTCTCATAATTAATAAATTAAGGCTGAAAATGCCTATTCCTCTGCTTTCCTGGAAAATTCCTGCCAGGTCCTACACCCTTTAATTTAGCATTTGTACAGCCAAGAGTTTTCTGCAAGAAAGGTTACCTCTAACCTCAGCTGCTTGGCAGTAGTCACCCTGTTTTCTGTCTGCAGTCTCTGTCTCACCCAAATGACAATTTACTACTGGCAACTTCCACAGACACGAAAAAGGAAAAGATATGACTTTTTATTCTGTAGAGGGGCTTTTTTTTGAGCAGCAAGGGAAATATTAAACATAGTTTAGGGGTTTTAGGTGATCAGGGTCTCAACTACTCAAGTAAGTCTGCTATTTCTCATCACTGCAAGACTAGAACCCCAGTCCACATAGTTGAATGAAATATATTTATGTTTATGTGGGGAGGAAAAAAAAAGCTTTGATTTTACTGAAATAGCTGCTGGTGGTACTGGAACAGTTCTGCTTAGGGCTCTTCCTAGCATTTTTATCACTAGAAATCCAGGTTCTTCAAATTCCTGGGCTCTCCAAGTGTTTGGTTAGATTAGAGTTAGAGCAAAACATACATTACTTATGCTAATTATTTATACAGTGGAAAACAGGACAGAGGAAGGTGTTAATTGCAGTCTGCCAGTTGCTAATTGCAATTCTTCCAGGATCAGCAGAATAAGTATTGGGCTGTTTTGACAGTTCCCTTTTGCTATCTTTCCTTGCCTCTCTGCCTACTCCCACACCTTCCTCCACTAAATGGAGTCACAGGAAAGGACTGGAGACCTGCCAGCTGCTGAGAGTCCTACCAGCTCAACTGATCCCATTTGCAAGCCATTCCCTGCACACAACTGAGGGGCCTTTACGATGGAGGAATGAAGCAGAATGTGCCATGAGTTGTTCTGTCCAGTCACAGTCCTTTTCATGCTGCCAGTCCAGGAGCAATACCTGGGACTTGCTGTGGGTCACACACTGCCTCCAGAAAGCACTTGGCTTACTTGCAGCTTAGAAACAAACTCATGACTGCTTTGCTCAAAAGGCTGTTACCCAAAGTGCTGGGGCAGGAAGAGCAGCTGCCTAGGAGAAGTATTCCAGAAATCTTCAGTGGAACTTCTTACCCTTTGATTCATCAACATGAACATCCATAATCACTCCTTCATGTCAAAACTGTTCTCCCCTTATTTTATATCCAAAGTATCCTTATAGCAAGATAAAAAAGTACTAAGGCTGACGTAAGAGCATCTGCCACATTAATCTCAACCTTCAATCCCACTGAAAGACAGTTATGCAAACCATGCATGTAAAATTAAATACATCAAGCCTTCAAAGCAGAATACTCAAGGGAGTTAACACATGACTGGGCTACCAGACAATATGTAATGCTCATATGTGAACAAACTAACTTAATTCTGACATTGTGCTCCATGTTATAGTTGCCAACACAGCAATAGAGCAACCTCAGCAGCAACCATTTTGCTACTGGACTGCCCAATTCAGCCCTGAGTTTTACAACTCAAAAGGATACATCCATGCATCACTGGTGTAGCAAACCTATGGATCTGAAACACACAAATAACGTATGTTAAAAATATTAAACACTAGCAGCCAAAAATGATGACTGACTATGCTTTGGCTATGAATTTTGTGACAGTTCTATATACTTCATATGCTCTACTTTTTGTTTAGGGTACAGTTATTCTGTCTGAGAAAAAAAAGGTTCAAGGTTTACATATGTAATCCTTATTAGCAGGAGGGGAAAAAGTGAAAGTCTAATCCTAATTAAGCAGCCTGGACAAAAAGCAAGCTGCTTTGTCCTCCTATACACAGCACTTACTCTCCTACAAACATGCCAGATATAAAGCAGTATATGCCAAAAACCTTTGACAGGGTATTTGCTTTACCTCCACAGTAGGATGTGTGCAGGGATAGTAGCTACCAACACAGGACTTCAACAGGATGTATTTTCATGTGATTAAACCTCAAAATGCTCGTTCCAGGGTTTCTCCCATCCTGCCATTCCTGAATAACTTGGTCTTTCAAGACAACTTTAAAGTTTTCCAGTACTAGAAGCCAGAAATCCCACGTGTCATTACCTCCAACTGCTTCTGCAGCAAGGCACCTGCAGTCACTGCTGGGCCATGCTTCCCCTCACATATCAGTTATTTCCCTTTTCAGCTTCTGTGTTTTGCCTCCTACGTGTGTTTTCACTAACCAGCCACACTTGGCTGCCTTTGCTGTTCCCACCGCAGCTTCTCTCCCATTTCCCAAGCTTTGTTTGCATAGCACTATCCAAACCTTACACCCAGTCATATGCCTCTGAAATATGCACAACAGCCCTTCACTAATTCATATCTCCACATTCCAGAAGGCCTGCACCATCCAGCCTTTTGGAACAGTGCTGTCTCGTGTAACAGCACATCTCCACAGGTTACTGAGACAGGAATAGAAGCAGTGCGTCACTGCCTTCCAGAAACGAGAAGTACTATGGGCAGAGGAGGAGGTTGTTGTAGTGCACACAGTTCAAGAAGTTTAGCACAGCTGATGTCCCCAGCAGGAAGGAGCTTGGGCACCCTGGTCATTAGGGTACCACAGCTACTCACTTGTATTTGCTGCACTAAGTGAACTCGGAGGTTACACTGTGATAGTCTATATTTGAAATAAACTCTAAGAATTTAAATGGTCAGTCCTACCCTTAATTACCAGCTTTATGACCTATTCACTGAGCAAACAGAATGTGAACTGCACTCGTGGAGAAAGATGTGGCACAGTCTTAGGAAACAAGTGAGGGGCTGAACCTTGCCCATCCCCAAAGATAACTAAGTAGCTAGAATTCAAAATGCTTGAGAAGCACATGCTATGCAGTGTGACTTCCCCTTTGCTTTATATGAGCAGGTATCTTCACAGCACAGTCTCTTCAAATACAGACACTTCCAAAAGTCAGCTTTCTAGAAGTACTACTGAGGACATGGACATAAAGTTGGAAGTTTGAAAGCAGAAGACTCACTGTGCTAAACTAGATGAGGAATAGCCACGTTATACTAGATTCTGGCTGTCTGAAAGAGACAATTACAAAAAACTGTTGCACACTTGTAGTAAAAGTGTATTTGTTCTCTATTAATCTAATCATTACAAAGTGTTTACCTCTGGTTGAGCAATAAATTCTCTAAGAAGGTGTCCATTCCATACAAACCGTGGATCTGCCTGCAGCAAGAAAAAAGCCAACATGCTTTTAGAGACTGTCAGTTCTGTTAATTCAACACAGAGGCAGTATCACAGTATCCATGCATCACACAAGTTTAGGTGAACAGATATAAATGGAGATGAAATTCCCTTCTTTCATCAGTACACTTCATGAACTCAACTAGAAATTTAAATAAGAATAGTTAAAAGAAGAACAGCTCTCTCCAATCCTTTAGGGTGTTGCCTGACACTTCAGGCACACTAAACCACTACCAACTGAGCTGCAGTTATTGGATGGACATTCCAGCCTTTGCTCTAAGTAGAGAGGACTTGAAATTACTCAAAATTTTAAGAGCAGCAGCAAGGTAAAACACTTAAAATGGCTGGAAGGTAAAAACACAACGAGTCCTGCATGCAATAATCAACAATTCTGGAAATTGAAATTTATATAATACTCATTGTTTAAAAGACAAAAGTATTTTTATTCCACTGGATAAATTACCCTCTTCACCTTCATGTATTTCCTACTCCTAATTCACCTAAGAACTAACTTAAGCATGCTAGGAAGCTATCAGATTAGCCACAGAGGTAAGATTTGCTGCAGAACACAGTGCAGGCTCTGGAGATGTGGCATAAATCCCAGCCTTAAGATGAGGCAGGCAGACAATAAATTACTGAGGGTGATGACAATTAATTCAAGTTCAGTGCTGCAACATCCTTTATCTAACAGAAAACAATAAATAAAGCTATCTGCCAGAAACTGTTCAAATTCTACTTCCAGTGTCTTGAACCAGTGCAAGAACACAATACAATTCTTTGGTGCCCCTGTATTGGGGTCCTGTATTGTTTCCTTCTACCAGTACTGTTAAAAAAGCAACAAACCCACAGATATCAAACAAAAACCCCCCCCCTACACCAAACACAGCCCAGACTTCCCTGCAGAGATGAACTGGAGATGTCCAGAATTGCCACCATCCTTTTGATAAGCTTTTATACTGCAGCCAGGGGACTATGAAATTACACTGAAGTAATTTTCACCATCTAATATATGAATTTACTTGAAACTGATGCCTTTTTTACTGTACTTTGTCTTTCAAATAACCTTCTAAAGTGCTACAATTTTAAAAGCAAACCCATCCTTTCACGTCAGCAACTGCTCTCCCTGCCAAGAGCACTACCAGAGCAGCATCTGATGATGTAAAATAGTCCCCAAATATAAACACTTTTTCCAATATTAAAAAAAAAAACAACCAAACAAAGCAATATAGAAGTATACTGCTTCCCCACCTTAGACAGTTACTGAAACTAAGAGGCAACAATCACCAGTGACTCCACTGCCACCTCTTAGGCAAACAGAAAGTGCTGTTGACTTCCAAGGTTTCAGTATTTCCGTGCCTAGGCAGTTTAGATCTTGTTTACACTGCACTATAGTAAGTTACCAGACTAAGGATTCTGGAACTCCGGAAACACAAGAGAATTTCAAGACCAGACTGCATTTGGCTGTTGTCTTTAAGACATATTAAATGCATGCTTCAAACATAAGGAATTTGAATACTTAAGACAGAATACAACATTCCAAGACCAACAGCCATAAACCCCACAGTTCTATTCCACATTATCTTGGAAAACAATATGAAGACAAGTACCATTTATTCCACTTTGGATTCCTCCCCTGAATTCTAGGTCAAAGGAATTACTTGCTTTATCTCATTTTTTCACCTTAATTCCTTCTTACTGCAATTAGAAGTGTTCAATATTGAAATCAGAGGCAAAGTTTCATTTTTTTACATCCATTTAAAGCAGATTGCAGAAAGTATTTCCAACTGCCTGACCTGGAAGAGTGACATCACATTGGAACAGATTCTAGAATGTCATGCTGCTCACAGGCTATGAGACTTAAGGAAGGGTGGGCCAGTATGCTCAGCCACAATAGTTCGGATAAAACACTGACATCATTTAAACACCATCTGCATAAAGTAAACTCAAGCCATGCAGCACTGACTGACAATTTCCAAGACACAGACACACCAAGCCAAATGAAATGCTTACCCTCTCCAGGAGGCTCATTTCCTGGAACTCTGGGCTCGTGTTGGCTAATCGTTGCAGAGTGTGTGTTAGGTCGTAGGTTGTTGAGAAGTAAAACCCATCCACGCTCAAGACATGGTTAAGCATTGATAAAAATACTTTATTGTCCTGCAACTGTTGAGAGGACAAAAAGAGGACAGAAGAATGCTTCATATTACCATCAAAATAGTTTGTTCTTATAAGCTACCACTACTTTTTGAAGTGATGAGATGAATTTTGCTAGTGCTCTAGCAATACATGACATCATCCAGAGATTACCATACAAGAAGGAAACCATGAGATTGCAACTCTGATACCAGTTCACTGGTAACCTGCAGCTAGCACACTGCAACCAAATTCTGCAAGAACAGTGGAGAGCAGAGAACAGTATTCCTGTGAGGTAAACAGCTACTGAGATTAAACTAACATTAACAATTTCGTTTCCCTGCAAACCATTCAGTCAAAAAGACAAGATGGCAATGCAAAAGCAAGGTTGTAACTTACTGCCAAGATCACCCCAATAACTAACCTGTGTTCTGGTTCTAGTTCTGACTAACCTCATTCCTTTCCTGAAAGAGCATCAGATTCCTTTTCAGCTCCATTGGTCAGACACCCTTACCTGTTGTTTATCAATCCACTACACATCTGTTTTAAACAATCCTCAACCTTTCCCTCCCTTTCTCAAACAAACAAGTAAAAACCCACCAAAAACCTCAATCAATTCTTCCCTGCTGGTAAATTATGTAACTGAACAATTCCACTAACTAAGCGAAACAGATGACAGCAATGCAGCTTATGGTAGGGGCTATCAGAGTAGTAAAGCTGCAAGAAAGACTTAAGAGAAGCTGAAGAAGGATGCACCATCTTAAAAGGAGCAAAAATGCACATCTGTGAACTGTGGGTGATATTCTGAGTTGCACAATATGACTTTATCAATCTTAAAAGCCTTAATTTTATATACACCTACACACAAATACTACATCCTTCTAGTAGCCTGAACAAATCAGAAAAAAAGGTACATGGTTCAAAGAGCTTCTTAAAAAAATTCATAGCTTCATCAAATTAAGTCCTGTGGTAGTTGCCATTAACACAGGATAACATTCCTCCACACTCCCCTAATCAATACACCTACCTGAATATCAGTTAAGTGCAGCATGGTCTTTTTGTAGGACAGGATGTCAAAGTCTGTTGCTTTCCAGATTGCATGACTGAAAATCTCACCTACTTTTTTCTTTTTTGTTATTACAATAAGATATGTGCCTGTGAATTAGAAAGAACAATTGAAAAAAAACCCAAACAGATGCACATATTAAGAAAAGCAGTCTGTAAGTACACCAGAAAACTGAAATCAATAAGAAGGGATGAGGCTTCTTCAAGTGACACCCAGGACTTTATGTTCTTAACAGTAAGGGGCTGGAGCAGAAGAAAAATCCACTTGCTAAGCTACCCACTTCTCTATGCTCACAGAGCTACTCATTAAGGAATTTTAAAAAAAATGGACAAAATAAAGTGTCACCTACTCTTATTTCTGATCAGAGACAGTCTGAAAGTCTTCAGGCTTGCAAATGCAGACAGAGGCCAATGCTCTTGAACGTGGTTTGGAAAGCACAGAGCAAGTCCATAATACATGAAAGGAAGCATGCTTCAAAAGCCAAAAAGACTATTCAACTTATCCTGAAAACAATATTCATCCTAGCAGGTTCAACAGGGAACAAAGGGAATTGGGTTTCTTTTAATAATTTAAGAGAGGAAGTTTGTTGTTTTCCTGGTTGTGTAAGTAACAAAGCAAAAAAACCCATAATCATGGACAGTTCACTCAAAGCAATTAACTTACACTTTTTGGTTAACACAACACAGCCTTATTTCTAAGCCTATCTTATTTCAGTGTCATCTTGTTTTTGAACAAAAAGGTTACTCTTAGTACTGTAAAAGATAAAGAATATTTATATTTGTTAAAGATACTGCATTGCTAGATAAGGGGCCAGTTTCACAGCTAACAGATACCAGTGAACTGTCTAATAGCACTTAACTAAACATTTACTTTAACTGATACCATTTTTAGCTTGACAGCTATACACTAACACTCAGTGCAAAGCTCTAGGGGGCAGAATGAAAAAAAATGCAGCTTTTAAGAGACTTGCATATTCTATATTTAATTTAACATTCAGTCAGATGAATAGAAGTCATTACCAAGCCTGTAAATGGTGAAAATTCCCCTGTGGGGCAGTTCAGTTTTAAAACAGTCAGGGCTTGTCAAGTACCTAAGACACAGGTATCCATTAACATTGCTCTTACCCTGCAAGATCCACAATTCTTTAGAATATGGGCATACAAAGTTCAGTGGTTTTAAGATCCTGTCAGAAGTCACTGCATTCAACACAATGATACTTTGCCTTGGTTGAGAATATTGCAGAGAGTGATCTTAAATTCTTTCTATGTATGGAGATTTTGTTCAACATGCATGTCCCTTATTGCATCATTTTCCAGACTGCTTCAGTCTCAGCTCTAATAAAATCTAACAAAGGATTGTTTGAGTAGCAATGCTTACTTTCCTGAACTCTTACACTTTTTGCATCAGGTTTATTTACAGCAGTGACTGTTTAGATCTGAACACCCCTGAGACACCAAAGAAAAACTGGACAGCTTATTCTCACCTTATCCTACAACTCCCCAGAATTGGAATTGCCCAGTGTGCCTTTTCTCTTTTCATGTTGAATTTTATGTGTAGTTGTAGGGCAGATGGAACACAATCACTACTTGAACAGCCATATCTACTGCTCTATCACCCTGTCACTCTCAGTTACTTGTGTACCAGGATTATCAACCTAAATTCAAACTTCACAGCTTGACTGTTGCATCAAATCCTGCAGCTAGAACAGTTATGAAGACTAAGTAGATGAGGTTCTCTGCACTCATCTGAAACGCATTCCCTAAAGTCAAACAACTGCTGGTTAACCTTGTCTTTAGAGAACCTTCTGGTTTAAGAAGGACTTGAACATACATGATAACCTATATTTGGATACCTCCATCCTCCAGCAGCCACAAGGAAAACCAATCATACTGATGAAAGTGCAGTTTCAGCTACTTGCAAATACTGTTTCTGCCTTTAAAAACTTCTTTAGCAATGTACTTTGCCTAAGTATTTTCAAAGGGCACAAGTCTGTTCTCCTTACCTGCCACCAATCGGATTGTTCCCAAAATACCACATATAGGTCTTGTAACAGCTGAAGGGGGAACATCTTTCTTAACTGAAAAGCAGAAGAAAACAACATCAGAATTTCACACTGCTTCCTTCTTGACTCTATTGGAAAACTATTAAAATTCCAAAGCTTCTTGGTCAAATCAAGTTTTGTTAGTCTTAAGTATAAGAAGCAAAACCTGACAGTGGGTTGGGGGAAGAATGTGGAAGCATTCCAACCCAATTTCTTATGTTTAATCAAATTAGTCAATCAACTGAATAAACTCAAGCTCATTCACATGACAGTATATCAAGTAGACTCCTCAATAATGTGTTGCCCTGCCAGCTTCCAGCAGCTTTGTTTTGAAACCATCAAGGCATCAGTGACAAACCAAGCATAAGTGCTTGTGCCTCCCAGTTCTGAGCGTTCTTTTGGAGCCTCAGACTATTTGTTTCAGGAGACTTTGTTCACCTTTTGGTCTGTCTCTGCAAAACTACCAACAGCAGCACAGATGTGGCAAGGGACACAGTATTCCACAAGACATAGTGAGAAACACTGGTGAATGGAGTACCTGTAAGAGTGACTTCTGTGGAGACTCTGTCAATAGCAAGCACATCATCTGCTCCATCATCACACGCTTCCACATAGAACTTCTCTGGTGTTATATGCCTTTAAGAGAATGGAGAGGAAAAAGGAATTGGTTGAGTAAAATCTACCTTGGGTTTGTTTATTCTTCAGCACCTGAAGACAGAGCAATCAATTTTACACCTTATTTCAGCTGCAAAATAAAATTCTCACTGGATTACTTCCCAACAGCCACTGATGTTTACAGTGCCAAAAACCCCCCAAACAAACAAACCACTTCAGCTAATCAGTTATTGCAAAATTCATGGCTTGTTTAATAATCTTAATTCTTTATTACCAGAAGGTAAAGGCATGAAAATGAGTCCACACTAATTCCTGTAAGCTCGAAGTATGTCTGATAAGCCAAAACCAAAACTCAAAATCAAAAGTTTTTAAACCAAAGACTTCCTAACATACCAGAAACTGAAGTACCACATCCCTAATGCAAGTCTAGTAAACATAAAAATAATGCCTGGAGTGATAAACAGACCTATTTTACATTACTATTGTAAGAATCCACTGGAAACAACACAGAAAAAATGCCAGAGTTGAAGTGCACACTAATTTATTGAAGCAGGTACCCCAACAGTACCATTTCCCAGATTTGATAGCTGGGTCTACGTGACACTCGTGGTACAACACGTATCCTCCCCACCACCCAAATCACACACTGACATCCTGTTCAGCCTTCATCCCCCTCTCTCTCTTCCTTCCCAGGACAAATCCAGCACAAAACCCAAATGCAGGAAAACGTTAGCCATAAAATTAAACACAGTTTTCAGAAGGACTCCTTACAAATACATCTGTTGAGGTATCTGCATGAAGTCAGACATGTTATACTGTGCAATGATAGAAGAGGTTTGCAGAAATGGCTTGGAGCTCTCCATAGAAAATGCTCAGCAAACAAAAAAAATGGCCAAAAAACTAGTGTTCTTGACTTTTATAGTGATTTTTCTTAGTTTAAGGCTTGACAAAACATGGGGTCAGACTTTTAAAACTCTTGTTCTAGTAACAGGGTAGATATTTTTAGGCTCCTTCTCTCTAAATAGATTTTGTACTTCTTCACATCTTGTAGTTCTTTCTAATCCTTCAGGAAGCTGAATTACAATCCTAATTTAGATCAGGAGAGTCTGTATTGGAGTTGCATGTCAAGGTTTTGGTATCAGGAGGTCTTACAGGGGTGGCTTCTGTGAGAAGCTGCCAGAGGCTTCCCCCATGTCCAACAGAGCCACTGCCAGCTCTGTTGGCTCCAGGACAGCCCCACGGCTGGCCAAGGTTGAGTCCATCAGTGGAGGACCCCACACCAGAGCACGGGAATGTGCCTGAAGGAGGCTGTGGGAAGCCCACACTGGATGGGCTCCTAGTGGGACTTGTGACCCTCTAGGGGACCCATGCTGAAAATCTGCTCCTGAAGGACTGCAGCCCATGGCAGTGACCCATGCTGGAGCAGTTCATGAATAAGTGCAGTCTGTGGGAAGGACTCTCACTGGAGAACTCTGTGGAGAACTGTCTCCCATGGGAGGGACCACAAGCTGGAGCAGGGGAAGGACTTCTTGAGGAGGAAGCAGTGGCAGAAACACTGTGATGAATAGACCACAAACCCCATTTCCTGTCCCCCTGTGCTGCTGGGGAAAGGGAAGGATGTAGAGAAAATCATAAGTGAAGCTGAGTCAGGGAAGAAGGGGAAAGTGTTTTTAAGATTTGGTTTTATTTTTCATTATCTTACCCTGATTTGATTGGCAATAAATTAATCTAATTTCCCCCAGCTGAGTCTGTTTTGCCCATGATGGTAATTGCCCAGTGAGCTCTCCTAGTCCTTATCTGGACCCAAGAGTCTTTCCTTGTATTTTGTGTCCCCAGTCCTGGTGAGGAGGGGGAGTGATAGAGCTGTGTCAGTGTCAGGGTTAACCCACAACAGAGTTCTGTGACAGAGGTCTTCTAGACCTCTTTTAACATGTCCAACACCCCACTTTCCACCTCCTTAAAGCAGGGTGAACTTCATTCAACTTCAAAGTTAAACCTTATTTCTTAGGGTGTGCTTTGACTCTCCCCAAGGATGATGATTCCACAACCTCTCAGAGCAGTCTCAGGAAAGCCAGAGGACTCCAAATGCTTAACTGAACTTAAAAAAACCCACCATACAACATAACTATTAATTGCTTTACAGCTGGTTAACTGTTCAACAGATCATTTAACTTCTTTACAGGAAAATTAGTGTATGGGTCCTAAAATGGGAAACACATCAAGAGTATTCCCTTTGTAAATCAGCCCTCTTAAATCTTTCATGTACCACATTAAACACACACCTTAAACGCTTCATCTTTGAAATTAAAAACATCAGAGCAAGAAATACAAACAGGCAGTTCATTGAATTCTGAAGCCTCAAAACACCTGCTTTGCTTCCACTGCTCCTGTTCTTGATGAAGTGCACATGTGCACCCCTGGCTCTTTAAGGGAGTCTCATGGCAATAACGGGAGCTGTTTTTATGGTGAAAAGTTTTTCCACAAGAAAAAGCTGCAGCTATTTAACTTCCACTGGTTTAGCTGAATGCTTGGCTTTTTCTGGGAGGTCAGCTGACAAAGATTCTAGCTAAAACCCCACAAAACCCAGAGAAGAGACACTGCAACATTTCATATTGGATCTGTGACACCTTCAAGATGCTTATGTGCTCTTACTCATCTGATTATCTTAAGCAAAATAAGTTGAAAAAATATTTTAAGATCAGGTTGTGAATAGTGTTCAAAGAAAGTAGTGAGACTAATAGTTTCAGGTTTTGAATAGTCTGTGCAAAGAGCAAAATATGGCCAAGACATTTACACTGACTATACAGAGCACAGTCAGCATTTCCATCCATGATCAGTATTTTTAAAAGCACACCACCACCATGACACTAGTATAGTCTCAGCACAGAGATTCACAAGTGCATTAGTTAAAGCCCATTTTCAACCAACCGAGAAGTTTACAAGGGTCCAATATTTGTCATATAAACAAATGTTTTCTCTACCACACTCAAGAAGAGAAATTTCTTCCTGAAGAACAAGAAGGCTTTCACCCTCATCATCCACAAATGAAGAGAAAAATGAGAGAATCAAGGGTTGCCAGTGCAAATTATGCCTGGTCTCTCAATACGTGTCATACGCCCTGCTTTGCTAGACCATTTGTCTCTCTCAAATCCTAGGCCACATTATCTCCTGCCTCTACCACTGACCTTTCAACAACTTTTTTTATCACCTTTATCTCCTCTTACACAATACCTGTAGTTTAAATAAAGCCACAAACCCTTGTTTCACATTCCAAGTTCTCCTTCCCTAGGTCCTCTTCAAGACCAGATTTGTTGACAGCAACATCACAGAGAATGAAAGACAAGTCAACCCTGTTTTCAGCTCAGTGGACCAAAAAGGCTTCAGCAGCTTGCATCACACTGAAACAGAATTGCTGCTGACTGGTTTGGAGCTCTGGATGATTTTGTTTTGGATGTCCTGGATGTGGAGGTGGGGGAGGAAATGCAGGGGCAAGAGGAAATCAAGTTGCCAGCCTACAAAGTTGACAGAACTTGAACAAATACTTCTCTCTCGGAGTCACCTTTAAAAACTGCTTTAAATACAACTGCACAACACAAACTGGAAAGCTTAATGCCCTGTGAAATGTTAAATCCTTGCTTCAGAAGAAGTAGGAGAATCGGTGACCTTCAAAGTTTTCAGCACAAAGATGATTCACTTAGTCCTTGCTTCATTTGTGGAAGAAGTTCAAAGTTTCCTAAAACACAGTTGAGGAAGAGGCCAAGACTCGAAGTGGCTTTAGCCCAAAGGCTGATTTTTCTTTCAGAAAGGAAGCTGATGAACATCGTAGGCAAGAAGGGGTTTGGTCACAAACCCTACTCACTACCAAGTCTGAATGCCTATGACAAGCTTAGACAGCACACATACTAATTTTACTTATCTGAGAAGGAGATATTAAATGCTGAAGAAAGGGTCATTCACAATGACTAGGAATCTAGTCTAGATTAATTCCATTCTTTTAATGAAATAAAGAACAGATCAAAATCCCAATGTTAGTATTCTATGAAAAATAAGGAAAGCTGTATTTTATAGAAGGCCATAGTGCTTGCAGTTACTTTTAGAACTGGTTTTCACACCAGTTTCAGGCTCTATTCTGCTTTTGTATAACCTTCATATTTGACACTAGAGCTTGTGTTCTCCTTGGCTATGTTGTCTCTGATGCCTAGAATCATATAGAACATCAAGAACTCCTATCAGCAGTACCTTGCTTCCCTTAAAACTTAACAGCATAAAAAAATCTTCACAACACTTGAGTTGCTTTATTTCCTTTTTTTTTTAAATAAAGGAAAATTGATCACTGCTATAATGAATGATTTCTCGAAGAACAAAGGGAGGGATAAGTGCAAATGTTTTACATTGACAGTATAACTCACAATACTCAAGAAAAGGAGAGATATTGAAGAAATGCAAGCACCAAATTCATGTTTCAAATATTACAGAGGGTGATTTGGATTTCATTTGATAATCTTCTCCAACTGAAACTGTGTGGGGTGCTGCCAAAAGATAAAGCAACTCACTCAGTAGATTTCATTCCTGCAATTCAAAGTTGAGGGGAAAAAAGTATTGACTCCCATCACAACAGAAACATAAAAGAAAACAAGAATAAAAAGAACAAACCACTGCTTGCTTACCAAGTCAGACTCATTTACATTTAGGTGGATAATATGTTTTTGGTTTGTATATTTGCTGTGAGGTTCCATTAGTTATACTATAAAGCAGCATTGTATAGCATGAAGATGATGCACAGCAGTATCCCACACTTTAACTGGGCTGATGTTACAGATAGGAATATTCCTGTGTCCAGATACAGCATGAAAGAGCACCCATCATGCTCTAATGGCCACTAAAGAGATTATTTCACTCAATATCACTTAAGGCAAGGGCTCAACAGCCAGACCCTTACTTCAGCCATCGATTATTTCACCATAAATACTTAACAATGCCCCAATGCAGGAAAAACTCTTTGATGTCAGCCCTAAATACTGTCCTAAGGCAAGACAAAAGCACACCCTGCACTGTGCAGGGATGCCCTTGGTATCTTGAGTGCAGCAAACTGGTCTGCAGTGAGACACAGGAAAGGTGGTACTTTATGCATAGAGTTCCAGCAGCATGTTAAGTAACAGTGCTGGTGCTTTCAGCACCCCAGAGATTCCAGATTTTCTAGGTGAGCAGGTGTTCTAATTATATACCTCCCATAAATATTACTCTCCTCAAGCAGAAACAGCTCAAAGAACTGGAACATCTCCCATAGAGCAGGGAGAAGAAACACAGGATTTAGAAAACACCAGTGGAAATACCATAAAAAAAGAAGGCATGTATTAAAGGCACAGCTACATAATATCTATTTCCAGTGGAGTTTCACTTAAAATAAAAGTAATTTACTGCTTAAGTTGACTTCCTGCTCAACCACCATCCCTGAGTTTCACCCTGACAGCCTCTTAGATCCAGCAGAAAACAGGGATGTGTAGCTGTTCTTTCTGGAAGTATTATCCAAGCTCTGAAAACTCAGTTTAGAAAACAAGCCAAAAAAAAAAAAAGAAGCCAAAGACAAGATGCACTTTAAGACCTCTCCCCAAACACAGACAAGCAGAAGGCTCTGTGTTCAAGTGCAGTACTACTAGAGTGACAAGTACTTTCACAAAATATGTAAAGCAACATAACCGTGGGCAGGAGGAGTTAAATTTGAAACACATGGACCCACAAGATACTAAGAAAGCTATCAGCAAGATAAGTCTTCATCCAAGCACAAAGTAGGAAAAAATATAAAGAGTTTTTAACTGAGCCAAAACAACAGCCAGAATCTTCTCTATTGTGCAAACAGATTTAACAATCAGTTTTTATATATTAACTGGACTGGCAGCTGCACTACCATCCACCAGCAGTGGATGCAGTACTTGCAACAGCTGCTTGAATTTTACAATTCATTCCTGAGGCTACAAGAGGAAGGTAAGTAAGTATAGCAGTGACACAGATGACAGCTATGGATAGCAGTTTTCATGTTCACAGTTTTCCCCCATAACTATTGGTGTCACTCAATTAGTTCCAACAGCAATACAGATCTGAGGCATCAGCATTTTCACTGGTATCACCTGAACTTGACTGACAACACTGGTCAAAGTACAAAGGGCTTGAACGATGACTTTTGATAACATGAAAAACACAAGAGGGTTGTGTCCAGAGCTAGAACCTGCAGCTGGATGCACAGGATGGGACCCTGCAGAGCACTACAGTCAGTGAAGATCCACACAGGGCCCCCAGACTACCCAGAAGAGGTACAATTGCACAATATGACCTTTTCATAGTGAGAATGAGCAGTCAGTTAAAAAAACTAAACCAAACACTGCTACCATTAAATCCCCAAACTGAAGTCAAGCCTGGATTTCTCAGAACGTTCTCCTTTGACCTTGTCAGCCTGGTAAGTTTGACTGATCACCCAAGTCATGACCTTGTATCTTCAAATGCTTAGTAGAAAGCCTGCAGTCATTACCACAACTTGGTGTAATAAAAATAATAAAAAAAAAAGCTTGTGTTTCAGAACACAAAACAATACTGTTTAGGAAAAAACTCACATTAAACTATGCTTGAGACAACCTTCTAAAAAGATCAAAGCTTACTTTTTGCTAAGACTGAACTTTGAATGAGAGAATTCTTTACTAGCCTGCATCCAGAAAAGTGCTTTGACTTGAAAAAAAATCTCAGTAGTAACAACTTTGTACTACAAGCCACACAACTGCTACTAGCACAACTCATCTTTTCTCCTCTGCAGGCAAAAAGATCACAAGACCAGCTTAAAGAAAGACAAATACTGTTTAGGCTACAAGAGAAAGAAAAGCTTCCTGCCAAATAAACAAGTCTTTCAGCCAACACTGATGGTCTTACTCTTCAACAATACTCAGCTATCTCCAGTACCCTCACACAACTACCTAATCAAAAGGAGAAGCCCAGTGACTTTGAAACACGTAACAGCATTATGACAAACTGTTTATACAGACCTCCAAAAGATCTGTTTGCTCTGAATTCAAAAGATGACTGTCAAATTAAATTTAACAGAGCACAAAGCACAGTTAAATCAGGCTTAATGATCACTTTCAGATACTGCTGCCTGAAAACGGCATCAGTAACTCAGTTATGAAGTCTCAAGTTACTATTTAGAGGTCAAAAGCCTGGGAACGCCTTTAGGACACAGAAAGACACCTCACTTTTAGCTTCAGACAGTCCTGAAGGGTCTCCTGCTCAGAGTAATTTCCTCGGGAGTTTGAACTGGCCCGTGTGAGGGTTTATCAGGGAGATGCCTCTTGCAGTGTTAACTTTGTACTGCTTTAGGTTACGCAACTTCTCCCGTATTAAAGGCAGCAAACAAACATCTGGAGCATACACGTCAAAAGGGCTACATCCTTCCCTGACAAAATACTTCTTAGAATAAAAAAAAAATTACACCCAGAGGTTATGACAATTTACTTGGAAAAGTCACAGCGGGCATTAGCACGGGAGATGAGTCCCGAAAGCTCAGTCATCACAGTTCAGACTCATTGCCTGGCATCAAAACCATCAAACCACAAAAAAGGGGGAAAAAAAGCAGCTGTGCCCATGGGAGAGTGACGGGCAGGTAGGGTGAGGGAACCTTGTGCTGGCAAGGAGGGCGGCACAAACACACACACACACATTGTCACTGTCACACACAGACTGTCACACACACACACACGGCCGCCACCTGCGAGCCACAATGCGGAGTGACAGCGCGGCCAGGGCTGGGAGAGACCTGCGGACTCCCCGGGCCAGCCCCGCGGCCACGGCAGGGTCACCGGGCCGGGTGACAGCGACATGTCCCCGCGGGGGGAGCCTCCCCGAGCCTGCCCAGGCCAGGGAGGGGACACGGACAGGGACAGGGAGGGGACACGGACAGGGACAGGGAGGGGACACGGGCAGGGGACACGGGCAGGGGACACGGGCAGGGGACACGGGCAGGGGACACGGGCAGGGCCGGCCGGCGGCGGGGACCGGCCAAAGCCCTGCTGCCCGGCCCTCCTCCCGTCTCGGGCCGAGCCCCCCACGGGCACCGGGGGAGCCCAAATGGGTGGGCAGGGCCGGGGCACACCGAGGATCGGGAGACACACCGAGGGTCGGGCACACCGAGGGTCGGGAGACACACCGAGGGTCGGGAGACACACCGAGGGTCGGGCCGGGGGACACACCGAGGGCCGGGCCGGGGGACACACCGAGGGCCGGGCCGGGGGACACACCGAGGGCCGGG
>JAWWMO010000083.1:45097573-45131904 GCA_035047845.1 Dendrocincla fuliginosa | reverse complement strand
GGGGCGGAGCGGGCGGGGCGGGGCGGGGCGCGGTGAAGGGCGCGGGGGCAGCGGCGGCTCCCAGAGCAGGGCCAGTGGCGCAATGGATAACGCGTCTGACTACGGATCAGAAGATTCTAGGTTCGACTCCTGGCTGGCTCGGCCGCTCGCTTTTTGCCTCCTCTGGATTGGTTTTATTTTTTTTTTCTTTTTTCCTAGCTCGGCTGCTCGCTTTTTGTTTGGTTTTCTTTTTGTTGTTCTTTTTTTTTCTTTTTTTTTTTTCTTTCTTTCTCCCCTGTGGAAGACTTCTAGGCTGAGGACACCTTCGGCCTGGGAAGGATGCTGCGGTGAGCATGGGAAAGTGGAGACAAACATTGCAGATGCATGGGAAAGTGGAAGAACATACAAGAAAAAGTATAAAAGAGGAGCTTTCTCCTAATAAAATGGTTCTTATGCATACACACGTCACACTCTTATTAGCCAAGCGCTTCTGTCCGCAAGTCTTAGACCATCTCCTGATACGTAGTTCACGTCTCTCCTCATGCTGGTAAGGCTCAAAACATATCTTTGTTTTCTCAGTTTTCCTCTTTCTTCTACTTTCCCATGGATCTGCAAGGCTGTAGACTTATTTGTCTCCCCTTTCCCATGCTCACCACAGCATCCTTCCCAGGCTGAATGTGTCCTCAGCCTAGAAGTCTTCCACACTGCCCTCCTTCCTTTTCCCTGCCGGATTTGGGGCTGGGGATGCTGCCTGCAGCCAGCACAGACCTGACAAGGGAGTGAACCCTCGCACTGTGCCCAGTATGTGCCCCTCAGTTCAGGAGGGATGTTCCCTTCCAGAGAGAGGGGCAGCGAGGCTGGCGAAGGGGCTGGAGCACAAGTGCTGAGAGGCTGAGGGAGCTGGGGGTGTTGTCTGGAGAAGAGAAGGCTTAGAGGTGACCCCATCGCTCTCTACAACCACCTGAAGGGAGGTTGTAGCCAGGTGGGGTTGGTCTCTTCTCCCATCAGCCAGCAGTAGGACAAGGGGGCATGGGCTTAAGCTCTGCCAGGGGAAATTTAGGTTGGATATTATAAAGAAGTTCTTTACAGAGAGAGTAACTGGGCATTGGAATGGCCTGCCCAGAGAGGGGGTGGATTCACCATCCCTGGACGTTTTTAAATTGAGATTGGATGTGGCACTCAGTAGTCACAGTGGTGTTGGATCAAGGGTTGGACTTGATCTGGAGGTCTTTTCCAACCCAATGGATTCTATGATTCTGTACCCACAGCATGGGGGCCTCCAAATCCCCCCCAGGGCTGGGTGCTGTTCCAGGGGCTCCTGCCCTTGGCAGCTCCCCCCTCACTGGCACCACCTTCCAGACAGCTGTGATCCATCTGGGCACTCTGTCTCCAGCCCAGGCCAGGAAGGTCTGGCACCAAGAGAGCCTGGGGCACCTCCTGGCTAGTTTCCCATGGGATGCAAGCCCTCTGGGTATCATACCCCGGGTTTGGACAGCTTCTTGCCTTAAGGAGGGGGAACACCGAACCCTTAATTAGTTATTCCTACTTAATTGCTTCATATTAGCTGCTGTGGTGCTGCTGGTCCAACAGCATCCATTAAACATGCACCCTTCAGGTTGCTGACAGCAGTGGGGGCACCATGTGCCTGCCTGCCTCCCAGGGCCATGGAAATGCTATCTAAAAAATCCATCCCCACCCACGCTGCAAAGGAGACCCCCATGCTGGGACTGGAGTCTGCTCCCACATGCAGCTCATCCCTCCCCAGCTCCTCAGGCCAGGATCTCCAATGGGGCTGCAGCAAATTCCAGCTGCCTGCAAAGGACTGGAAATCCTCAGGGAACTCCACTGATGAGGTTTCCCCCCACCAGTCCCTTCTGCAGCCACTGATGTGAGGGGACAGGAGGAAGGCAGAGGTTGGCAAACCATCATTTCACAGTGTAACTCCCTCCCTGCGGACTGCGGGTGATCACAATCATCATAACTTTAGGAAAGACTTGACTCCGGGTGTTGCTTAAGATACTGTCTTTAATCACTGAAATCACAACAGGCCAGTGGCTTTGTTCTGCTACCGGTCTTCATTCTTTATAAATACTTAACAGCACAGAAGAAAAGAGGGCTGTGTTCACAGGAGGCTAAGGTTAGTTACACCAGCACAAATCCTAAAACGCTCTCTCCGGGAGTTGAGCTCTGAAGGAGACATAAAATAATTAGTACCATTCAGTACCATTAGCCAGGCTCTGGATGTGCTTTCTGGACACAGAAAGCCCCAGCCCGAGTGTGTGTGCCTGGATCCCTGCCCAGCCGTGTGCTGCAGACCTGCTGCATGGGGACAGGGCTGGTGCCAGCAGGGCTGGGAACTGCAGCCCAGTCATCCCTCTTCTGCCAGGGCATTCCTGCCTTCACAGGGCTCCATGCCATGTGTTTCCATGCAGGGACACTTTCTTCCCATCTCTCATCTTTAGTGGGCTATGGATGCATATTCCCACGTGAGCTTCTGGCTGCCCTGGGAGAAAGTGGGTAAGGCTTTTTATTGCTCAGGAAAGCTTTGCTTCTCCGTGTGAAAAGGGTGGGTGAGCAGCTCCAGGCTGTGTCTGGGCTCCTGGCAGGAAGAGTCTGCCCAGTGAGCTCTGGTAACACACCCAATGCCGCTGCAGCCAGCGAGCAGCGGGGCTCAGAAAAGACAAAAGAGAAATGAGCGTATGAATGCTGCACGGGGAGAGATGCAAACCCCTTCCCAGCCTCTCCCAGTGATGCAGGCACTCAAGAGGATCGGGGAAGAGGAACGTGTATCTGGCTGTAGCCCTTCCCTGCCCGCAGGTACTGACTCGAGATGCTTTCCCAGGGATGACGCCTGGGTCAGCTTGTCCTTACATTCATGCACAGAAAGTTGCTTAAGATGCACCTACAAGCACTTGGCGTGGGCACAGGTGTGAAAGGCAGGTGTCTCGCTGGCAGCATGTGCCACACAGAGACACAACACACACACCACCCCAAAGGCAAGCACGTAGCAAGCAGTCAAGGCTGATACGGGACTTTTTTTCCTCAGCAGCCAAAAATAATCCATTCTTTTGAATGGCCAGCCAGAGCCATAGCAGCTCTGGGAAGCCGAATTTGCCCCTTTCAAGGCTGCCACAGCACACCTGATGCTGATGGAACTCCACCATTTCCAGATTAAGCAGCTATTCACTTTGTAGTAAAAAAACCTATAAAAAATCAAATCATTTAAACGCCCAAAGACTGGGAAAACATTTTGAAAGCTCCCAAATCAAACTCAGAAACTGAAGAGTCACCGATCTCTTCAAACTCCTCACCATGGTGTTTGGAACTGCTGTTCCCTATGTTTTAACATCAAGGCACTTTCCTAAATCGCTTTGATCACAGGTGTTTCTTACACTTTAAATTACACAAAAATGTCTGCTGCTTCTACAAGCTGGAGCTTTCCCCCGGCTCTTATGCAAAATACCCTATTTAAATGAGTTTCTGTATTCTAAGCAACAGAAATTTAACAGCATGATCTGCATGAAAAAAATCTCTTAAGCTCTGGTTCCTGAAAGCAGCCTTCAGGGAATTCACTTGAATAACGATTTGCATGAGAGTTACTCATTACCAGCACAATGGGACTTCCAAGGGTCTCTTAAAACCAGTCAGAAGAACTGGCTGGGGGAGGAATCAAGACTTATTTTTCACAGCACATTTCAGCATCTTAATAAATTAAAAGGCAACAAGGCTCATGTGAACAGCAAAACCCAACACGTATCAGCCAGGAGACAGGGGGAATTTTACAAGTATTCTGAAATTCTTCTGCAGATGATGCAAAGCCTCACACCTCCAGCTCCAGAGCTTTTCCCTTTTGGGAGAGCTGCTTGAAGGCTCCACAGATGGCTGGCAGAGGGTCAGGAGAAGTCTTCCTTGTGCAGGATGCCCCTGCCTCTCCCCGTGCTGGACCCACTGTCAGGCAGCTGCAGAGCCAGGGACAAGCTGCTGAAAATCAACAGGGACTCAGACATGCACAGCCTGGGAGAAGTAACACTGAGCTTAAAAGAATTTGAACTCCCAAAGGCAGATGCAGTGCAAGTTAGCACACACAGGGGTGCAGGGCAATGCAGTAATGCTTTAGCTTCAAACCCACAAGGCTCCTTTTTCAACAGCTTCAAAGAGTAATTTCTAGTTATTTGTAAATAGAGGAGAGCATTGGCACTTAATAATTTATAGGGGACCTCAAAACTGAAAGTAGGGCAGCCTTCATTTCCCCAGTGCTGAGGGATATGGGATGGCTGACAGGGGGAAGAAGACACTGTGTGGGAGCCAAGAGTAAACCTTCTGGTGATGCAAAGAGGGCTCCTGCAAGACAGCTCACCACAAACTGGCAACTCAAGGCTTTCCACAAGGGAAAATTGTCCTTCTCCCCATCCCCTTCTTTCCTGATTATTTTAGGTTGTGGGAAGGCTGCAAGGGTGAGACAGAAGTTTAAACCACAGCTTAAAAAGAAAATATCAGTCCCACTAGTGTTTTAGATCCTTACAAAATGAAGGCCAAAAAATGTGCATAGGGGCTTGCTCTATAAAATCAAGAACTAGCCAAAGCAAGAGCCACACAGTAGCTGCTCTCTGAGGCAGCAACAGTTGAGCAATGCTGGTGTTTCCAGCTCACTTCCAGAAGCCACTTTGATATGTCATTGCCTTCACTGCCCAAAGAAGCTCGGGCAGGGGAGCCATCTGCCCAGGACTACCTGAATTATTTACCACGGATGTGAACTGGTGTTATTTTCCACCTCAGTCCCTTCAGACAGTCCTAAGATCACAATCACACCTTGAACACTCCCCTTCTTCCTGCTCTGGCCTCACTGCATTGCAGGGCACAAGTGATCCAATGCACCAAGGTGAGAGCACAACAGGATCTGCCCTGGCTGTTTTGTTGCCCCCAATCCATACTGCCTGAATTATATTTTGTGTTGGCTCCCATCCCTTCACTAACCAGCATTCGGAGGCTAAATTTAAGGCTCTAGGGGGCTCACATATCTGGGGTGAATTTTACCTCCTCTAAAATCACAGGTAAAACTCTCAGAAGACACTTATTTCACAGTGGGAAAGTTCCCTCCCTTGAGCTTTCAGTCACTCACTGAGGGGCTGCATATCTGGGTGGTTTCCAGCACAGGACCAACCTCCAGGCACAAGCTGCCATTCCCACCCCGATGAGCAGCAGCAAACAGGCAGAGGTGGTCACAGCTGAATGGGGCAGGAGGTTGGGTGGTCCATCATCCCCATGACAGGCCATGCCAAAACCACCCAGCAGTTTCGGACGTTCACATTTGAGCCATGGCACACTGGTTGGTTAGCACAGGCAGAGACAGGCAGCTTGCTGCTTGCCTGGTACCTGTGCTGCTCCAGATGGGTACACGAGGCAGTCTGACTGCATCAAGTTCAAGCTACATTCATGCTACTGGAAAAGAGGTCTGGTTGAACCGTAGTGGGTCCTCGGCACAGGCACTTTTTGTGAGTCCCGATGCCACTGCTCAGCTAATTTCTTGTAGTTTCCTCACAAAAAAGAGGAAATGAATGCCATCCCATCCTCTGCCAGTCAGAACCAAGCTTACATCTTTAGCACAGACAGATTCATGTAGTTTTCCACACCAAATGTCGGGAAGAGTAGCTAAGATCCTGAACTGCATCCAAGGCTTTAAATTAAGAGTGTTTTCTTAAACAAAAACTTTGTACCTGTACACAAGGGGCTGCACGGCTTTGGTAGGTACAAAACATGCACTGCAGGCACACCTATCATGTAACACATATTGGGGGAGCAGATTTCTTTGAACATAAAGCAAAGGGAGGGTCAAAAAAGAAATGATTTGTCTTTCTGCTTTCTTAGCAGAATGGAAAGTAAGGACCAAACACTCTAACCCCTTGCTCAGATAAGCTGTTATTATTTGTGGGAGCAAATCTGTTTATACCAGCATACTCATCTGAGTTCAGGTTGTGGAGCTGGGCTCTAAATCCCTGTGTAACAAAGCCGTCATAACAACCTCGAGTCTGCTCCCTGAGCTCTAAATAAGCACCGTTATGAAATGGCTTTGTGCTGGGTCAACACCATGAAAAGGAGTGGCCAGGCTGAGGGCTGAGCTGTGGGGACAAACTACAACACTCAGGCAAGTGTCTGTGTACGGAGAGCTTTTTCCCCAAAGTGAGCTCTGCAAGCAGGAATGAGGATGGATTTCCCCTGTGTCCACACTTCCAGCGTCCCGACCTTTCCTTTCCAAATATGAGCTGCTATTCAGACTCTGACACAGCAGACTGACCCCTGTGTGTCATGCTGACACACCAGCCTGGGCCCCAAGTCATTGCAGTAGCTTAGCCTAGCCTGTTCCAGTTTTTTGTTCTGTTTGAAATGGGATGTCAGCCTCCAGCTGCCAGACAGCATTCCTGGTTTGTGCTCGGAAAGTTGGTGCTTTTACAGCCAGACTTGATACTGGAGTTCAGGGAATTAAATGAAAGGTCTGAGCATGGCATTTTGCACAGACCCTTTGTTTTCTTTTCCTAAAGAATTAATAAAAAGAGAGAGAGTGTCTAAAAACTGGTACTAATAGGTTGATGTCCTTCAGGAAACCTGATGAAATGTGCTTGTCAGGAAACAGTAGACTGATGGGATGTCCCTGGCAGGCAGGCAGGTAGACAGACAAGCCAGCCTCTGGCTTTTTAATTGTGCATGACATGATCTGAGTTCATAGGCACGACAGCAAATTGTGCTTTCACTGAAGAATCTTCCAAAATGAGCCAAGAGGAATCTCCAGGCAGTGGGAGAAGGCATGTAAAAGTAAACTGAACAGTTCAGATAACATCGCACATTCTTGGTCAAGAAGACATGGTTTGATACAGCCGGAATCCACAAGCATACAAACTCTGGGAATCCAGCAAAAATCTCTCACATCCTTTCACAGGAACATTGCCGACCGGCGAAAAACATGCACAGGGAATCAGCTGAGGGTGGGGAGAGGGAGATCTTGTAACAAGTCTCCTGTCCCAGCTTTCAGACATCAGCCACACGGGCTAGTAGTGGTGCTGGTAGGCAGCTGCTGGGGTTGTGCCATTCTCTATGTGTTTCAGATGACAGGAGTGACAAAGCAAATGTTCGTCTAGTGGGTAACAGCGATGCCCGTCTTCGTCGTTCAGTTCCATCCCACAGTCCTGCAAAGAGAGGACAAGCAAATTAATAGAGCCTGTGTTTGTCTCCCAGTGTCAGCTGGGGTCTGGCAACCAGGAAGGTGACTTTGTGACAAGGACACCCAGCCAACAGCTCCTTCCTGGTAAGTCCAGCATGTGCCATGAGAAGGAGAACATCTGGTATTTGGATGGGTAGCCTTGTATGAATTTGTCTTACGCAGTTTTATTGAATAAGCTTTACCTTGTGGCAAGGTTCAACTCTGTGTATTTTAAACATGCTCATATCTCCTTACACTCTCAGGTTGGATTCACCTCTTCACGTGACAGCTGTACTGATGTGAAACCAGCCTGTGGAGTCAGGGCCTCTTTTCACTGCATTATGAGTACAGTGAGAGAAGACAACTATTTCTTTTCTTCACAGCACAGAAGGATGAAGGCCTTCCGGGAAGCCCTGCATGGAGACCACATGCTGTTCTGGAGCTGGCATCTCCTGGAATTCTTTTTTGCACAACCATATCCTTTCTCCAGTCCCAATGACACATTCATTTCCCATGAGAGTGAAGGTAACTTACACCCCACAGGATCAGTCATCACCTTAGCATTTTTGAACCACCTGACTTGGAAATCAGATACACTAATGCGATCTGGAGCTCAAGGCTTCTGAAAGGCATCAATAAACCTAAGTCACCATGCTTCCTTCATTAACAAATAAACTGCCAAGTTTTAGAAGCAATAATTAACTCTTTGCCCATAACTTTATGGACAGCAAATGAAACTGCAGCTAAAACACATCGCTGCAAAAACTTTTGTCCTCAAACTGAAAATTTTTCAGCCACCGATAGAAAGAGTCACACAATGCAAGATTTGAATTGCTCATCTCCTGCCACTGGAAGGCAGGAGAATTATTTCCATCTTAAAAATAACAGTAGTTATCACCATCAAGCACCCACTCCCTAAGAAAGCTGCTGACCTACCTCGCAGTGATAGCATTCCACATGGTAATCCTTGTCCATGGACACGACCCGAATGGTCTCATCAGACCCCTGTAAGCATTGGAGCAAAACAGAAATTACAAAGGATTACAGCAGGATCAGACACATGCACTCTGCAGATTGCTTCCTGCAACAGAATGAATGGTGAGGAAATGCTTTTGGGTGGCTGGTTGGAGACTGCAAGTAAATCCTGCCACTTGAAGTTATTCTTACAGTAAAGCTCCAGAACAGACTGACTGCAGATATCCTCCAAAATAACACCAGAAAAGCAACATTTCCTCTGTTTAACAGTAACATCTACCTCAAATCATGCATTAATGATTTGGTAATTTCCATAGATCATGTTTCTCAGCATTTGAAAGTAGTTTTGCTCAGGATTCATCTCCTCTAAGTATTAAAGTGAGTTAGTCCCAGAGGGGTCACACAGAGGTCATTCATGAGTGCCACCAGCATTTACTGACAGAAAGGAAAATTATCCTGAACATAAAACTAGCAGCAGAATAATCCTGCAGGAGATGAAAAAAGCAGCCTGGCCCAGAAAGAATAAGCTTCACTACTGAGCAGAAGAAGGGTCACATCTCATGAACAGTGTACAAGCTTAGGTCTAAAGGCTGCACTCCAGAGGAACTGACCATCTCTCCCTGTCCACAAACACATTCATATTGACACAGGGTCAAGTGTGAAAGAGAGCAAGACCTGAGACATGACACTCCCTCCCCAAGGGCATCTGGAATAAAAGGCTCTCACCTCAGAGGGCAGAATGGGAAGTCCACACGCTGCACACTTTGGAGCTAAAACTCTGCAAGAGCAATGAGAAATTGAAGGCAAGTTATAGGTCAACATAAAAAGAGAGGCCTGTATGTTCCCAATGATAAGATGAAAAGCTGCAGCTGTAAATGACTTATGCACAGAAAAGCTTTGCATCCTGAGATCATAAATTCACTTTAGCATTGATTTTAAGTAATGCTTGGCACATGTTGCTCAATCAGGCAAAAAGACACTTTATATTTTACACTTAGTGCCAGAAAAAATACAAAATGCCCTGTCAAATTCTTGGCTGCTACTGAGAGATTTGGAAAAGAGAATGAGGAGAAACTGAGCAGGACCATCCCCAGAAAAACACAACCAAAGAAGTGACAACCTCGGGGCAGGAAACCTCAGAGAAAATACTGTGTGACTGTACAGTTTCTTAAGACCTTATAACACAGTAGTTAATTAAATTAATTTACAAGGAAATATGCATCGTTTCAGAACAACGATGGCACACAGAGTCACTAATCTTGGCAACAGGATTATAACAACTCTAATCTTGGCACAACATAGAAGGGTTCTAAGGGCTGCCTGAGCGACACTTCCTACTCTCCCTGCTCAGAAAACGGAGCAAGGAGAAAAGAAGCCAGGAGACTCAAAATGTATGCAGCTTTAATATCACAACTATCAGCTAAGAGCACAGCCATGTTATTTTACTGTCTAAATAACAAGTGATTTTTAAAGGGGATTTATCAGTTGTTTAATTTAGTTTTGCTTTGCTTTGCAGGTTCAGTGGTGATCCTTTAAATGTCAAACTCAGCCCTTGAGCTACTCAGGAAGTAACTCACATTGATTTCCACAGGCATTCACAGGCTTACTTTAAAGTGGACTAATTTTGCACATCACTGAACACTTCATGAGCTCTATTTGTCACTCTCTCTGCTTTCCAGAAGAAGCAACCAAAGCCCAGGGATTATGTGACTTCCTCAGAGTTACACAGGAGTCAATGGTAGGTCAAGAGGAGAGGTGGGGAATTTTTAGGGTCCAGCCCCATCCTTAAACTTCTAGCTTCCAACCCCGTCCCTGTTTTACTAATCTGCACTTCCTAGCCAGCTGAAAAGCTAAATTAGAGGCTTGTTGATTGGAACATCTCTGCTGTTTATTTTGTCCTTACTTGTGGTAATCTCTGACACAGTAGATTTTGTTTTCAGAGTCTACAGTGAATGGCACACCATCCAGACACTCGTTGCAGACCACACATCGGAAGCAGCCTGGATGATATGATTTCCCTAGAGCCTGCAGGATCTGCAACAAACCAAGAGAGAGGAAAAATGCATGTGAACAGCCAAAGGAGATGAAAATAATAAACACACAGCTTTACACCAGACAATACTGCATATTCATCAGCAGGGCTGTGCCTTTTTTCCCCGCCTCTTCTGAAAAGTCAGTTAACAAGGATGGAAAGGGCAGCTGGAATCAATATACAGTACTTGGTTCCAGAGAAATTAATTATTAGCATGGATAAGAAATCAATTTAGAGACTCAGTCAAGGTACTAAGCATGACAAAGAATAGAAATGACAGAACTTAGGGGGAAGAAAATAATTTCTGAAGCCAACAAGTAGGAAATACTTAGCAGGATCACAAGGCAAGATTTACCAGCCCGACAAAGGAAACATATTTTCATATTCTCCATGAGAGGCTGAAACAAATATTATTGCTAATTGATAACTCCTTAGATATTGCAGAGCTTTGTACTCACTAGCCTGGCTTTCTAATTAGCACAGACTATGGAAACTGTTCAACTAAACTGCAATTCACTCTTGGGAGTAGCAATTACTACCTGGAATACCATGGTCCATCAGCAGAGGGATCAGACTTCTGAGTATAAAATACCTTTTCCAGTTTTAATGCTTTCCAGTGTAAGCAGGCAAGAAAAGATAATGATACACATTAGAAAATCCTGGGAGGCGTGCTGTGAAACAGAAATTCCTCATTTCTTTTCCTCAGGTGCAGTCTTACACCACCAGATACACCAGTCTCCTTCTGAACAACCTCTAAATAAATGCTGCCCCATGCTGGCTAAAGGCCAGCTCACTCCGAGTTCTTACCCACTCCATGCTCATCTTGAGTGGATGGTACCTGCTACACAGATGATCACACATCTGTGAAAGAGTTTGGAAGGACTTGGGCAGATCTGAACTGAGGTCTGGATTGCATACCCTGGGCCAAAGCTGTTCCTCAGAGTACCAGCACCCACAAAAAATGACAAGGAAGTGGCTTCATCCTCAAGGTCCATGGGAAAGCCAGGCTGAGAGAGCTGCCCTGATGCCTCACAGCAAGGGAGCCCTGCAGAGCCATGGCACTGCTGAGCAGGAAGCAGCAGCAGGATTTCAAACACACTGTCCAGGGAAGAGTGAAAGGGGATGAAAGAGCTCAAGGCTCTGCTTTTCAACAGGCACTGAAAACAGGGGGAGTAAAGTCTCTGCACCACGCACAGCAGGGTGCCAACTGCACTTCCTTGAAAAATCAACAAAAGGCTGACTGGATTTTCTTTCTGCCACCAATCCCACACTAGGCAGACCACCAGGTGGTAACAGATAGTACTGGATAGGAATATGTTTTGCTTTGGATGCATTCTTCTAAAAAGCTGTGGGAGTTTTGTCTCCTAAAGCAATTATCACTTACCATGTCCATTATCAAATGACCACAAATGAAACACCTGTCAGCTGACTGCTGGAAACCAGAATACTGCAAGGACAAAAAAGAATTAGCTCAAAATTTCACAAGGCCAGTCAAGCATAAACAACAGTGTACTGGGGGCTGTCATGTGCATATTTGTTACTGGTCCTTTTTTTGTGCTCCTTACACAAGCTTAACTTTCCAATGTTTTTTTCATTGTATGAAGGTGAGGATGGGTCCCCAGAGGATATTCTACAAACACACCAAACTGCTCATGCTCAGAAGGACTATGAATTCCTGTAACTTCCAAGTCTGACATTTAAGTTTATTAAGTATAAAAGCAAATACCATAAATGCACATGCAAATAGCGTATTTACTAATAAGACTTATTACATACTTATTTCACCACGTGAATCTACAAGCCAGGAACTTACTTGTGTGTTTATCCTGTATTCATATCAAAATATCTGTATATAGAGACTTGGAAGGCCAAACTCTTCCTTTGATTACACTGTTGGAGTTCTGCTGGAGCTTCTCTGAGTGTAGGGGCATTGCCCCAGCTCCCTGTTATAACAATCAAGTTTGGCCCAGAGCAACTTTTTTGCTGCTGTTGCTCAGATCTGTCAGTAAGGAACTGTCCATGACATGCACTTCAGGCACAGCACATCACCTGTCTAAATGGTGGAAGTGCAAACTTGAAAAATGAAATATTTCAGATGCATTTAATGAATATTTTCATCTTCAGCCTGTGCAGAATATACTGATGAGAGCAAAGGTTAATGCACCTCTCTCTGACAAAACTCACCAGACCTCACCAGTAAGTAGCCAAATATGACTTTTTCAAGTCTCAGTGAATGCTTAATCTATCAGGACTCAATGGCAGAAGGGTTTACTGCTTTTTATCTGCACCAGCCAAGGACAAGACTGGGGGTTTGCTTCAGGCTCATTTACATCACACAAAATCCATTGAGGGCAGCAGAAGGATAACCATTAAGTTGCCCAAGCAAACCCAGTCCAATGAAAAGGGAAATTCACTCATTCATTCTTCTGTAGCCATTTATCTCACTCCTGCCTCCACAGTATGGGCATAGAGATGTGGTTTGAAGGAGCCATCACAGCAGATCATGGCTTCAACCAGAGGCTCTGCACCACAAACCCATAGCCCCTCACTTGGCTGCTTCCAGCACCACATGATGTGGGCAGCCACCATGGCACTAGGTAAATGCTGGAGTACAAGGGCCAGGCAGAGTGTTGGACTAGAACTATGTGAAACACTGTCAAAGCTGACAGGCAGAAAGACCGAGTGTCTGCTGGGGACACTGAGATGTGTCATTACAAGGGCCAGCTGGGTGCTTACCAGGAAGTCTTCTTCACAGAACACCTTGCCATTGACAAAATAAAAGGCTTTTCCTCTCAGCTTTCGACCTAAGGGGAACAAAACCCACAGAGATAAAAGAAGGGTCAGCAAAGAGCAGGGAGAAAATGTGAGCAAAACCTGGCTGCTGAGAAGCAAACTACAAGGAAGATATTCAAGGACAGACGGCCCACAACTGGAGAAGAGCACCCAACCCAGCATGGGTGTTTCCAGAGTCCAGCCCCCATCTCCTCTTCCGCTGGTGGTTGCTGATGAATGTTAGCTGGTTGATCCAGACAACAGTCCCACGTCTGGGTAGGAGGTGGTAGCTTTGCAAGCCTGGACCACCTCCTGGCAGACTACCACATGAATTGAAACTTTGGGAAGAGTGAGTGAGGACACTGACTCACACTGGAGAGCACCCCAGAAGACAAGCAAGGAGGAAAGAAGAAAGGGCATGTAAAGAGTGACCCATACTTGACTTGTTTCTTCAAAATGTCACAACCTTGCTGTTTCACTGTGAGGTGCCTTCAACCAGCAGCTGCCAGACAAGTCAGACAAGGCACTGCAATACCTGACCACCCACTCTGTCCCCAGCAGAGTGCAACCCCACAGCACTCAACAGGCTTCTCTGCTCACCAACCAGTACATTCATTTCTGCAGCTGCCAACAGAAAGTTTTGAAACCATTAAAAAAATAATTTCTTTGTTTTTTTTAAATCAGAATGTTGCAACAGAGACAAGGTGACCAAGTTTTTCCAAGAAAGGACTCTACATATGGAGTAGATTTGTATTTACTGCAGCTTTTGTGTTTACGCCTCACATTCACCGTCTGTTTTCAGTTCCACGTAACTATGGCAATGCATGCTCATGCTACCACCACTTCTACAAACCCTGCCTTCCTCCAAGAGCAGAGGGCTAGGTTTTGTTTGCTTATAAAAAGCTATTCCTACCTCTCTGAAGGCCAGTTTCCCTACTCAGCCCGGGGTTTGAAATGCAGCCCAGCACTGGAACAGTTCTGCCCTGGGGCCACAGGCGTGTGCCTGGAGACAGCACCCAGGGCAGGGGGAGCAGCCCTGCCTGGGCACAGCTGGAGCAGGACCTGCTGCAGGATGGTTTTGGCACCTACCAGGCACTGCTGGAAGGAAATTGGGTCTGAGACACTGTGGAGCAGAAGCCCCCTGCTTGATGTGCTGCACATGGCCAGTATCGATAAAAGTGGGTGTATAAATGTGGACAACACATGGGACTGGCCTGGGGGTCACATCTCGGTGCTTTATGGCATGCACCTCCCTATCAGCGTTCGGCAAATAGCCACGCTGGCTGCAAAGCGCTAAGAAAAGCGGGGAGCCAAGGAAATAAACTACAAATAAACCACGTCAATAAACTACAATCTCTATGGTCTCCTGCGTACGCCAGAGGGCACCATCAGGCTGGGAAACAACTTGGGAAATGCAAATGCTCCGGTGAAGCTCTAAAGTGGTGCCAGTAAATTGAACCAGACCAACTTTTCACCAGCGGCCCTTAGTGCCCTGCCCGGGTTTCAGCCACAAGGCAGGTGGGGGACAGGCAGAGTGTTTCTTGAGGAACAACCCCAGGTTTGCATGTGCAGGAGCTTCATGGTCAAACAGTAGGCACCGCTCAGCCCTTTGTTTACTGGGCAGTGTAAGAGCCAAAAGCACTCAGCCCCAACAAAATCACTGTTGCCCGTTCTCTTCTAATCCCTGCTGGGGACAACCAGATAACCTAGAGGTCAGAGATGAGCCAGGGCACCAGCCCATCCTTGCTCCAGTGTAAACATTGGATAGTATATGGAAGAAAACTCGAGAAATTTGAAAGAATCCCACTCTCGTTTTTCTTGCCGAAGGTTGTGAACACCAAAACACAACCCAGAGCCCAAAATGGAAAGTATCTAATATTGATGTCCTATCGTTGTGGCTCATAACCCAGGGTGTGTATTTGTAAGATAACTCCTCCCTGATATGATAACCTGTCCACAGGTAAGCCTGGCATGCTCAGTGGCAGCTGCAGAGCTGCAGTTTCTGAGGAGGGAAGGGACAGGCATGGGGATACCTGAGATTTGCAACACCTTGTCAAGAGCAGTCCTAAGCAAGTTAACAACAAGCCTAATGCAGCAAGAAGTACTCCTGAAAATCTCCCGCTGATTTAAATACATCATTGAGATTTGGCACTCCTAAAAATCAACAAACAAAACCATTTACCTTTGACTTTAAATTACGCAGTGGTGCGGGCTCCAGTTTGGTACAATGGGAGGTGCCCAAGTGACTTTTCACCATGCAATGTCTCTCCTTAAAGACAAGCTGACAGTGGTGAGGCAAAACATACACATGGGGCCATGGAATGAGGAGACACTTCTTTGGAAAAAGGCCCTGGCTGGTGCATGAGAAGCAGCCATTCCAGCAGCAGGGATGAGGTTTGGATCACTGCCACGACATCATTCTTCCACTGTGACACAAAAAGCATTTACCAGCCATTCTGCACCCAGTGTATTTTTAACCCCATGACATTAGCAGGTTAAGATTGATGGCAACAGACCTGCAGAGTAGGTGCCATAGCCAGCGTGCTGTGTCTGGGCTCCTGCTGCTAGCTCATTCAGCAGAGGGATAAACCTCTTTATAAAGGATTTATAAGTTGGCTGTTGGCATGATGTGACTCTGCAGTAGAGCTGCTGACACCAAGAGCACTTTAAGGGAGGGCAGGGATGATTTAATTACTTGTTTTAGGGAAGAGGTGGGCATTTTAACTATTTTTAGCTCTCTCTTTAAGACCCCGGCAGAAATGCAAAAGGAAATTTGCAAAAACCGCAAGTGATCAAGTGCTCCTGCAGCCAGCATGGGAGCAGTGCAGGCAAACAGGGCCGATGTCTTCCTCTGCTGCTCTCAGCCTCTGCCTGCCCACTTCGAGATGGACTTCTCCCAGTGCCTCTCCGAAGAGAGGAAGCACCTTCTCATCATACAGCTGGGACAGCAAGATGCAGGAAAAGCTCACTTCCCCAGGCTGTGCTGAGGACTGTCTCAGGGGAGCGGGGAAATTCATGGTCTGGCTGGGCCACACCAGAAAAAGAAACAGCACTTGGGGCTGCCCTCCAGCACAGAGCAGGGTGGCAGTGGCTTCTGTCCCTGTGATGAGCTCCCTGTGCCTCAAACTAAACAAGTCCATCTCAAAAGCAACACTTCTGACTGTGCCTGCAGAGGCTGGCACAGGTTTCACTCGAGCACAGAGATGCTGCTGTACTTTCACCAAAAGGAAGGTGCTTAAGAGAACTTAAATGGCAAATGAGGAATCACGTATTGGTCACTGCCTGTTCATGCATCATGATGACTACAGAAAGGACATCTTTAGATAAACCCAGGAATATTAATGCATGACTTGCTGCTTTCAGGATCAATTGCTCTACTACATGTCTTAAACTGATGGCTCCTGACTGTATTTCGCTTTCACTTCACCCTGAATTTAGCTAATCTTGCCGCCGAAAAAATTCAGACAATTAAAATTCTTTGGCATTTCAACCTTACTGCCGTCACTTGTTGTTATGAGATACTTTGTTCATCTTTCTAACAGGGAGTTTGAGCCCTGAGTTTTTATGTCCTGCTCATCCCTAATGTGTCTGTCTAATCTGTTTAGCTGTGGGACCTTCAGGATGACCTCGAGGTCATTTCAGCACCAATTTCAAAATATTTCAAGCTTAGTCACTAGTGCCTTTGTGCTAAAATAAACACACTTTGCTCAGCAGCTGATAAGAGGCACACCATCAGGCAGCACTCCCAGGGTGCTGGTGCTTTTCTTAAATGTGGGCTCTCTCCTTTTGAAGTTCCTACAGGGAGAGGTTTACCACGGACCTGCAATGGCCCAAGGAGAATCCTGGGAGATGTATCATTTACTTGCTGGGGAGTTGCACTCAACCTTCTCTTTAGAAGTTGCTTTTCCATTATTTATTAAAAGACAAGGGGGTCACAAACCCATGTTCAAAGACAAGAGACAGCCCTCAGTGCATACAAGGGCACAGGGTCACATCCAGACCCCAGGGCTCTAGGGGGATGCAAGACCAGGGCTCTGCCATTGCTGGGGAGGCAGGGTGTGGACCTCACCTGTCCCTTACCCAAGCACTGTGGAGCTCCATGTGGTATCTGCATAGCAGAAGGGCAGGAATCAGTACTGACTGGCAGCTGCTCCTGGGTCCTTTCCACACTAGCAGTCCTGGGCCTCTCTCGTTACAAAAATCAGTCCTTTTTAGAGCACCACAGAAATTGAAGATAAATTTGGCCATGTGACTACTGATGGAAAGAAGCTCCTCCTCAGTCCTGGGTGGCTCTGGCTCAAGCTGCAGTCCTTCCCTCAGTTTTCATTCTTCCCATGTAAATCTGTGAGGATGTTTGGACTGAGGAAGCTGCTCTAGTCCATGCACACCCCGTAGACAGTGAAATGGGTGCAGGCAGAGCCCAGAAACCTCAGCTCCTCCCTACCATTCAAAAGTCCCTGCTGCCCACAGTACATGAGACCCACCAGTCCCTGGCCAGCACGTGTGTTTTTGGTGCCCTCCGTGAATGCTTTGCTGACAGGCAGGATGGTGTCTTACCATGCACAGCAGACCAGGTCAAGCATCAGAGAGCTCTACTTAATTTCTGCCATCTGTCCCATTTCTGTTGGCCACCATTAAAGCAGAGGCAGCACTGAGGCTGGCACAGTAGCATCAATATTTCCACCCTGCTCTTGAACTGGGTCTGCATGAAAGGAACCCTTAGATGCCTGCACATCCTCCAAATCAGGTAAACTCAGACTGTGATCAACCAGCAGACATCCCAGGACAGACCAAAGTCTTGGAGAAAATATGGGCAGGAGGACAGGGTCTCTCTGAGAAGAAACTGTGCTAGGACACAGTAGCTCCATTCCCATGTAAGATGTCTCTCAACTACACCAGCTGTATGGTAAGACTGCAAAAGATACTCTGTGTGCTCTCACCACACATTTGAGGCAGTGAAAAAAAACAAAACAAAACACCCAACCAATAAACCAAAACTGAGAAAATGATCTGATGCCTGAAAGCCAAAAGCATGCTCTGGTACACGTTAGAAAGGTCAGCTGCCACTAACAGCAATGCAACCACAGGTGAGCAGAAATAGATCCCCAGAGGGAAACATTCTGAAACCGCAGCACAACCAAGCAACAGCTCTCCTTTGCTGATGGCAAGCCATTGCAAGAAGATACTCAAGAGTCCTTCTTTTCAGAGAAAATCCCTAGAAGCTTCAAAATTCAAAGGTAAGATATAGTTACCCTGGGACAAAGCAGTGCTACGATCCAGGGAGTCCCTGATGAGTAACCAGTTTTCACCCCAGTGCTCAGGCACTGCATCACACCAGGGACTGCTGCCCTGTTCCCCAAAATGCATCAAAACTAGATAGTCATCAGAGCTGGCCTCTCAGCCTGTCACCCAGTGACTGCCACCAAAATGCACAGAGCCTCAGGGGAGAAAGGAGGATGAGGCAGTCCCTGTGACTCTGGTGAATGTAACTGTGCATTGAAACTACATGAGAGAGCATTTTTAGTTTTCTCTAGGTATGAAAGGGGCCTCAGTACTTACTGAGACATTACTCAGAAAATTACTCACAGGTAACATCAAAACATTGTAAGAAACTCCCTAAAATCTTTACAGCATGATGTATGTTATGTTATGTTATGCCTGTTCTTCACAGAAAACAGCACTTTGAAGATGACATTATAAAATAAAAGGGCTAGAAAGGCTGGAAATTTATTCCACTGAAGATTTCAGACTTTTAGCCAGCACTAAAACACAAGCCATTGACTGAAACCACTGATGTACTGATAAATCCCTGACTGCATCCCCTTGTGTGAGCTGAACACTTGCACCTTTCCATCAAAGATATCTACTGAGGACACCTGAACCATGGGAAAATCCCTTCAGCTCAGACCCCCAAATCACTACAGCCCCAAAATCTGCCCAGGAAAGGAACCAGTACTGTCACTGTACTGTAAAACCTGCCATGCTTTTCTCATCTACAGCAAGTACTTCCTGTGAACAACAGGAAGGCTGAGAGCTTGAAGACAAAGTGTCAGCAAGAGCATAGCAGCAATTTTAGACCGGAGCAGAAACATGCACTGATGAATTCCCTGTCTCACAAACTGTAAATCCAGGCACATCTGAACCTTTTCTGGCATTACTTTTGATTAAAAAAATTACATTGTTTACTATGAGGACTCTGCATGATAATTTTATTGAAGGGAGGCTGAGGATGGATTACTGGCAACACTTTGCGCTCTCCCCTTTGAAGATTTGCACATTTCTCAAGCATGTCAGTTGGTGTAGTGGGTTTATATCCAATTATAGGCAGTAAATTCTGCCTCCACTAGAAGAGGTGGCAGTTTCTGCATCTGAAGATAAACATATACATACATGTGCCACAGGGAAATTCACTTGGCAAGGCTGGCTATCCTGCTGTCTGGGATTAAGTCACACGTGCAGAAAAAGGTGACTAAGTTTCTAAGAACTTTTAGAGTTCCTCAGCAGCACCAATAAAAACCAGGGCCTTGTTGTTCCAGGAGTTACATACCAATACATGGCCTGCTTATTCAAAATAATTAGCCCAAAGACACCAAAAGCTGCATTGCCCTAAACAGCCATGCTTTATAATCATTGCTACATGACTAATTAGCCCAAGCAGAGGACTATGCTTGCAGATAATACTGCTCCAACAGCTCAGCTACCTAGTCTAGTAAATGACCCTTGATACTTCTAAACACAACTATGTTCTAAAATATTAAATAAGAAATATATTTAAGGTGGCAAGAGGCAGAGAGCTCATATTATTTCAAGCTCTGTCACTGGAACAGTAGCCTGTTACCCCTACACAGATATCAACGCTAATCTGAGCTTGCAAAAAATACAAAGAAAGTAATGCAGTGATATTGACATGTCAAAGGTTGAATTCTGTAACCTGGCAAATGATCCAGATTTCCAACTCTTTGAAGCAAGGGGCCAAAATCTGGTCCTCACTTTGGCCCTTGTATCATAGCTCAGCATCAAGCCCTCCTTCAAACCACCTTGCAATGAGTTCTTTCTTTCTGATTTCCTTCCTTGCCCTCTGATTTCCTTCACAGCCATCTCTGACGCTTCCCTTGCACGTTTTTAGCTTTCAGATTTCCTCTGAGGACAGAGTGGCTCAAGTACAAGGTCCTTATGCTCTACATTACATCAGGACAGCTAAAAGGCTCAGTTTTTCAGCCAGCCTGGGGCAGTCGAATATCAGCATCGTTGAACCCTAGAGAAAATGCTGAAACACCCCAGCAGGTTAGAGTGATACTGTCTAAATAAATGTATATCATTTATGAGATCTCTTTACTACCTTGATAGTAAATATCAACATCTGGAAACACTTGTATTTTTCATGTTTTGAGGAGGTACAAAGTAGTGATTTAACTTAAATGGTTAGCATGTTACAAACCATTTGACAGCTGTAAGTGTTTGTCCAATGAACTCAAAAAAAACAACAAACCCAAGACTGAAACAGACACTTTGCAGGAAATAGCTGTATGCATTTTGAGGCTTTTGGGTTTTTTTTAACCTACTTTCGTGGCTCTCCTGTAAAGCAAATATCATTTACTACTAATCCTACAGAAAGAGCCTGAAGTTTTTTTTCCCTCTCCCTCCCTGCAAAAGGCTGCCTTGTTTGTGCCTCTGCCTTGTAACAAACAAGAAGATAAATGAGACATTTACGCCAAAGTAATAATTCTAAATCTGTTATTTTGACCTCTGAGCCAAATCTTCTGCATTACATGCCATTGGCTCAGATAAAACAGTACACTTTTCCCCTGCCAAGTGAACCCTGTAACGTGTGCTCAGCTCTGTTCAACAAATTGCTGTATCATTTATCTCTGAATGTGTGTGTATATTGGGAAGCAGAGGGTGCAGGAAATTTGGCACTATGAGGTATCACCCCCCTCAACAACCCCTTGCTTCTTAGACTCTCTTGATTTTCTCTGTCAGGGAAACCAAAACACATTTGGACACAAATCCAGCTATGAGCAAAATTAGAAATCCTTACTAAAATGAAAACAGCAGGACAGTGGTTATAAATATCTGGAGGACAATATGCTTTACCTTAATAGGTAATTTTGTGTATTTTATTTATTGGAGTAGAGGATAGTCAGTGTTCCACTGAAGCAGAAATTTTAGGGTTGAAATCATGAGCAACCTTGACTTCTCAAAGTCAAGCTTGTACTGGATGGTGTCCAGGATGAACTCCACTTGACCTTAAAAGCACTACTTACTTTTCAGCTAGAAACCAGAGTTTCCTCTAGACAGGCAACATCATCCAAACAAATACTTATTTTTCTGGCAGATAAAATGGTCTCATTGCATTTACTGCAGCGATACAGAGGACAGAAAACCTGCAGAGGGGCATGTGGACCCTCTGGGTGAACGACAGAGCCGCGTGTCCTTCATGTCTGTAGCAGCTGATGGTTTGTGGGACTGGGAAATGACTCCAGTCTGCAAAGGGGGGATTCCCCTGGGGTACATTTCCTTCCCCAGCACAGGGCAGAACAGCGTGTACCACCCCAGGCACCATGAGTCAAGCAGCCACAGTGCAAAGAGGCTTGATGAGTCAGAACGTGAGCCCAGCACAAGCCAGGCAGCAAAGGGACTGGAGTGTGAGCACAGGAAACCAGCCCCTGTTCTGGAGGGTTTCTTGTAAGCCTTGCAGCCCATAGAGGTGTGTGCACATGAGGAACACACCACTGCTGGGGGGGCCCTGCCCCTGGTGACACTCCTCTTGGAGTGCTGGGAATCCCACACCACCACACACCCTCCCTTCCATCCATCCGTGCCATCCTGCTGGCTGCCACTGCCTCCAGTTGCCACTTTAGTATGGCCACCGCCACAATGGGAAGGGCTTGAGTTTTCATGACTGCTCTCCTGCACGTAACAAGCTGAATTAGGCTCTCACTTATACTCCCTTGACTTGCATTCCCCTTTTTTATTTTGTATTGGAATGCAGTATTTTCTACTCAGAGAAATATTATTATTGCTCTAGTTCCCCCTTTCTTCTTCTGCCCCCTCCTTTTCCCTAGCTTTATTTTTAATTTTACTTTCCATTTGAAACCCTTTGCCCCAACACACCTACTCAGCACATTTCTCAGTTACACCCTTGATAAGAAAGAAAATGGGTTTCACTTTGCTCAACTTAGTTTCTTTCCACCTTTCTAAGTCTCACCTGACATCCACACCTTTTAGTCTTGCACTGCAAACCTTTGGAAAGAGTTGACTTTTAGAATAAGCAGCAAACAGCTGTTCTTTCAAACCTCACTAACCTACCTCATTAAAAATGGGATTAAGCTAATTTTTAACCAAACACAGACAAACATACAACAGAAGTAACCATGGATACCTCTGCAACCACAAGTACCTTTCTAACACTGGTCTCCAAATAAAGATAGTAAAATTCATTCCAAAAGGAGGATTGAAACTGTTTCTTCCTAAAGCACCAGTTGCACGGTAGTAATTTTAGAAATTTAAGACAGCCTGAACCTGCTGCTGGATTATTTTTAACAGGAGCTTTGGGTGCAAGGGCAGTTCAGAGGCGTCCCGGCCACAGAGGGAGAGAGGTCTCTGAAGAAAAGCCCTGGCTGTAGCCAGGAACCCTCTCCATGGGAGAAGATTATTTAATTATTTTGAATTAATTTATAAGAGAGGACAGAGGAGTGAGCTGCTGACTTCTGAGCCTTTAGGAAAGTGCCTCGACATGCAAAGACCACTTTTTCTTTTCAGTTTTCCCATTTCTGGTGGGATGATGGTGAAGTGCTATACTGCAAACATAGGTGAGGCAGGGCAGCTGGTGTCAGACAGCTGGGAAATGAGCATAGTTCAAGGTTCAGCTATTATTAAAAAGCAAACACATCTTTCTATATTTATTCCCACTTTACAGCTCCAAATAAAACAAATGCAGTTCTGATGAGTTTACAACTCTAAATACAACTCAGGAGATAAACCTTAAGCTTCATATGGGAAAACTAAACTCAAATATACAAAAGCAGCAGCAGATTATTTTTTTTCCCTGCCACCACATATACAGCTACATTTCTAAAAATACACTACTAGCACTGGAGTTAAACATAATAAAATAGAAGAAACACTGCCTTACAAACACAGCCACGATTTACTATCAAGTGGCAGCGTGTTCCTCACCCCAGCTTGGGTACATTTCACAGGGTTCCCAGCCTGGTACCTCTTCACAATAACCTTCCCTGGGGTCCTCAGACTGGAAGGCCAGAATGGCAAAACAACCTCTGTATGCTAGCTAAGGCATATTCACTGCCATTTTGAAAAAATACTCATGTAAGTAAAAAAAAATATGGCTATAACTGAAAGGCAGAGGAAGGAAAACAACCAGAAAGAAGCCTGGCACAATCCAAAATACCTTTTCTACACACCTTGCAACAATCCATTCAAAAACAGACAGCAAGCACCACCACCAAAACACACAGCTGTGGCACACTTCAGCTGGCAGATAATTCAATAACCACCTGCTTTTTCTTGTCCCCTTTACACCAGAATAACGTTAAGCCCAAACAATTATCTCCAGGGCCTGGCCCCAGTGGCAGGCCAGGTAGAGAGTACTCACTGCAGGCTCCGCAGGTGAAGCAGCTGTCATGGTAGAGGTTGCCCATGGCCTGGCAAGCCTGGTTTGCTCCATACACACCCTTGCTGCACTTCACACAGGTGCCTGGAAGAGAAAGAGGGAGATGGAGGTCAGAAGTGGGACCCGAGGAGGTGTCTGGGGTCACTGGCTGAGTGACAGCACATGCAGTTCATCATGGTGGCTTGACAGCTTAGGACCACACAGTTCATTGAAGCTACGAGATGTAGGTGACATATGTGTCACCTGCCCTGAGAGACACTTAACAGGGGTCATGACCTTCATTAAACCCCCACAGTGAAAGACTCTTGCAAAAAAAACTGCACAAGAACAGCCCTATCTGGGTACAGACACATCTTCCTTCTCCCATCCTTCCCTCCAACCTTTATTTACATCTAAACCTGCTTAAGGACCCTCACAAAAGCCTGGGCATTAGTAAGTGGTGCTCAGAGCTGTTCACAGACCAGTAGTTTCTGCTACTTATTGTACAAGATAAGCTTGCTGGTTGCAACTGATGTGAGGAAAACACAAGCCTCTTCACTTAGCTCCTTTAAATCATCCATTTCAGCCCCCAGTGGTGTCTGCTGAAGGCCCCAAGGATTTCCCACAGAGCTGAACTATGTGACACCTACCTCTCCTCTCTCTGTCAGTCACACAGGGGCTATCTACAGACATTCCTCTTTCCTCTTGCAGGACAAGACAAGAAAAAAGTCAGTTTTCAGGAGAGCTACCTGCTGGTGGCAGCAGCTGAGCAGGGCTGACTCTCAGGTGGCCAAGGGGTGAAGGAGAGCCAAGGAAAGCACACACAGTCAGCTTCTGGCTACAAACTGTCCCAAGTGCAAGCCCAAGCTGAACCTCACACCCACAGTTTCCTGCCACCACCATTACCTAAAGCTCTGGAGCTCCAAAGGAGGGAAACGGCAACTGCACTCAGCTGTTCCCGCAGTCTCTCACCAGCACAGCCAAGTACATTCCCATTAGCACCCACTCTGGTGTGTGGCTTCAACCTGATACCTGAGCTGGGCAGAGATTTCCAGAACTTTCCACCTCATGAGGAAGCCTCTGGGATCCTCCAGGCCTGCCTGGAGAGCCTGGGAATAGCAGCAATGGGGCAGATGTGCAGTGGCGTGGTGGGGAGGGGCTGTAGGGATAAGACTTTATCACTGCAGGTTTGCAAAGGTTCCTATGTGTTCACCTAGGACCTCTCAAATCTCACCATATTTCCATGTAAAACTATTTTGATAACACAGTAAGAAGTGACAACTGAGTTTCACGGCCTCTATGCTAGAAGCATCTGCTCCCTCCACCTTGCAAGCCTAGGAGAGAAAGTCCTTTCCCAAGGAAAATGACACATCAAACCACCTCACTTACTTCAGGCATTACCCTGTGACTGCGACAGGCCATTTTTAAAGCAGCATCACCCTTTAACCACTTCTAAATTAGAAACTTTAATTCATGTTTAAGCAAGTAAACATGGATCTACCCAAAAGGGGCAGTGTGAAGGGAAAACAGATGATGTGTTTGATGACGACTCTGATGTGACTTCACCTCCAGCTCTCTCCTTCCACCACTGCTCAGTCCTATTAACCCTGACCCTTAAAATCCCTGGGGCAAGGGACTGTCCATCACATCTTGCTACTACTGGCCCAAGAGGACAGAGAGCATCATCTTGCTGGAGATCCTTAGTTATTCTGTGGTTAAAAACTTTGCTTCTTTTGGGGCACCACAAGCCCTGGAGTAAGTGGAAAGGTCTGGAGGAAGTTAGGAAGAAACCCAACGTGCTTATGACAGTGCTGAAAAGTAACTCCCCACTCTGACAGCACCACACTGGCACTCCCAGGGTGGGTAACAATTCCTTCCTGCAGCTCATGGCTGCAGCCATCAGTTTTCACACTACGGGCATAAAACCACTCAGGAGTCCTTTGCAGTAGCACACACATGGCTGCTGAAAAGCAGACACTTGGTTTTCCCAGATTTTCCTAGGTTTTCCCAGGGCAGACCTGGCTGTGTGCATTCAACCAGCACGCTGAAAGGCATCCTAGTGCTGTGCCAAGCCCCACTGCACCCAGAGCCAGAGTCCAAACTGGCACAAACCTGGACAGAAGGCAGCAGAAATAATTAGTTACTTTGTTTTGCCCAAATCCTACCCGAAGTGAAACGCTGTCTTGGCTGCAGGCCCACCCTAGTGGCAAGTGAGCAAAACTTGCTGGTTCGTTTTGAACCAAGCAGGTTTATCTCATTTATTGAAAGAAGCATTTTAAGAAAGCAAAAGATAAATCGTGCAGGCGTTATGAAAAGATTTAAACAAAAAGTCAATGCAAAGATAAGAAAATTTCACTCTTCAAATGGATGCGTGCTCCCAGGAATGCACACATTCAGCAGCAGCCTGAATGAGAGTTTTTGTGCAATGATCTGAGACAAGAGCTAACAACTCAAAATTCCCTCTTGACTACAGCAGAAAGTTGAGAGCAGAAAACCTGCCAATTTTCCACGACACCCACCAAGCTTTCCACAGAGCCAATGTATTCATTGCACTGCAAGTGCTGCATTTTCCCCTTCCCCGTGCCAATGAGTGGCTGCTCCAGAAAAACTCCTCGGCGTGCTCCGATTTCCTGCTTTCCACAAAGCACACAGGTGACACTGACTTTAGGTGAGCAGCAAGAAGAAGCAGGAGGCAGAAGGCACAGCAGCTGAGTGCAGGCACAGTGCCCAGCAAAGATGTTGGCAGGCCTAAGCCACTACGAAATTACACTAATGCAAACCCTGGAGGGCAGAAATTGCCTCTGCTGTGTCCTGTCCATCCCATTAATCTTCAGAGCATAGGCACTGCCCCTGTGGGACAGATGACAGTCCAGACAGATCCTGTAGGAACTGCCCAGGCTCCCATATCTGTACCCAAACCTTCCTCCACCTCCCGACCCCGGACCAACCCCACCATGTCCCTTTCAGTACATGCTCCATTTCATCCCCTGATTAACTCTTTTACCCACTTCTTTAAATATTTAGGCTCCTAAATCATGAAAAATAAAGACAGAGTATGAAAGGTCCTTTAAAATAAATCGACAATGTTGTCTGTAAAAGCTATAATGTGACAAATCACACAACTATGTAGTAACCAGCCATGCTATAAATATTCATACATGTCCTGTGCCAAGACTGACAATTGAAAAATGGCATTATGGCACATCTGTGTCCACTTTATGTTCTTGCAAGTATCCGCTAAATCTTACTAGAGAGCCTATTAAATCTCAGTAGCAAGTGGAATTGCTCTATAAATAAGTCTTTGCTTTTCAGATATAGTATTCTGAAGTATTTAAAGCAACATACTTGAGCCTTCATCTCTGATTCTCAGCACACCTGGCCCGAAAGGAAAGAAAAAAAAGGTGATTTTTTAGAGATTTTTCATTTCCTTTTGCCTTTTTTTTTTTTTTACCATTCACTCCTGCTGTCACAATTACCCTGTTTTTTTGGCTTAGGCTGTGCAAGGGAAAAGCAATACCTGCTGCTGACAGCAGTGAGTCGCTGAGCTCGGCAACACGTGTGCACAGCCAGCCTGCTGGAAAGCAGCACAACAGGGGCCACCTCCAACCCCATCCCACTGCAAACCAGGCCCCGTGCCCTGCTCCACGCCAGCTCCAACAACTATTTCCCGAAACAGTGCTGAGAGTGCTTTCTGCTAGCCAGGCCCTGGTGTTAAAAATGTCAGCAGCGTCAGTCCAGCCCCACATGCCGCTGACACTAGTCAGCAATTCTGGGTAGTTTTCTTGGCATGGAGCAGCTTTTAGCAAGAAAACTTCTGTCCTCAGCTCAAAGCAGAGGGATCTGGAGTAGCCACAGCTCAGCAAGATACCTGATTCATGCGCTTGGTAAGTTTGCCACGCGTAGCAGGAGTTTATGCAAGCGACAATTTGGGCAGATATCCCCTCGAAATTACAGGTTTTAACTCCAAACAAGGTTATTAAGAAGAAATGAAAGGTTTCCCTTTCACCAGCAGGAAGACAAACCCAGAGCACCACACATGCACAGCACCAGTAAAGTCACACCCGAGTGCACAGGCAGAACGGTAGCCAGATTTGGAAAGGGAAAGGGATGGAAATTGCTGATTTCGGTTTAATTTCTGCAGGCAGGGCAGCCTGGCCCCGGACAACAAAGAAATCTCTGTTCCCTTTCGCATCATGCGGCGAGCAACCGCCCGCACTGCAGCGAGAGTGTCGGAACAAAGGGACCTTTGGGGCAGAGCTGGGACAGAAAACATGCCCTGTAAGCCTCTTCCCGGCACTTGCCATAGCCCATCTCAGCTCTGCAAACCAGGAGGGCTGTCACCAGGAGCAGCCTCGGCTCACGTGGCCAAACAAGTTTGGCGCAGACCTCAAGGGCTGCCAGAACTGAAAGCGAACCCGGTGTTCAGTCTGAAATGTCAGTCCCACCCTCAAAGCTCAACAAGTGCATTTCCATTTACCACCAGCCTCAAAGCTGCTGGGGACGTTTCCTCCAAGTGTTGCTATTTCACACTCACCAGAAGGAGCTCAGTCACTTACCATATCCCCCTTGCTAAAAACTGAGCATAAGGCATGATGAACAGCAGCATTTTCTGGGGCTGGTTGGTATGATTTATTTCCACATGCCAGACAACACTGATCTACCAACCTTGGTGGGTTTTTCCAGCAGCACCCCGCTTCTTTTCAGCAGCACCTCCTTCTCAGCAACACCCTGTAGGGCCAAGCTTTCCTCCACGTGCTCCTGGTTGGGTTTACTAAGATTGCTGCTTAATTTTGAAGGGCCAAATGCGATGGTGTGCTGCTTCAGGGGTGAGATTTCCTTGCTGTGTCAGTTTGATTGCAGATAAGAGGAATGCAGTGGCAGGATGACTGTGGTGGTGTGGGTTTGCATATGTGGCTAATCCAGAAACAGCACTTGGAAGAGTAAGTCTGTCTTACCCCTTGCATGTACTCCATGCAAGCCACATTTCCATGATCACATGGACCCTTCTTCATCAGATGCTTTTTGCCTCCTCCTTACAGGGGGCTGGATTTATGCTAAAGAACTCCCAGATGTATTTAGAAGAACTTCCTCAGAGACTGCACATAAATACCTCTGGTTTTATCATTCCCATCTGTCCACATGCGTGCACAGCTAATCCAGAGGTAGACCCTGATGCCTCTTGGCAGAAGTTGTACCTTCACAAAGGTCCTCCCTCTTAGAATGCTGCTCTGACACCCTGACAGGGAGGACTCTTTGAAGGTACAGCTCCTGCATTTCCAACCCACCTATTTACCCCAGGAGAACCAAAGCCTCCACTTCCACACGTTTCAAAGACTGCCTGCTGACAAAGCCTTCACCCTGGCATACACAATGTGATGCTCAGTTCTCCTGCTTTCATTTCAGAATTTCTCCAGAACCTGCACTCACCTCCCTGTGGCTCACCATAACCAAGTCATTTCTGCATCAAAGACTGAATTACACACATTGCATGCCTTGCTGTGCTGTTATCCACTACTGTGCAATCACTCTTGCTGGAGAGGTGATTTCAAGGGGATCTGGAGGCCCAGGGGAGACAGAATGCATGGAAAACCCAGCAGATTGGTTCTGTTCACTACTGGGTGACTGGACTGTCACTCAGAGGTAGCAAAGAGGTATAGATACTCTCTGCCCAAAGAACCAGAGAGTTGGTAAATGCAATTTTTCTGTACTTTTTTCATGCCATGTTCTTGACCTCTGACCTTGCTGCAGACCTTCAGGAACACACTGCCAGTGAAGGACATAAATGCCATCAAACTCACGTCAGTAACATTTTAAGTACCTTATAGTGACGTCAGAGATTATGATAACTCCAGTGCCACATGAATGAGGCTCCTTCTTTCTTTCAGTTCCCACTGCCACAGAATCCCGGCTGAAAGACTGATTGCTTCTCTGCCTCAGCTCTCTCCTTTTTCTTTCCTTTTGGTAGATTTTTCCTTAGCTTGCAAACCCAGCTGAGCTCCCAAGAGGAAGGGAGGAGAAGCGCATACTGCTGTAATCTTGAAGAACCCTTTTCCAGGCCAATACTTACTTGCTTGGTTCCTTGCAGTGAGATAAGCTTTGCAATCTGCACACACCCACTAGTCCAAGTGCCATGATCCTTCCAGCCTTCCTTGTTCCACCAGGACCTGTCTCACTCTGGCTCTCTCCCACTCTCTGCTGCAGGCAGGTATCTCCTTCCAGTTTTGGTGCTCTCCCAGGAGCAGGTAGTGAAGGATGCCTCTGCTCATTCCCAGTGGAAACAACACTGTTATCATCACCCATGACATACAAAACGAACTCAGAGGAACTTTCATTTCAAACAGAAATTCTCCACTTGCCAGCCCTGAAGGGACCCTCGTTGCTCAAAGTGTCCTCGTGCAGCACCATCAGCAAAGTCCCAAAAAGTCCGTGGTGGGTGTGTCAAATGAGCTGTGGTTTCACAGTGAATCACCAGCTTCACTGTGCACAACGCTCTGGAAGAGCACTGCTGGCCTTTGAGCTGCTCACACCCATTCAGAGGTGCTGGGGTTCCAGGTCTCCACAGGGTTCAGTGGTTCACCTACTGCCCTGCTTCTGCCAAGGGGAAAAAAACCCTGCAGACTTTGCTAGATCTTCTCTGCACCACTGCTGAGAGGCATCTCAGTTTTTCACTGCAAAACAAGATGCCCGGGGCCCTCTTAAAACACCCACAGCTTATCAGTCCTGCTGTAAATAACAAGGAAGCCAGAGTTCAACACCTTATTATAACAAGAAAACTATGCATAAAAACGGTTATAAAAGAAGCTCTTGGTAAGGGAGTAGATAATCCTCATCAGGTGGAGACTGCCATCCAGCTACATGAAATAAGCACTGGTAAAAATGTGATGCAACATGTCACACCTCTAAAAGCATCCATCTGTGCCTGTAGACTGAAGAACTGCGTGGAACCACAGGCTCTGCCAAAACAAACAGTCAAACCTCCCTGCAGACCCCAGCACACCTCAGCCAGAGCTCTGCTCTACCAAGTCACTTCCAGGCACTACAAGCAGATGTTTGTTTTGGTTGTGCATCTCTCTGGCTCTCACCTGAAAAGTCACCCAGCACCAGTCCTTGGGATGGTGACTCTTTGCCTAACTAAACATTTGAGTGGTGCTGGTGGAGGTGTTGCAGCTCCACCTCTCGCTCCTATGTAATCTTCTGTTTTACCAAGGGAAGATGAAGGCTGTTTCTCCCAAACTAATACCATGGAAAATCAGTGGGATTCAGGCACCTCACTCCTGTATGTTCCCTGAAAACAGTACACCAAAAGCCTGAATAAATCCTAAACTGGCTTCCAGCAACACCTTCCAGGGACACTGGGCCCCTTCCCTCCATGGGAACCAGCCTCTCCAGGGAGCAACGTCAGGTCTTCCCTCCCCTGGCTTAAGACCTGGATGATACCTGAGACTCCCTGTGTCCTTCCTGACAGCCCACATAAATCAAATCAGCACTTCAAAAGCCCTCTTGGAGAACCCAAATTCCTCCAGAGACACATGCAGCCTGTGCAGCTCACACACAGGTCACTATTAAAAAACAATAAAGGAAAAAAAAGAGAGAATTCTTGGCTTTGTTTGCTTATTTCACGTACTCTGAGCAGACAAAAGCATTTTGCACAGCAAGCTGGTGCTGACAGATAACCAGGCTATTACTCCTCAGCAGAGCATCCTACCTGTATTATGCCAAGGCCCTAGATAATCCTTTCCTAGGCTTTCATTTACAAACATACATTTTCACAAAGTGTAGGAAAGAGCAGCTCCTTTACTGTGATCAGAATGAATTGCTCATTATAAATATCCGGTCCTGACTGAGACAGACTGAAGGGACTGTATGTTAACATGACAAGTAGACCCATCTTCAAAAAAATCCCTTTGTTACAAAAGCAGCACAGAAAAGTAGGAGAACTGAAAACATTTTTGATAAAACACTTCAGTCATTTGCACTTCAGTCCTGGTTTCATTTCCTGACTCCAGTGGGCTGCAAAGCTACTGCAACAGACTTTCCCTTCACTGGGGGACAAGTCTGCAACAAAACAAACTATTGATCCTTTTTATCACTATTGCAAAGAAGTCCTTATTTTCCGTCCTAAAGTTTGGTAGCTTGAGGGTAGGGCATAGCAAAAATAGATTCAGCTGGGCCCTTTATTCCTGCAAAGGAAGTAAGGTAACTGCAAAAAAATGAAAATAAAAGTGAGAAAGAGTGGGAGGAGGAGACCCAGAGATAAAATACCTCGGTACTTGCCCTCTCCTGTTCCTTGGTGCTCCACAGGGCAGATGTGCTGAGCCTTCCCTCACAGAGCTGCAGTTCCACAAAACTTTACTTCTTCCTCTGCCATGACTGCATAGTTTCTTTTTTTCCTCTTGCTTTTCTCCTTCCCAAATTTTTCAGACACTACATCCTGGTGCAAAATACCTCACTGGGGATCAGGCAGCCCCCACCTCTCCTCCCTCCCTGGGGCTCACCAGTAACTCAGCTGCCTGACCAGCCAGACTCTCCATGCTGCCAGAATTACTCCTGTCTCACTGTAAATGTCCCGCAGGACAAAAACCTCCTCCTGCCTCTAACCCTTATTTTGTGACAAAAATAATCTAACCACCAACTGGGTTCCTCTGCTTCCTCATGCCATCCCCATGCAGAGTTTGGATGAGGTATGATCCAGCCAGTTTACTTGCACTGGGAGAAGAAGATGCACGTAGCATGCTGTGTTGGAGAGACCCCTGACACCTCTCCAGTGGAGCTGAATGTCACCTCCAGAAAATCATTCCCACTTTTGAGCATCACCTCCCACGAGACTGCTGTCCCCATCCCATCTCCAGCATTCAGCTCCACCCCGAGACAGGCTCCTTGAGCCCATTCAAACCCCGTGCCCGGGACTGAAAGTGCCAAAACATGTCCCCAGGCCAAAACACTGCAAGTACAGCAACTCGACATACCACTTTTCTGTGACAGGATAAAAGCGTGCTTGCCCTGCCGCGGGGCTGAATCCAGTCTCAGATACTAAGACAAACAACCCCAGCACAGCCCTCTGTGGGCAAATACCCCCTCCTGATGCCAAGACACACGTTTCCTCACACAATGTGCAGCTGGGCACTCCAGCTACATCCCCAAGCTTGGTGTGAAGCCACTCTGAGCCACTCACCAACCCCACTGGGCAGGACCCTGTGTAACAGCAGCTGTGCAGCCCGAGAGGCAGACCTTTCCCCGGCACCAAGCTGGGGAGTTTAGTCTGTGCCTGCTTCTACTTCTGTGACTGTGGGTCTAAAATCTTCAGGAAAATCCATACACTAGAGCTGCTCCCGCTGTTTGTTAAGCCAACTGCAGAGTTTTCAGCCTTCCCAGCAACTCTGGGTTTCCCTCTCCCAAAAGCTGGACTGTTTTATCTGCTGTTAAGTTGTAAAGTAGCACAGAAAGGAAAGGAAACGCTGAATTTGCCCCTGACTTTCTGCCATAATGGGGTAGCAAATCAGTTTAATCCAGCAGGACATTTAATATTCTCATTGGGAGATCCTCACGTGTAAGCAGTCCCTTTTCACTGCCAAGTGCCAGTGATAACCTCTCCTCTGGTGGCCTCTGGACTCCTGGCAGACCCAAGATTTAGGGAACAATGTGCCAACTCCCTGTTTTCCTGCCATCCTCAGGACGCACCAATCCTTTCACTGCTGATGGGAACCAGTACCTGGGGGTAGGGGGAAAATCCTGACAACTTTAGGAAACCACCACGCTTCCCATTTCCAAGCATCTCCTCGTGGAGAGATCCCACAAGCACACCTGGCTGTAGCCACCTCAGCGAGGGGGTGGGTGCCAACCAAGCCTCCCCCGAGCTCTGTGCCCTTCTCTATGCCTGCAGCGAACACAGACACAGCTGGACGGGTGCATTCCTGTCCACACGTGGTTGGGCCACATCCTTTTAAGACACGGAAAGCCAGGACTGCTGTCAAGAAAGTGCCTCCCTGGCGGTAATGGAGTGCACTTCAAAACATGCTGCTCCAGCTTCTTTTCAGCACTGCCCTTCCCTGAAGATGCTGAACTACCTTTGCTTTAAAATTAAAGAGGTAGGATTCAAGAAAAGCGTGTTGCAGGAGGCAGAGCTTCCAGTCCCTATGACAGGTAAAAGTTAAATAACAACTCCCATCCCTCTTGGCAACTGAAAGAGCACAACCAAGTGACAAGTTCAATAACAACCCCCATCCCTCTCGGCAACTGGAAGAGCACAACTAAGTGACAAGTTCAATAACAACCCCCATCCCTCTTGGCAACTGGAAGAGCACAACCAAGTGACAAGTTCAATAACAACCCCCATCCCTCTTGGCAACTGGAAGAGCACAACCAAGCAGAGGTACAGCAAACGCAGTGACACTCTGCAACGAGCCCTCCTCCTGCCCACGGGCACATCGCCTCCTTACCAAAGTAATCTGCCTTTGGCCGAGCATCCATCTCCTGCTCCAGGCGCTGGGTGAGCGCCTCCAGCTTCAGCTCGGCGGCGGACGGCCCCTGCTCCGGCGGGGGCCGCAGGGTCTGGCAGGGCAGCCTCACCCTGGCACTGCCGGGGCCGTGCAGGTGCCCGCAGCCGGGCCGTGCCCCGCTCGCCCCCTCGGGGCACGGCGGGTCGCTCGGGGCTGGGGCCGGGGCCGGGGCCGGGGCCGGGGCCGGGCGGGGGGAGCCGGGCTGCGGGTCGGGGCCGGGCCGGCGGCTGTGCCCGTGGGCCACCCAGTGCCCCGCGGGGCCGGGGAGCGCGG
>JAWWMO010000083.1:45078302-45091893 GCA_035047845.1 Dendrocincla fuliginosa | reverse complement strand
GCAGGGCAGGGTTGGGAGATGTTTTTCCTCCCCATGGCTGCCCCAGGGGCCCCTGCATTCCTCCAGGAGGCCTGCCCTGCCTTCTGCCTGCTCTGCCAGCCCTGCCTACACATTTAACCCCCAAACTTCAGCCCAGGTGCCCACCATGCATGGGTACATTCCCTGCCCCTGGGGTGAGGGCAGAAATGGGGCCGTCCAGACTTGGATGTTTTGCTCCTGCTGTGGTACAAATGCCTACTACAGGGCATGATGTCTGCAGAGAATTATGCTAAGAGTATTAATTAACATCAATTTAATTAACACTAAGGGCACAGAAGGGCCAGGGCAGTGCAGGGACAGCTTTCCACACTTCCTTTCAGGAGAGGTATGGATGCTTCACAGAAAGCTTTCAGGGTCATGTTCCTTAAATATCTGCACCTGCAAGCACCAGTGGGGATGCTGTGGGCCCTGCTCACACGTGGGTAAAGGGAAGGCAGGGAAGGGTTACCTGGCAGGTCACACCTTAGGAAGGTTAGAGGGACCATGGGGAATCACAGAGACCCCCAACAGGAGTCCAGGAAGCAGCAGAGAGAGCAGAGGCTGCAGATCCCCAAGCTGCAGCAGTTCTGTCTCCCAGAGGAAGGCCAGAGCAGTGTGCTAAGTGCTTGGCTGCTGCTCGGGGCAGAGAACAACCTTTACCTTCCTTCCTTCAGTGTCTCCAGGAGCCATCAGTGGTGGTGGTGACTCTGCTCTCCCTTTGCCATCACTCCATGGGGCCGAGCACTTGCTTTCAGTGGCTGCAGGGTTGCACCAAAATAATGCAGACAGCTCTGTTGGTTTTCCTACCCCTGCTCAAAAGAATACGGAATGGTTTGTTTTCTCCATTTTCTACTCAAAAGAGCCTTTTATCAGAAGAAGAATTTGCCGGGAGAATTTTCCAGCTCTGTTTCCCTGCCTCTTTATCAGTGCATTAACACAAACAGCACCGTGACCTTTTTAACCAACATACGTGGCCTCCTGTGAGGCTGGGCTGGGAGCACCCTGCAGGTCAGACGACATCCTGCCATCCCTCATCGGCCTCACGTGGCTCGGTGAACTTCGGGGGGATTTGCCAGATGCAGTCAGGGCATCCACCCCGTTCTTCTGTGCATGTCCTAGGAGAAGATCTCTGACTAACAGATGTTTTTAAATGCTCTTTCACATGGGAAAATTGGGAAGTATATGTTTTTATTGCACCCTCGCTATTTCATCCAGCCACGTGGATCTCTAGGGATGGAGACGTACTTAAGAAAAATATTCACTTTTAAAAGCTTCTACAGATTTATTTTTTTTTCCACAATACTTTCTTGGCTTAGCCAGCCCAGCAACGCACACTTGTGTTTCTGTTTTGTGGTAATTAGTAAGAGCTGCTAATTACACCGCTGTGTGTTTAAAGACAATTGATTTCCCTCTGTAGCAGAAAACAATTTCCTGTTATGCCAATTCTCTTAATCTTCATCAGAAACAAACCCAGGCTGCCGTTGCCAGTAATGTGTCATGTTCCTTTATTAAATCAGTCTCCTTTTTGCCCTGGTTGTGTGCCCTGTGTTTACTATTCCTGATCAGTGGATTGGATCACCTACAGCTGTTATGACTGTATGCATTTTGCTTCACATATTGTTGGCACCAAGCACAGTTATTGAAAAGCAGCTCCCCTTGCTCGGCAGCTCGTGCGTCTCTTCTGGCAGCGGGACGTGGGTGTGCTGGGAGCACCCTGGACCTTTTACAGTTTTGTTTTGGCACGTGTAAAAAACTACTGGCAGATAAGGAAGTTCAGAGCCTTAGATGTGAGTGCAGGCTGTCCCCTTAATGGCAGCCCAGAGAACGTGCATGTCTCTAAGACAGCAAGCACAAAGGCACACACTTCTGCTCACATAAATATATAGGTTCTGTTTAGACTTATAGTGAAGAAGACCAGGCTCCTCAAATAAAAGAATTTCTTATGCCCAGGCTGAGTGCCACTAGCACAAGCAGAACGTGAATATTCAACTCATTATACTTAAGCCTGTTCCATTTACACATTCCTCTGCTGAGTGAGCAATTCAGCAGCCCAAAAGGGAGAGCAAATTGGTGTGGCTCAGGCAGATGAATATGCAAGGAAATGTCCTCGGGTTTCAATATTTGAACGGTATTTTTGGAGATCAAAACCTCTCACAGGTTTGGGCCATGTTCACCTGACAACACATTCAAGTATCCATTTGACTTTGACTTGAGTTTGCAGTGTCTCATGGCCAACGTGAAGGCTGGTAGAACAATACACGACTTCTCTCTGCAACGTTGCTACATCCAAGCAAAAATACTCCCATTCAGAGCCACTAGCAACTTATAAAGCCAGGAGAACCTGCTCAAACTCTCTGACCACACAGAACACTAGAGCTAGCTTTGTATGGGAGATGATGCTGGTTTACAGTTCTCCAAGACCCGAACTCATCCAACCCAAGGCTGACTTGAGTGAGAGGAGTGCCACGAGACACAAAGGCTGTGTGTGGCTCGGGGCCTCCTGGGACAGATGGGGTTAGTGCATTGCAGACTGCTTTGTTGTACCAGAAAGTCACATTATTCAGGAAAGGGGAAAAAAACAAACCCACCTTTCTTCCACATGTCAGGCAAGATCTCTTTTATCATCTGGGCTGCAGATGAGAGCTCTGATCCTGTTCCCTCCTGCACAGAGATAATACTCCAGTTCAGTTCTCCTCCAGCTATGGCTGGGACTTGCTAAAAACTTCGTCTGATCTGCTGTGATCAGCTTTATCCCTCCTCTTTGAGACATAAATGCTGTTTCCATGAAAAAAGACCCCAAACCCAGTGTAATTCTAGCAACACTTTTTAAATCAAAGCAGGCCTTACCTGGACTGATAGAAGTCAGTGGGCTAGTGAATCTATTCACCACTTGGGTTCTGTGGTGATAGACCTGGCTACACATGGAACAGTCCTTTAATACAAAATCTGCTCAGGTCATAATAGGAGAGGACTGAAGAAACACAGAAGCAGAAGAGTATGCAGCAAAACCAGTGTATGTACTTTTCTGAGTCAGTAAACATATATAAATACAGCTAATCCTGTCTCTGTAAACTGCAGCAAGTATTGTGAAACTACAAAAACAGAAAACAACCAACAAAAAAACCCCAAACTAATCAAAAACCCCAACCCCATACTCCTTTATAGCCAAGCTTTTAGAAAAATCTCACATCCTGCAAACCTCCTTAGGAAGGAACAACCAGCAAAGCAGTAGTTAAAATTCTTTCTAGTTCATGTTGATTGTAAAAGGTTTAGAGAACAGGAATAGCTTTCTGTGAGGCTTTACACTGAAGAAGGAGAGACTGCATGACCTGCATGATTTGTGGAAATTCTCCCTCCAGAAGAAGCAGGCAGGCTTTTCAAAGTCAGATCATCAAGAGCCATCATTACCCAGATGTCAGCTCTGAGGCATTACTTTAACCTGGTAAGAGAGGCACACATTTTATTTTGCACCAAACCAAATGTTTGGGCTCTGGGGAAGGACATGGAAAAATAGATGCTTGTAAAGCAACACCCCTGTATAGGTTTTTTCCAAAGCATAGGTGGGACAACCTGGCTAGAGGACTGTCTAAGCTGGTGATCTAAGCTGTAACAGTGTCCCTTGATGTGATGTAAAAAGCCCTACTGCCTCGCTGCAAAGCAGCACTGGTGTGTCCATGTCACCTCAGTCACTAGATATGAATGAAGCACCCATGACAAATAACACATTTTTCTACACAGCGGTGTCTTCCAGCACATTTCAGTGCCCCCATCACCCCAGCATGAGAGATCATCTCTCTTGAAATCAATGGCACTGGAAAAGTACTTAAGTGACCTTTCAGGACTTTGACAATTTTTATTTTTCCAGAATCAATGTCTGAAGCTGCACTTGATGGAAATTTAGTCACATGAATGATTTTTGGGTAGAAAGTGTGCCAATAATTAGTTTTTAAATTTGAAATTCCTTAAAATAGAAATTCAACACAGATTGGATCAGTGCAATGACCAATCTTCTATCACCTTGAGCAACAAGATTCAAAAAATGCTCCTTGTGTGTCATGGATCCATTTCTCAGAGTAGTTTGTCCTGGGTCTATCCCACTGGGTGTAGCAAACCTCCCACATCACCTTTGGTTCATGATTTCATGGAATAAGGACAGTGGCACCAAGTCCTTTTTAATGTGTGTGATGAATGCAGTGCAATTCAACTATCACCCTCCCTTCTCACTTCTCAAGGATTCCCCTCCCAGATTTAGAACCCCCACACTATTTATCCACTGAACTTTTCGAGGGGACACAATCTGTAGCAACACCACATACCACCTTCAACATAAAGATGTGACACAAATAACAACTGTTAAATAAACTGTGGTAAGTTATTTTACAATGGCTTAGTAACAGGCTACAGCCTGTATATCATTGCCAGGCCCATCCAGGCACAGACCAAGCCCATGAGTCACAATTATCCTAAGACAAATGGCAGTTGTGCTTCAGAGCAGGTCAACCTCGTAGGAAATGTCAGCAGCTGCCAGGACAACTGCACAGCTCTGCAGCTGGCACCTCTGCCATCTTTCAAACACACACTTACCCAGGGATTAGGCTCTGTCACTCTGTCTGCATCATCTCACTCACTTTCTCAGCACTGTTTTTGTATCCTCTAGACCACACTGAATTACAACGTACTGTAAACACACTGGCGTGACTTCTGACCCAACACTGCTTGTGTGGATTGCTGTTCACTACCTTTCCTTTTTCAGCCTGTAGAAATCCATTCCTTATTTTGATTTTTGCCTGAATCACCAAGTGACACCTCCAATTCACTTCCTCGGGCAAGAGCAAATAGCCACAAGTGCTAACAGCAATAAACACTGTGGGCTGCCGCTCGGCCCTGCAGTGACTGCAGCTTTTGTTTAAAGGCACCACAGGGCTTCTGGGCTTACAACATCTTTCTTCATCCCTGTAAATTTTAAAAGTTTTTATTTACACCAAACATGTCACCTTTCCCCCAAAGAAAAAATCTGTTAAAATGGTTCCACAGGGTGTGTTAAACTTTTATACAGAAAAGGGAAAAAAAAAAAAAAGGCAGGACTGTGCTGTGCCACAGATTTTACTTTAAAGGACCTCTTTCATAGTCCTTTTAGGGGCTTCTGAACAGGAGTTTTATGAATTTATAACAACATATATGTCAGGCAGACACTGGAATTCAAATTATTTTAACTCCAACTAAAGGCCTGTGTTTGAATGTCTGAATGCATTCCTTTGTGGCTCAGATTTCTGGAGTCTTAAAACTGCAAAGACTGTATCTTCATTATAAATATTCCATTTCTTAGTCACTCTTGTGTCAAAGGACTGCTGGAGAGAAAATCTGCACAAGTGTGGTCCAAGGGGAAGCAGAAATCAGAAGAGTTTTGTTGCAGAAGTAGGGATGCCAAATGTGCTTGCTGAGCCTGACATCTCTGTTATGTAGCTACATCTTTTGTACAAAAAATAGAGGAAAGCAAAATGAATATTGGCATTGCTTAGCTTAGGTAATTGGCATTACCTATACGGCAATGTGATCTGTCTTGATCCTAGTTGCTTAGGATCTACTGGCCTTATTTAGTGTTATGTGGGAGATTTTTGTTGGTTTCCTTTTAATCTAACACAGAGTCTGGATGCCTGCTGGGCTGGAGGGTTACTACAGACCTCTGTATTTGCCTAGCTGGTTGGTACTGCCGACTTCTTAACTGCCAGGATGGCTCATAAATGGCTGGCTTATTGGACTAGCGAGTTTAATGACTGTTAAAGAAAGGACATTCTTTCACAATGAACCCTGTAATTGCTTCTTTGCAAACTCCTTTTCGAGCATTTGCTAAATGCAATGAACATTTCCATGTGGATATAACAGCAGTGCAGCCTACAAATAACACGGTTAGAACGAGGCATGAGGACGGCTCTGCGTTTTATGAAAGTCTGACTGACTTTTAGAAACATGATGGCTATTTTCACTTAATAAACCCCTTAGAAAAAAAAAAGAAAAAACAAAAGAAAGAATTTCAATTCAAGTTTTACGATCTAGGCACTACAAGTACTAGTAGAGGCAAAAAGCACACTGTCTGCCTTCCCTGCTGCTGCATTTCTAGCAGCCAGCTCAGCCCTTTTTTGAATCCCCCAAATGTCTTGTGTGTAGGAAATAACTTTCATTCTGTTCCAGGCAGAAACAACGATCAGCACTTTGCTGAAGTTGAGTCTCTCACGTAAATGCCAACACAAATATGCCAGCTAGGAAGGAGAATCTGGGCAAAAGCAGGGCTTGGCTAAATAATCCGACCTTTTTCTTGGCTTGGCTCTGAAATTTGTGTGAAATGTATCAAACCACCCCATTCTGGCTACCTGCTGTGCCCAAGGCTATTGGTCAGTGCAAAGAAATTATTTTTCTAAATAACACTCTGTAGAAACATTTTCTTAAAACTGAAAATGTTAGTTAAAGGTAGGGTACCCAAACATGAGGTACAGGGAGCAAAGCACACCTAACATTTGGGGTGGCACAGGCTCAGGGCAGCTGTCTAGTCCTGAAATCATGTTTATGCCTCTGCCTTTAGCCAAGCCCACTTTCCACCAGGATATATTCCTGAGGCTGCCACTAGCCCCCGTGCACTTTATACAATTTACACTCTGTTACAATTGTTTAGCTCTTCTGCACTTTCTTCACATTCTCCCAGAGAATATGGACAGGCAGCATCTTACTGTGATTCAATAAGAAACTTTATTTCTGCACATTTCTCCGCGTTGAAATGAAGATTTAGCAGCAACCTGATTTTAATATGATTTCTTCCCCACCTTCACATGAGACTGAAATAACCACAACTGGCATTTTTGAATTGGTTTCACCTCAAAAAGTTCCAGCTCCTCTTTACAGCCCAGCAGAACCTTGGCTATTCTTGCACTAAGAAGTTGATGAGGGCAGTTCTGGGAGACAGAAAGGCCTTTTTAATGGTCCGTCCCTGGAGATGCTTCGCTCCCAGCTCGCTTTGAAGAACCAGCTCATGGACTTCTTCAAAATTGCGGGCTGCTTGCTGAGGCACAGACACTGTGCCACAAGATTTGTTATTGATCTGAAAAACAGACATGAAAACAAGAAAAAACAAGTTACTAGGCTGATTTCTACAATTTCATTTCCTGGCTCCAATCCTCCATTACACAAGGGAGAAAGTGGAATAAACTCTCTCTCCTCCACCACCACACTTTCTAAGTAGAGGATAAAACTCTTCCTCTCTTCTGTTCATCTATCATAAAATAAGAAAATGAAACTCTGACTCACGAGAGTCAAAAGCAATTGAAGAAGTGGCCACGGGAAGTCTTAGTTCTGAAGACAGCGAGCAGCACGTGACTGTGCAATGCAGCGACCTCTTAATTTTAAAAACGTGACACTTATATAAGCTGGATAAAATGGTTTGTCCAGAGGGAATCCTGGTTTGTACATACTTCTGGGCAGCAATTTGGATTCTTTACAGCTTGAAGAGATTCAAATGCAAGATTTATTATTTTTAGAAAAATGGGCTCTAACTAGTTTTGTGTTGCACTTGTACTAAATGCATGACTCATTAATCCAACCCCGACCACAAAGACGTCAACCTCTCATAAGATTATACTTTCCTCTGTGGGGCTGGGCTCCAGAGCAGCTCCCATGCTGGTTTTGCATCAGCAGGGCAGGATCATGTAAGTAAAAATAAGTATGGCCTTTGGTGAAAAGCACTTTAATACATAAAATGGTTTTATAAATCCTTTCTGTCATCCAGTAAGAGTAGGTAATGGGAAGAGACTAAAGAGCCTGACCAAGTACCCTTCTGGGGCTGGTGTAAAATGAATTATTAAAAAATTCAGATCTATATGGATTATTTTCAGGGCATTAATGAGAAGAATACGAATCCCACATTTTAGAAAATGAAATAATTTGATTTTTTTAATCCAGGTAATCACATTACTTGCCTAAAAATCTGCTGTAGGTACTGCAGATCTCTGACCTTTAGGCATCATTGCAATGAGCTTTCAATCATCTAAAAGAAACATGTTGCTTCCTGCAGCTTGGACATAAAAAAGTACATGGCTTGGTTTTCACCTGGATTTTATCCAGGATACCTGTATGTAACATCTGACAAGGGAAAGACACCTAGTTCACTTACCTACTTTGTATTTTATTGAAAAGAAAATAACATGTGCAATTCTCTGAGAAGGGAAGTTGGGACTTTGAGGGAACAAGACGAAGTCTCAGATGCAGCAGGGATGAGTTACTTCTGTTTTTTGACTAGACTTGACATTAATTTGCAGTGATAATGTAGGTAGACTTTTAACTATTCACACATGCACCCATAGCGTGACATTATAAAAGGCTGGCTGTGTTCAACTTTGCCTTTAGCACCTCGTGCAAAGTAAATCTCTTGAAAAACAGACAGGAGTTAATTCTGAAAGCTTTTGTGAAAAATAAATAGAAGTGGTTCTTTTTGACAGGACACTTCAGAGAAGAAATGCATTCCACAGGAAAAAGAACGCAGTAAAATCCAAACAGATACAGTTTTGGTGAGAACATACAGCAAGTTTCTCGGCTTGCTGCTAGGACACACAGCCTGCACTTCAAAACTATGCCTGCTTAGTTAAAATGTCATTCTGTGTCCTCCATCATGCAAATTAATATGTCCTAGTGGATGGATATTGGCAGGGAGAAATTTTCCACAACTCGCCTTTTTGGTGCTGTTCTCAACAGAAAAGCCAAGCGGTCTAAATCAACTTGGTAAATAAATGACTGCTGGTGGTTGTGTTTTCCTAGAAAGGTTGAGGAGCCTGGGCAACCTGGCACTGTGTACCTTCCCACAGCATGTCTGCCCACCTTCCCACACTGCACTGTGAGCTGAGCCTGAAATTCCTATAAATTTCACAGGAGATTTTTCACAGGAGATTGGGTATGATTTCACCACGTTTGCAGCACGGCTTTCATTGCATTGTGGAGATCATGAAGCATTTTAACACTATTCTGAAAATAGGCATCTGCAGATTTAATCACACGCTGTGTGTAACAATATTCACATATTCTTTTAGTGCAGGGCTTAGATTCTCAGCAGGATAAATACCTTCTGCTATACCTCTGTCTATCTCACTAGACCAGCATTTCCAGGGAAGAGTGGCAGCACAAGAAACCTTGATGCTGGCAGTTCTGTTTGAAAACACATGGCAAACTGCAAAAGGAGAAATACATGAGTCTTCAGTCCTTTCTTTCCCTCAGGAAGGAAGCTGTTCCTCTTTTGCTCTTTTCTTCTTTTCTTTAGCCTCACCTTTTAAAATTTTTTTTTAAAAATACATTTGACATTCTAGACCATTCTGGATCTACAAGGAGCTAGTGGGAACTAGAGAGGTTATAAAAGATGAAATGAAATCACAAAAGACTGAAAAACAAGCACCTGGAGGCTGCAGAGAGGAATTTATAATTCAACACAAATATTTTTTTACCATTAATGCATAATCCTTCTGAGGAGTAAAAAGGAAAATAAATATCTGTGCACTGTTAGGCCTCCCTCATAGGCTAAAGCAAGGAAAATGACACCAACCTTTTTTTTTATTTATAAAAACATCAATTTTAAGACCACATTTGCTAACAGTTCTGCACTACCTAGAAAATGTGAGGAATGTTAGTCAGAAGGGTGCTCATAGGATGAAACACACACTACATTCAGGTCAGATTTTTCACAGCATTAATAATATACAGCATGATTAAAAATACTTGATGTTGCAATAACATTTAGAGTAACAGATACTGTGCATATAGTGAATTTAAATGTCTTTCTTGTAGGCAATCTGTATTGTATCAGGCAAGCATACAATGAGTTGGTTGCTTTGGCAGCTTTAGGTTAAATATGGAAAGAAAGAACTCCAGCACAGACAGGAAATAATGAAGTCTTTTCTGTGCAGAGAAATAAAACCAAAATGTCTCAGCAGGCAAATCCCTGGCAGCCTGAGGCAGCGTGATGTCTTGAGAAGAATAGGGTTGTGGCCCAAAGACTCAGTTTGACTGTATAGCCTTGTGAAGAGACACTGCCTCTTTGCAACTAACCAATCCCTCCATATGTCGAGTGTTTCTTGGTTTAATGAGGGCAATTTAGTTTTGCAGCCATACAAAAACCTACAGTGTCCACAAGACTTTATAATATGCACATTCCCTGCTCCCCCATATTTTTCTTTTGCCTTGCTCTTACAGTAGAGAGCCAGGCACACTCTGTAGGCACTATTGTTCAGAATTATTCCCAGTTCAGAAAAGCAGCTTGTCTCTCTGGTCTTCCAGTTCCTTGCTTTCTCAGAACTAAGGAAGGTGTTTACATGTATCATATTTTTCTATGAATATATGACTCAGAACACAGGGGTTGCTTTTCCTCTTATTACAAGACTGTCACTAAAGGCTACAGCTTTGACAAAGTCCACCACAAAAAGAAGCAAAAATAGTTTTCATAATGGCTGTTTAAAGCAAAATTCATTTTTTTTCCTGGTTTACATTTTTGAAAAGGAAATTTTAATGTCAGCAGAAAAAATATCAGTGAAATGTTTAAGCATTTTCATGTTTGGTTGTGTAGTCTTAAAAACAGTTCAGAGTTTTCCCTGTATTGCTGCAGTTGTTATTTCAAAGATATATTTAATAACATGCTTGCTTTAACCACAACTGCAAAGCCGTTTCTATAATTACACAATTTCTCATTCATGACTTCCTTATAAACTGAACACTGGAATTCGAGATGTTTGCTAGCTGTGCCTGGATGTGAAGGTTTATTTTAAGCTTAAGCAAAGTGATTATACCCCAGTGAAGATTTTTTACTGGTATAAGTAAATGCTTATCACTTAAATAAAGAAAAAGGGCAAGAAGAGAGGGCAAGGAAGAGGAAAAAACCCAATTCATTCACAGTGACTATTAGGCTAAATCTGCAATTAACCTCAGCTGGCAACTGAATCCTTCTCCTTGATTTGGAAAAAGATGCCAATTGGAAATTTCCTTCAAAAACACATACTCCACAGCCTCAATTAGGGGTGTATGTTTACTATTGGAAAAATTAGTGTTTTAGCAGCATTTCTCATTCTGTTCAAATAGACTGACTGAGAGGTCTGGTAAGGTATGAAAATATTTGCCAAGATACTTTGATTAAGGAAATCTGGAGAAACACGACTTCCCCTATATTCAACCAGTCTCTGAAAAACTCAGTTCAACAAAAATAACCTAACTGCTTTGCTCCTTCTCTCAAAGGAGAGAAAAGAATAAAATACAACTAAAATGCACTGCTTCTGTTCCTCTTACAGTCACAGGACATGGAGTTTTACATGACCAAATGACATTTCTTACAGAGGTTCCATTTCATTCAATGTCCAGGAACACAAAAGGTGTTTCAGTTGAAGCATTTCATTTCATTTAAAACATTAAAGTTTAGAATGTCTGCATGGTATATAAAAGGTTATTCCTTGGTGAACAGTGGAAAAGGCAGGAGTCCTGCAGATCTAATAGCATGCAACTGAGCTAATTACAGATTATCATATTGCCTACACACGAAGAACTTGAAGGCAAGTCAGTTGATGCAAGAGCTGTTCATGGATCCCAGGCACTTGGCTCCAGGCACTCCCTCTATGGCCTGCAGTGGCACTTGTTGCTACTGTGCACTGCCTAATGATAAAGCTTTATGATGCCTGGGAGCATGCTGAACACACACCAGTTAACCAGAGACAGGAAAAAAAGACAGCAAACTATACTGTGCATGTTGGAAAATTCCAGGTTCACTAAATGCAGTTATATGTCCACTCTTCTCCTGAACGGCCAGCTCTTTCCCAAGACCACAAAGGTGTTAGAGCTCAAAGAGAAACTGGAATCAAGTTATAACATTACCAAAGATACCTGTTTTTCCTCAGCCTCACTCCTGCAAATACACGGTCCTAAAATGCCTCAGAGATTCAGCCTAAGGCAGATGGGAAACTTGGTTTGGCAAAAATCACAGCAACTTAACCCAGCTTTGAGAGGTTGTATTAGGCAACCATAGCACTACAGCTACCACAAGAAATGTCACCTAATTACAGATTTTTGGACAGGGCTGAATGCACTGCCAGCTGAATATCTGGAGGGACCTGTATTTTGATCATAGTTTTGACTGTATCATCCTTGCCCATGGCTGTTCATTGCTCAAACCTCTACAGGTGCTAATATGCAGTCACTTTGAAATGTTTATATTTAGGTCATGTCCCTTCCAGACTTGCTACTTTTTCATTTAGAAAACCATTTTAATTACTCAGCACAACCATAACTGCAGCTTCTACTCTGAACTTTCACTGTGCCATCCAATAAGGGACCTGACTTTCACAACAGCAGAAATGCCACCATCCTTGGAGCTCGTAGTTGGCCACTACTGAAAATACATCAAAATGCTCTTACCAGTACAGACATTTCCACAACATCTGGTGGCTGAAGGTACTCTGGGTCTACTTCGGGCCAGGACTGATGCAGTACATCAGCATCCCAGTGATGATGAGTACAAAGTTTATTCTGCATATGTGCCAAACCTGGAAAATGAAAACAGTCAAACATTTAGCAGTATTCTAGCCAGAACATTCGATCTTTGGAATTTGTTTGACAAGTAAGATCAGGATAAAGTTGACTTTAAAAGCAAGAGACATAGGAGGAAATAACACTGTTTAGATTGGCAGACAACACATTATAAACAGAAAGATATACATCTTTGAAGCGTTTGTTTCATACCATGTGTAGAGATGTTAACATGAACAATGTGGGCACATTGTAGATTCAACACTCCATAACCTTGCCATAAGCACAGAAGACCACTGTTTATTATTTTAAATTGTAATACTGTAACACAGGCTGACCTCTACTTCTAGAAGTCAATCATGATGCTGCATTTATATTCAGGAACACCACCAGTTTGATTAAAATTTTACTAACAACTCAGAATGATAAACAATTATGGCTTATTATTTTACCACCTGTAATATGCTGGCTAGTTTCTAAATTTACAAGTCAAACTATTTGCAAGACTTTCTAGATTTTGTGAACTGTATTTGCTCACAAATTGAAGGTGCTAGAAGGGAATCTCTTTCACAGCTTGGTCTCCTTTTTACAATTTTTACATTCTAAACCTCTTTATTTTTAACAGCTCCTAAAATGGGTATAAGAGAGCTCCTTTTATTAAATAGGCTATGCTCTTCCCAACATAATTAATCCATGATTTGTTTAAGTAATAGGAGAATAGGATGCAAGTCATTCTGAAACTGCATTCTATAACTGAATTAAAGCTCCTGAGTAGGGTTCATGTTGCTGTTTACTCCAGCTGTACAATAAAATAAAATAATTCACTTAGCAAGAGGCTGTCAAATATGATCAATATTGATGATGATTGCTCGTGATTGTCACAAAGCTGGGGATTTTTAAATTAAAAACATTCCCTGTGTACGAATAAGAACACAAACTAATATTTTTTAGAAGCACATGGTTTGTTCAGAACTGCAAAACGTATGGGAGATCTCATTTGGTTTAGGGAAACTCCAGCAAAAGCACAAAGAAAACCCAT
>JAWWMO010000083.1:45066990-45078202 GCA_035047845.1 Dendrocincla fuliginosa | reverse complement strand
AGTAATAGGAGAATAGGATGCAAGTCATTCTGAAACTGCATTCTATAACTGAATTAAAGCTCCTGAGTAGGGTTCATATTGCTGTTTACTCCAGCTGTACAATAAAATAAAAAAATTCACTTAGCAAGAGGCTGTCAAATATGATCAATATTGATGATGATTGCTCGTGATTGTCACAAAGCTAGGGATTTTTAAATTAAAAACATTCCCTGTGTACGAATAAGAACACAAACAATTATTTTTTAGAAGCACATGGCTTGTTCAGAACTGCAAAACGTATGGGAGATCTCATTTGGTTTAGGGAAACTCCAGCAAAAGCACAAAGAAAACCCATCAACACAAGAGTCACTGTTGATGGGGCCCGAGGTACCTGAAGCTGTTCAAAACACAGCACAGTGGCAGACAGGAGCAAACCCAACCCATGCACAGTGCACACAGGAATTCACTTGGCTGGATTGTTTAGACTGATACAGTGAATAACAGCAAACAGGGACATAAAGAGAATGCAGCTTCCTCCAGAAAAATCCACCAGGTTTTTGTCAGCGCTTTTTTCAGACAAAGCACTTTGGTAAAATGACACAGCCGTGCTATTTGCTGAATGACTCAGAAAGGGGCACTGGGGTGGACCGATGGGAGCTGTTTCAAACGGCAGGCAAGAACGTGCACATTTCCTATGGACAACAACTCTTTATCAGGTAAATGACTGATTAAAACACTTCGGTGGATCTGGTTTTGTGTATTTTTTTTTCTCCTGCAGCAGTGGCTCAGAAACTAAGAGAGCAAAAGATAGGAGCCCAAGCAGAAAAAAAAAATCTTCACATTGATGATTCATTATCACATTGACTTTAAAGACAACAGCTGTTAGATTCTTTCCTTTTTGGCTTTTGAACATCCACATGAGCTCATTTCTTTCCAACTGATCACATGCCTTGTGGCAGAAGCATGCACACTGGCCACTCCTTATTTTTCCGTTGAAGAGGAGTTTTCAAACTATTTAAAACTCACTTTCTAATATAAGAGCTTCTATCTACAAAAGCAAAACCAGGGCCACTTTTAATTCCTGTGGAGGCTATCAGTCCTAATAAATAACAATTAAAATGCATTTTGAAGCAAAGTGTGTCTAAGCACAATGTCAATCTTTTGGTTCATTTTCTTGCTACAAAATGAGCTATGAGCTCATCCATAGAAAAAAAAGAGAAGTACAAAAGTCAACAGAACAAGTTTCAGAAAACAGCTTGACAGGAAACCAAAATGAAGGTTTTAGCTATGTTGCATGTTTGGCTTCTTGCCTTAATGCACATTTTGTGAGCTGTACAACACAGAAAACACAATGATTTTGTTCATATTTTCAAAATTCAACACGCTGGACCAGAAACTTCATCACCATGAGCCAGAATGGTGATGGTCCATTTGTAAGGACCTAGACAGCGCCCTTCTCCAGCCTTCCCCCTTGATTCTGAGACACTAGACAAAGCCACTGTATAAGACATTAAAAACTCACCATTTCCCAGATTTTTCCTGTGAAAACACAACCCCCCCCCTTTTATTGTCTTACTGCACTGGAAAGCATCTAGTGAAGTGCATTTTAGGAAGCAATGTGCATTTTGCTTTGTATTTTTTGACGTATTTTGCTTTTATGGTTATTGATTCTCTTGCAGATGTAGGACAGAAAGCCAACTGAGTCCATTTTAACTTCCTGTAAGCTGTTTACTTATATGCACCCATCTGTACAGGACAGATCAAAGACAATACTTGTGCTTAATCTGATCCTGCTATTGGATCTGCTTCAGTGGGCTTCTCCTGACCAGCATGCTAATGCTGGAACAAGGTTTCCCTAACCAGTAACTCACAGCATTGGAACGCAATTTAAAACACAAAGTTAAACTTGTATTGTATTACTATAAATGAGGGAGTTGAGAGGAGGGGACAGGACCAGTCTAACAACTTTTCAGCTCAGGGCAATGTTTTACGAACATTACATGAGTATTTCATGAGCATAGTATTTCCCCTAAGGTGCTACTTGGCAGGAAAGAACAGATTCTCATTTTAAAAAGATTTAAAAAAGAAGACATGGAAGCAATTGTATATCACCAAGGTGTTAGGACAGCAAGGTAACTCTAGTCTTATGGAAAAAAAGCACTGGAAAAAATTATCTGTAAAAGTCTGGCAATTGTGCAGCTACTTGAACACAAAATTATGTAGGCCAGAGGAAAATCTATGATTGTAAAGTAAATTGAGAAAGAGCTGGCATGGGACAAGTGCTGGCACAGAGAGGTTAAGGCAGAAAAGGGAAGGAGGATGGAAGCCTTAATGGGTGATAAAAGGAAGTTAATGAAAGCATCTGAAACAATGACAGTATCAGAGTTTAGAACTAGAGATTTTCTAACAGAAAGTGTAAGGTCAGAGGGGAAAGTACAATGTGACTATGAGGGTGCATTATCCAAATGCTGCTAACTTTTGGATATAGCTAAATTGAAGCAATAGAAATCTGTGTTACATAAAATCCAGCACACTACCTGACAGGCAGGAAAAGTTTTTAAAAAGCTCAGATCAGGAGTGTGTAAGGGTAAACGGTGATGCATTTTGGGCTGGTATCTTACTTGCCTCTGCAGCCTCTTTATTATGTTACTTTGTTCTTGATATGTTTTTTACTATTTAATGAATCTCCCTATTTGACAGACTCAGGCAAGATGCATATCCAAAATCCCTTTCTGCAACTCAAAAAGAATATGTCTGTCAGTCATATGTGAAACAGTCTGCAATCTCAAAGGACTGAAAACTGCTGTTTCCAGACAGCTCTGTGGAAAACTGTATTATACTACTGGTATAGCAGTACAGAACTGGGTTGTGAAAAGCCTGGGTTACTGTAAGGTAACTCTAGAATGTTCTTCTAACCCAGGAAACTCCACATTAATCCTTTTAACCTTCTGAAAATAATCTGTCTTCTCCACTTGGAGAACTTACTATGCTTCCCTTTGGGTTATAATTCTTGAAGGAAAAAAAGTATTTTTAAAAATTTCAAATCATGTTTCTTCTTGGATTTTTGAAGGGGGATTTCTACATTCAGATTTCCAACTAAAATATGCAACATCAATTCACTTCCACTCAGTTCTATTCTTTAGAGAAGCCTTCTTGAGCAGGGACTGAATTCAGACAAAGACATTCTTGCAGAAGACCTATAGTAGTGACAGCTAAAATATTGCTAAAACAATGATACTATTACAAATTCAAGAATTATCTTTCATTTCAATATATCTTAAGATGTGTCTGTCACCAGTGTATGTATCTTTCATGTCCCATCTCCAATAAAAATTTAAGAATTCACAATAAGCGGTCTCATATCCTTGTCTGAACAGCAAAATACTGTACTACTACAAACAAACTAAAAGAAAAAGTCTCAAATGGTGTCTGTATATTCCTTAGACACAAGGTTTCAGGAAGGAAACTGATTTCCTCATCCTGTTAGTATTCATAAACTGCCAAGATATCAGCCGGATGAACTCTTCCCACACTGAGGGGCTCCAGTTGCTTTTTATGTTCCTAAGCGAGAAACCAGGGTATTCACTGCACAATTAAGACCACTAGGTTAGCACACCAAAATACCAAAACCTGTTCCTCCTCTAAGCAGGAGAAGGAACTCCTTCACACACAAAATATCAAAGCCCTGGGTTGCTGTTGCTCAGCTGCTGAAAGGTGAGGCGCTGCCATAGCTGCATTCAAGCAGCTTTTGCTTCACTCAAGCTGGAAATGCCTCCTGCCAATACTGAAGGGGGCTCTTCAACCTGCCCACAGGGAAACCAGACCCTTTGTTCCAGGGCATAAGACAAGATGGTCACATATAAACCAAACCTCAGGAGACAATAATTCTTCAGTTGCAGAAGAACAGCAATTGCTGCATATGGAATCTAATTTTGCTGTAATTATACTTACAAGTTGCACATTCTGTCAGAAGCATCCCTGGGATATCAAACTGCGGTTCTAAGTTTGCAGTTTATCACCAAGCTAACAAACAAAACACGACAGACTGAAAAGCTGAAGTTTCAAATGAACTCTGATACAACTCTTGAAAAGCAGGATGGCATCATTGCAATCAAATTTACTTCTATCACTGATGCTAGTCATTACTTAAAATGTCAAGCAAAGCATCTTTAATTAACACTCTAAAATAATCTTTGCAATTTTCATAATATTTTCATTAGTTGGTAATCATTAGGATTGACTGATTTGCAGTTAAATCTGCCTGTAAAGAATGTTTTTGCTAACCAAGATGATACCTACATCATACTTATCAAGATCATACATACAAGTATGTATGTAGGTATCATCAAGATGATACCTACATACATACTTATACACTTAGCCAAGTCTTAATTTTTCCAAGCTGTTGTATTAGAAAACACTGATTTACATTTTTTTTTGTGATATGTATCAAATAGCTTTAAAATTGAAATTATAGTAAATTTAAAAAAGCATTTTTTGCTATTTAAATATAAATGCATTCAGAATGCAAATATTTAAGAAAATGTGTTTGATATTTAAAATTTATCATATTTTGCAGTTAGACATTTTTTGACCAAGAGGAAAATACATTTAGTTTTAAATTCTATTGTATTTTTTTCTTAAATGTTTCTTGTCTATAATCAGTGACCAGAAAAGCATGAAAGGGGAGATTACAATGCAACTGCAGAAGTATTATTCACTTTGTGAAGTACAATGCAAACAGTAAAAATTATCAAGAATGCTCTTTTCTTCTCTGAGACTGTAGCAAATGAGCATTAAGCTTCTCACTATGTACTCAACACTGTCTAATGAGAAACACTAATAAGAAAGGAAAATCCTTTTTAGTCAAAGAACAAGCCTGAATACACAAGGAAGGGTAATGTGGTTCAGAGCTAAGACAAGTCAATGTTCCTACCAGCCTTCCCATTCAGCTGCAAAATTATCTGGTTGACATTAACTAAAAGGCTTCCAAATTTCCTGCTTTCATTTTTGCCTGTAGGAAGAAAAATGCTCCTTGTTTTAATCACTAAAATGTAAAGGTTGTGTACAAGTTATTTTAGAATGAAATATCAATTTTTAATTACAAATGGTTTGCTTATGTGATGTTTATTATTGGCAGACACAGGCTTCCATCAAAGAGTGGGGGTTCACTGCTGCAAGTGCTATTTATGGAGTTAACAATATACAAACTCCTTTTCCTGACTAATTTACAAGACAGGAAACAGCATTATCCCTACATTTAGATGCAAAGCCAAGATATAAAAGGAGAGACTTACCCTGAGTGTGCATGGAGAACTAAACCACAAAAAAACCTACGCAGGGTATTTAGAAACCTTAATTTTCATATTGAAATTATTTAAAATAAGAAAGCATCATTACCTATACATAAAGAAATTGGTTACATGAGAAGAACAACAGGACTTGGAGGAACCAGAGTACAATTCAACGGATGAACTTGGGGAATCTTTAGGACTCTAGTTGGGTGTTTTCCAGCAGAAATTCCAATCCCAGGTCAGAATGGCTACATGTTGGCTACTTCAAAACAATATAGTCTTCTTACCACAATGCAGCAGTTAAATGTGTATGTTCTCCTAATAAAATTGTTTAATAACTTTGATATAACGTAATGATCGCCGTGACAAAAGAGATTGTCATTTCCAAGTTTAGTAATAAAATTCTTCAGGCAATAATCAGCACACAGTATTTTTTTATAACTGCTGCGCTGAATTACAATGCATAGTCTTTGGACAACACAAGTAAAATTTTATCTTTAAATGCAGACAGAAGCTGAGGAGAATACACTCCCAGTCCTTTTCAGACCTCCTTTTCATTCTGACATCAGAGAGAGATCCAGCAAATATTTATGATTCTCATTCTCCAGTGATCTGAGTAGCAAGAAAAGACCTCCTTATCTATCATTCAATATGTTACAAGGTTAAGCTTTATGTTTGACAAATTGTTAATTAAGACATCCTAGTATTCTCTGTCATTTTATCAACCATATTTGATAATCCTGTATTCCCTAGCACGTATTACAATTCCAAGTTCAGAAGGCACTTAATGTATAAGTAATTATCCTGGATCTCTTCTACCTCCATCTCAACCAATATGAACAACAAAGTTGTGTTAACTACTTTCATTTACTATTATTTTAATTAGATTGTACTTCATAGTGTAAGAGAATATTGACCAGAAGTAGATTTCTCCAGATGGATCACGTCTGATGCCACTCTTTATTCTAAACACTTAAGCCTCTATTACGACATTTTAAAACCACTGGAAATGAAAACACACACACACAGAAACCCCAACTCACTCTCCCTAGTATGTCTTGTTTTCATAGTCTCTGCCTCTGTGTTACTGCTTTGAACATCAGCAGTTTTTCTTTGGCAATTAACAGTATTACAGGGCCATGCCCAACACTGAAATATAATCAATTTAGTAGCACTGCTTTGTTAACACTTAAATGCACAATGTTGTTGGATGACTGTTGAAAATAAAACCATTAAAACAGCATTCAAAAGCTAACATTAGGTCCAAAACCACACAGCAATTTGTGGCCAGCCATAAGGCAGAATATAGTCCTATCTTCCCACATATATCTTGGGACTTTTCCCAATAAACCTTAAAAGCAACTGCTGAACTCTGGCATGCACGTCCCCTATTTCACAGGCTTTAACTGTAGCAGCACCACACAACTTAGCCCACTTGGTATTCAGACCTGTACAACCGTGACAGATCTTAAAACAGATGTCCTGTCTACCATTCCCATTCTTCATGAGAGGTTAATTTGCAGCATAACGTCCCTCAGTCTCTGCAGCATTCTACAAGAGAGGGTTTCTATTGAACACTCCTTTAGTCTTTTTAGTATACAGCCCTCTGACATGGTTCTCTTTGCCTGAACTCCTGAAAGAAAATATTTGTACCAAGGATTCTGAAACAGTTATTTGAAAAAGGGCTGTTTCTGTCCTGGTGCTCAGCTCTTAATAATGCCATCCATATTCAGGAGCAGCCAGCAGTTGACATATGAATTCCTCATGCAAGTCCTGTCTTGAATTTTTCTTCCTTCTCCCTTTCTCTGCCTACTTTCAAGAAATCCACCTTTGTATGCAAGGACAAAGAAACTGCAGGCAGAGAGATCTAGGAATGCCACAAGTTCCACGTCTGTTTAGGACAGAAGGATGACAAGATAAATGAAGAATTCAGGGATAAGTGGCTTGTGTACTAACTTGACATTTTTGCAAACTTTTTGTCTGTTTTCCTGGAATGTCAGTATAAAGTTTATTTCTACAAATACCTTTCCACATCTCCGATGCAATGTGGGGAGCCATAGGTGCAACCATAATGCAGAGAGAAGCCAAGGCATCTTCAAACTCTGTGCTGTGAAGAGCAAGAGGCCGAGAAGCTTGCTAAGTGAAAAAACAGGGAAACGAAAACAAATTGTTAACATTCTGAGGAGTGGGGGGGGAGGAAAGCAGTTTCATTAAGAAGAAAATGAAGTAATAAAACCTAAAATCAATGCCTTGCTGGGGGACTGTGTCATTTCACAATAATTGGAAACTTCTGGAAAGTTCTGGAGAATTAGAGTTAGCATTTAGAAGCTCATCCTGAAGTGGCTGATGAAGAGCCTTGGGGATCTGCTCTAGCACAGGAGTCTGAACGCAGACTCACATGGACAAGAGTGGTCCTCAAAATCATTTGGAGCTCTTCCATTTCTAGAAGTGCAACCTCAGATGAAACCAGAGCTATCAGAGAAGAGGTGAAGTACTAGTATAAGACAGCAGCCTGGGTTTTGTTTGGATAAGGTTCAGTTGTACAGGATCAGATAGTGGCTTAAGTACACTTGAATTTAGTGACAAAGTGAAGTTTTATTGCTTAAGAAAGCTTTGGGAATGAAAAGCGCACCACATTCTTTTACTATTTGATATTCTTATTGGTTTAGTAAAGCATTCTTCTTCTCTAGCACAGAAAATGTTCAATTTCTTGCAAAAGGAACTAGACTGACAAAATTTGAATCTTCATTCCTCTATTGTAACTTAAAAGATAGAGCACTAAAAGTAGTTGGATGAACTTTTTCTTTCCTTGTGGAAGAGGTTACATCCCATGGTAAATTCAGATGCTGCATTTATTTTATAATCCACTCCACTAATGAAACAGCACAAAAGAATGTCAATACACGTCAGCTTATGAGAATTATTTGGTGGGTGTGATGAACAGCCACTCCTGTCTGCTAGAAGACTGTCCAAAGGCAGTGATTTGCTTGACACAGTTGTTGTCAGAGGGCATCTTCTTACCACTGACACTAACAAAGTCAGTGCAACCTGTATTTGAGTGAGTTTTAGTAGCTACTATCTGCTTTCTGTGTTTAATCCTTGACCACCTCCTCACTTCCTCCTTTCAACTGGGAGCAAAAGAGGAGGTGTCAGCACTTGTTCTTCAAAGATACTGCACTGACTTCTTTGCTCAAGAAATATGTCAGTGTTCAATCTCCTGGCTGTCTGGAGGACACCAATTTTTGTTTATGAAATTTTTTTTAAAGCACTCACTCCACTATCCACCAGCCCCATATGTCTATGAATCATTGAGTTGGAGACAAAGAACCATGTGTCACCTTCCCAACACCACAGCATCCCAAGCTTAAGTTATCTCAGTACAGCACTTGTGCACAACCTACTTAATTTTTTGTTAAGTTCCTTGATTTTGCCAATAATCTCCTTGGAAACCATAGAGTATAAAATGCTATTTCAATAAAGTTGAAATTTTCAAAATTAGGTTTAATTTCTGGTTTAGATCAGGTTACCATTATATGCCTGAAGGATTGCTCAACTAGATCTAAGAGTAGTAACAAAAATAATGATAATAGTTTATTATATTTCATATATCACCACTGGCTGATAAACAACAATCTAATTGATAAATGCTGAATATTTTGGTTACTTTTACATTTGTTTTAAAAAGAGGAACTTGCAAATTCTGTAACTCACCAACAGTTCAGTGGTGTAAGCTGTCTTTGAGGAATGTAAAATGATGTGTGACTTTCTTTGCACAGAGTAAGTCTTTTTAAATCAGAACGTTTGGCAATTCTATAAGTACTACTATTCCTAGCTACCTGTGCAACTTGGCTAAAACCAAAAGAGAACAAAGAACAGAATTAAACAAAATGCATCCTTTTGAAATTAGAGGATGCAGATGCAAATATCAGAATCCAGTGGCCCTAAAACCATCAGGCTCCTCCCACCAAATAGGGTTGCAGTGACACTAGAACTTGCTGCTTTGGAACTGAATTATTCAACCATTATTCTCAACTTAGAACCACTGTGACAAGTAAATGATTTACAGAAAGCTGGACCTGTAGCTCAGGCAGCTCTTGCTTTGTATAAAGACAGACAGCAAGAGGGTCTGAGAGAGAAATACCTTCATTGGAACCATGTACTTACGTGGAGCACATTGGTGAGGCTCATCAGTCGGGAAATAGCTGCGTTGAACAGATGGTCCTTCGTGAAGTACTCGGTCACCTGGTGGTACAAGAAAAGGTCTGTCACTCATGACTTAAAATTCTAAAACGTGGAATATTGGCTCTTTAAATGAAAAAATTGTTGATAATTGATTTCAATTTGTGAAATACGTGCATGTGACCTCTTACATGAAAATCACTTTGGTATGTAAACACATCATATGTGCAATCACACGTGGGAAAATAACAATCAAATAAAAATTCAACTGATGAGCTTCCCCTCTGTTTCAGGATTTTAAAAGCCAATGCCAATGAAAACTGTGCATTAGCAATGACCCTTTAATTCCTTTAATAAAATTTCTTCCTTTTGCCTCTACAAGAGGCCTTCATTCTTGTCAATACATTTATGCTGGTGAAAGCTTGTTCATAGATTGCAAGATTATATTTCTAAAATCTGTTAAAAGATCTGGAAGGTCCCTCTCAACAGGGTTTAAACTGGCAAAAGTTTTTTATCCACAGAAAAATATTTCAAGTTAATTTTGCAGGTATTTACGTCTCCTTCTGAGTCTTGGATAATTGAATTGACACCAATCACAGCAGAAGATAACAGATAAGAAGACATGCACAATCATTTCAGTATTTTTTTTAGGATACCCCTATACATTTTCATCAAGTAATTCTATATGAAATAGCAGCTGTGATAATGAGGTATGAAGCAAACAGACCAAAAGCTTTTGTTAGGGATAACCTGCAGCACTCACCTACAGTTTTACTATTGGAAATGGCATTACTTGAATCATAGATTGATAACATTTTTTACAGACAGCTGTAACATTTCATCCCTTAAATGAGGCACACATCCTTTAAATAAGTTGTGTCTCATAGAATTTGTGGGTAAAAAAATTTATAAGGAAATAATTCACTTAAAAATAATGAGCTGCTCATCTGGGGAAAAAGCTTTTGGCTCTGTAAGTCAAAACCCATGGTTTTAGCACAAGCAGCTACTTATTTAGTCATTTACAAACTATGTAAGTGTTTCTTTGAACCTCAGAAATCACCAGATTCTTCTGCTCCCAGATCTTTCTCGCTTCAGCCTTCTCTTTCTTACTCAGAAGCTCGGGATTGGGTGTGGTTCCTGAAGTCCTTGCTTCAATAAGTTTGGTTACAAGTGCCCAGAGGCGTATCTGCCATCTCTGAACGCCCGGCATAGCATCAGCTGAGATCAAGGACAGAGTTCAGAAACAAATTTCAGTCACAGTTAAACGAATCCAAAACTTAAAAGAAAAGCAGAAAGGACACAGAATACCAGAGTTAAACATTTGCTTTTAAAAGCCCCTGTATTTTAGATGAAAGATGGCTAGGCAATTAAAAATGCCTTTACAAGTAATTCTGGGTTGCTTTAATGGAAAAAAATCAATAAGATAAAAAGTATTTTTCTGCAATGACTTTAAAACTATAGAGCAAGAATATAGCATATATAGCCAGAGTATTTGCTAAAATCTGTAAAATAACCCAACGTTGTGTCAATGTTAGATTGCTCATCTCCTGTTTCAATGACTCATCAAATGAGTTTTAACTCATAAAAGAATACAAATATATATACACACATATATGCACACACATACTTTTCAAATTGAGAAGTTTCTTTTTTTTCATGTCTGGGCTATGACTAAACTGGGAGAAGTAAAAGACGTGGATGTGACTGTAATAAGAGTGAATTATCTGCCTGATTGCACTCGATGAAGGACTTACTGCATA
>JAWWMO010000083.1:45054098-45064208 GCA_035047845.1 Dendrocincla fuliginosa | reverse complement strand
GTTGCTACAGCTCCCATAGCCAGGACTTGCTGGTCCAGCTTATGCAGTGAAGGTTCTAGAAAGCACTTGAGAAACAACACTATTTCCTACCTGCTTTACATTCCTAATATCTACTGCATCTGTGTTACCTTTGCCATGACGTTTTTGTAGGTTGTCTGTTTACTGGGACTGCTGGCTCCATTCAGAAAGCTGCTGATCACTGTCTTAACAAAACTGACTTTTCATCTTTTGGACTACACTGGAGCTAAAATAATAACACGCAGCACTCTCTCTGTGTTTGGATGCAATTAAAAACTGCTGGATTAGTAGGATTTCTGTGCACTCAGCAGTGCATATGAATCCAAAACTCACAGAAGTTGCTCACCAATTTAAATATTACAGATTCATTTTCCCTTTCAAATTCTCCCAGCACTGAGATCTGTACACTGAAGCAGTCCCTGGGTTTATGGATGCAATTATGCTGATTTTCTCATGCAATTTCTCTTACCAGTGAGATCAACCTCCTCTCTCTTCAAACACTGGCCTGTTGTTGTTAGTCTGAATGTCTGATTCTTGATAAGACCTTGAACCAAGAGCTTATGGAAAGGCTCCCTAAGGGATGGAAGGAAAAAGAAACTGTTGAAAAGAGCTGTCAAGAGCATACTTTATGATAAGCCTCAGGTGTTGAGCCAATCAGGCACAACTATTTAATGAAACAAGAATTTCAAGCTGACTATCATAAACAGTTGTCACCTTAGAAAGAGTACTTGGTGCATTTATTCATAATGGTTGGCTGGCAACTATAAGTATTTATTTGCATTCTGCACACATTCTTGCACCCCTGATTTAGTACTAAGTTATTCTAACGTCACTTTTCAAATTAGCATATCCATAATACACAGAAGTTTCTTGGCCAACAGTGCAATTTCCCTAACTTTGAGCTAAATCCCTTGTGTAAAAGCATTCAAGTACCTGGCCTCACTGTCTTACAAATATTTAGTTCTAGCTTCTCTCCGAGAAGCACACAATATTTTGAACAAATCAAAATGTTGCTGTACATTTCTTTCCATAGAGATAAGATCGTTTCTCTAACATAAGCACTTGCACGCCTTGTCCCTTTGCAGAACCAGCCATGAAGGCCTAGCTGTATAAAAAAACACACTAGACAAAAGTGTATGCAAAGCTGGAAAGTTTGGATGTCCGTTCATCAACTTTTTAGCATCTTGAACATTGAAACTTTACTTTTCTAGCAAAATTTACATCCAGGAGAGTAAACTCCCATCAAATGCATGTCTGGTAGGGCTAAAAGAGCCTTGAAGGGCAGTATTGTACTCAGCACTGGTTACTACTGACTGGCACCTCCTAGTGCTCACATCTGTGCTCAGCTTGAAGCAATCTGAATTCTCCACACTTAGACCTAAATAAGTCTCAAATATTTACAAAACAACTTATGTAAAAAGGATGTATTGCTCCTATTTACTATTTCGTAAAATGTTAGAATAAATCCATCTGAAGAAGAAATAGTAAAACCAGACTTCACATGTACAAAAAAGTAACAATCCAAAACACTACTCACTTTTTAGAAGTTAATTTAGTATTTTACATTATTAGGATACTTGTAGCATACAAGTTATATGACAATTTATCTCATGATTTAAAACACAGCAATTTATTTAATAATACAGTTAAACATTATTAAATTATACAACAATCATGCACATTTTCACTGTATTAAAGCAGGTATCTTCCAAGTACAAGTTATTAAACCCTTTGAATGACTCTGATAATGATATATCTGAAAACAAAACCTTAAATTGGGAAAGTAACAGGCTTAATATTTTATCTTCAAAATATAAATGTTTAAACATGAGTTTCCTTCCTTGCATGTTTTGTGTACTTCTAAATATTGTGCAAATACTGCCACATACTGATGTATCATTCAGTCACAAAGGATGAGTCTCTCTGCTATAACACCTGGTTTTATCAGCAATGTTAAGTAAGAGCAGCAATTCAAACACCTCTTACAAATATTTTGTAGACAATACTTCACAGGTTGCCTGAAAAATCTTGTTGTTTAGAAATAAAGTTAAAAAACTTAAGGAGATGAGAACTGGAGTGAAATTTAGGCAGTACAAGCAAGAAAAAGTATTTTAAAAATAGGATGCAAAAATAATCTAAAATTTAAAAAAATTATCACCAAATTATTCAAGTGAATTAGAGGGTGAAAATTTCGAGCAAAGACTTTGCAATTCTATCAACAACAATGGTGGGAAATTGCTCCAGGAGATAACAATTCAGGGTGAGTTTCTTCTACAAACTAAAGACATACCAAGGAAAAATAAAAATCATTTCCCTCCCTATCACTGAGTACTTCAGTCTGTTTAAGATCTCAAACGGTTATTAAAATAGCTACACTTCCTGCTATCTAAAATAAAGCTAATGAGGTAGCCAGACCATCCAAATCAGACAGGGCTTTTCACTGGAAGTGATTTTTCAAGGAACACTTCTTTTTAATGACAAACAGTTAGTTCAGATCATATGCCAAGTTATTAAAAGATGAACGTGGGAATGAACATTTCTTATTTTTGTTTATGCTGACAGAGGCTACAAAAATGCAATACAAAATACAATACCAAGTATGGGGACAACCCCCGCCCCCGCGTGTTCCTAGTGGGAGATATGCCCAAAATGAGAAAGCCAGAGCCTGTCTAATACACACAGAGCTCAGAAACAAATTAAACCCTGCACTGAATGTCTCCTGAAATGCAGTGATTTTGCCAGTGTTGTGGTGGCTCCATCTCATGTTCACATGCAGAGTTACACTTGGGTTTATGTGAATAAAAGTGCACACCTCAAACCTTCCCCTTCAAAGACAACAATGCTTGGCTGCAGAAGGGCACTGGCATGCCAAGGGGCCACAGTACAGCAGGGGTGAGGAAATTCTGATCTAAATACTGCAGCACCCAGTCATGGCATCATAAACACCTCCTGATCCACAGAACCACTGTGAACAAAGAAAATTAAGCCATCTTCAGACACACTGACATTCCTGGCACAGGAAATGGGGAGGTTTCTGAAATTTCTTTGAATGTTTGATCACATTTCAGATTGTAAGTGTGCTGGAATGGGATAAGCCTTCACCTTATGTGAAGTTGGTATGTGCTAATGCTGGAACACAGGCACTGAGACCTTGCTCCTGTGTAGCTTTTGATCATGTTTGTTCACCTGCAAAGTCTGTTTGACACCTCTGAAAAGGATCAGCTGTGCTTGCCATGAAGGGTGTAATCCATCTTCTTCCTTTCTGTAATATTCATGTACAGCTTCATTTCTGTGATAGACCCATCTCTCTATACAGCACCCTCAGTGAATGGTAGAGCAAGTATGACTGACAGATCAGGAATTCCTGCTCAGTGCCGTGTCCTCATGCTTCTTGCTTTGCTCTGTGCAAGGTGAGCAGCAGGACTTTCAATCCAATTACAAATGACCTGGCTGGAAGGACTCTGCGGAGACTTCCACAGTGATAACTAGTTGATTCAGAAGCAGGGATAGCCCTAGCAAGGGAGCTCATTGCACCTTTAGAGAGGTTGAGAGAGCAGGATGCTGTGCCCTAGAGTGAAGACAAGATTTTCCTTCACAGAATAAGCTCTTTCTGTTACACACGTATCTTCTTTAATTCTGTAACACAGCTATATGAAAAAGGTGCCTTCTTACTCAGCAGCTTTGCTCTCTACCACCGTCAAATCCGCCGATTTAGCAGCAACAATAAACTTTTTTATTGCTTTATAATCCTTCAGAGAGAACGTGCTAGATTCCATTTCCAGTTATTCATCAGACAGAACTGATTCCTGAAGTCTAGGGAGGAACCAAAGCCTGTGTAACTGGCCCTGCAGTGATACAGTTGAGCAGGTGTACCCGAGTGTGTCAGCCCACACTCGCCCTGGTGGATTAGGCTGGATCAGATGAGGAGCTGGCTGGATCAGATGAGGAGTTGGCTGGCCCAGCTGCCTCCCTGGCCCCTCTCCCAGGGGTGGTCACAGCTGGGAGGGCTCACTGCCTTGTGAATTAATTATAGAACCAATGCACTTTACAGACCAGATTGCTAAAACAAATTGGCATCAATTTGGGCTTAATTTGATATCACATGGACGAATACCCAGAGGGTGCCATTTATTCTGCCTTGTCATTACGGAGGAAATGAGCAACAGTTCCCACCAGCTCCAGTCCAATGCATTAAAAAATAAAAGACAAGATTGTGCCTCATCTTCAGAGGATATTTAAGCCATATTGATACCTTTACAATTTTAAATGCCTACAAACACTCTCATTCCTTATGAAAGCATGTATGATGTCTGTAAATGTTATACATGCTGCCTGTAATATTTCTATAATAATAATCATTGCACCATATTCGAAGAAATTGCTTTGAAAATCTATACTATGAAATTTTAACATCTGTTTTCAGCCACATTATTATACTATTAGCCATTAGTACAGAATTAAAGACTAGCAGGAAATATTTCAGTGGATTTGAAAGTCAGAGGATAGGAACCTAACAATCAAAATTGCCATGAAGAAAGCCTAGCAAAATGAAAAATTACTACAGCTAAATAGAGGAGTCAAAATTATTTGTAAGGATGCTAGATAACACTTTAAACAGTGGCAGCTCTCATTAACTAGGATACAGCAGAATTTTCTTAATTTAATCAGTGAACAAAACCTGAGCCAGTAGAGAACGATTGAAAATGCACAAGGGGGCAGTGTTTTTTAACATTTAAACATAGCGGTTTTCCCTGAAGCTGTCGCTTTGAAGCCAGGAGTTTGAGCTTCCTAAACAGTAAACCTGTTGTTTCTAATTGCATTTTTCCAATCTCTGAGACCAGCAGTTCAAACAGAAGACTAAGCAAAAGGGGCTTCTGACCAATGCTAAAACTTTTAAAGCATATGGCAGTATTTATAAAGGAGTTATAATTTTCATATCAAAACAAAATCTTAATTTGACTTCATGGCTTCAAAGCACCTAATGCAGTAGTGTGCATAGAGCTAAAGCACACCAACAATTTAGTGCATGAGGATGAACTTGTTCCAATCATCTTGCAGTCCGAGCACACATCTAAGCAATTCATACAACTGAGCCTCAGGGCAATGCTGTAACATATCTTCACATATGCAACAGCTCTGGCAATTGTATTGCCACCAAAGCAATTCTTCACAGTCTTGCAAACTGCTTCTACAGAAAGCAATTTTGATTTTTTTATCCTATTGGCACTGGCCAAAGGGCTTCCTAAGGATTTCTTTTTTTTAAAGTGAAGATTTTTTTTTCTGAAATATACCATATTTAGACCAGTCTATGCTACATACACAGCTTTTGTGCTACTGCTCTGCCACTGCTGAGCCTGAATAAAACACATTCCAAATTAATACAGCTGCAGAATCACAGAGTCCTTAGAATAATGTAGGGTGGAAGGGACCAATAGAAGTCATTTGGTGCAACTCTTTTCTCACGTCACACCTAACTTCAGATTGCTCAGGGTCCCATCCAGCTGAGTTTTGAAAATATCTGATGAGGGAGATACCACAATGTCTCTGGTCAAATCATTCCAGTCTCATCACTTTCACCGTCAAAACCGTATTTCTGCAGTCCAGATGAACCTCACTGCAATCCTTTCCTTTCTCTGTACATCTCTGAGAAGAGTCTGCTTCTGTCTTATCTATAAAACCTCCTTTAGGTAGCAGCAGACTGCAATTAAATTCCCTCCTCAGCCTTCTCTTCCCTATGGGGAACACACTCAACTCCCTTAGACTCTCCTCCTATGCCTTACGCTGCAACCCCTGAATATCTTAGTGCTCCTCCACTAGATCCTCTGCAGTTTGACAATGTCCCTCATACTGGGAAGGGGGATGGGGGGAATGGCTCAAAACTAGACACAATATTCCAGATGTGTCTTCCTGAATGATGAGCAGAGATAACCAAAGCTGGACATGGTTCTGCTAATGCAGTGGAACAACTGCTGACTCACATGTAACTTGCTGTTCCTCATGACCCCTAAAGCACTTCTCTGTTGCAATCCTCCCCACACAGAGGGCACAGTCCCAGTTCTGCTCCATGTCCAATCCAGACCACTGTCACCACTTCGGACTTGCTTTTCCCCTCATCAAAGCCCTCTTCATAGCAGCCCTGCCATGCAGAGTACCAATGGTTTCTCTGAGTGTGCAGTCATAATGAACTTGTTGAGAGTGAGCACTTTGTTGCATGGTCCAGGTTGTTGCTGAAGACATAAAACACAACTGGTCTCAGAGGTGCCTCCTGAGGAATACCAGCAGCTAACTTTGAAAACCGACCCTTTGAATCTGATGTTCCAGACAGCCTTTCCATCCATGTTGCAGTCCACCCACTGAGCCTGTTATCTCCCCAGTCAGACTACAAGAATGCCATGGGAGAACTTGTTAAGACCCTTATTAAAGTCATGGTAAAAGATTTGTGCAGCTCTCCTCAGCCAAAGAAGAAATCATCTCACCATAGAAGGAAAGCAGATTAATCTGGGTATAATTTCCTCTCAGTAAATCCATGGTGGCTACTCCCAGTCACCTTGTCTTTCATGTGCCTGGAACTTGTAGGTGTCCAATTTACTTAAGTGATCCCTAACTTGATCCTACTCAGCAATGGGTAGTATCTCTCTCCTTCAAACTCTCCTACCAAGCAGAGAACTTGACAGGAAAGGTCAAGGCAAAGACTGTCCTTCGCTACTTAGGCTCTTCAATTTTGCCTCAGACCAATGTTTTCCTTGATGTTCTTTTCAATGTATCTGCAGATACAGTGCCTGCACATTCTTCACCAGTTTCAATTCTAGATGAGCTATGGCCTTTCCTAACTCCACTCTGCCTACCCACGCTTCCACATTCTTCCAGTAGCAGCCTATCCTTGCTTCCACTTCCCTTGCACTTCTCTTGGTGAAAAGACTCCTTATTTTCTTGCATGCCAAAGGGGACCACTTACTTTGCAAGAACATCTCCTCTGCTCTGTGATCTCACTTTATATTGACCATACTTCAGCCACAGCCAATGTCATTTGGGGTGGGAGAAGAATTTGACTAGCAAGAGAATATTTTGCTGCCATGTGTTACAGCTCCACTAGATGGTTCATGGATTAGGATTGTAAAGTCTTCTGCAGAATTAATAAACCCAAAATTTCTTGCAAGGGAAAGCTCTGAAATCCTCTGCTTAAAGGAATAGTGTTTCTGAGAGAAAGGGTCTGCTTCCAGAGATCCACTCAGAGAGAAGAAACAGCCTTCCTGCTGCAGCTACGCAAGCTGGAGGCAACAGAGTGAACACAGGTACACAAATCACCTACATGTAAAATTTCAAACACAGCTTTCACTGCAAACTATTTTGCAGGCAAGAAAGAGTTATAAAAACACATTGTCTATTTTCATCCAATTATGATGAAATAACTTAGGGAAATATTCTGCTGGCTCCACTAATTAGTCCATCTTTTTCTGGCTCAAAGCTGCTTGGATTCTAGTTTTGTAGCAAAACTATTGCATTTGAGTGAATTCAGTGCTATATATACGTAGAGTTCTCTTTTATATCAAGTTTTTAGAGTGGATACTAGTAAAGAATAAAGGTGCAAGAGTTGCCAGAAGAGAAATTACTGACCAGTTCTCATGGGAGTCACTCATTTTGACTCAATGTGTTCAATCATCTGTGTGCCTGGGAGAACAGGACAGAGCATGGGGCAGCATTTCATTGCTCTGACACCAGTATCCTCCAAGCTGAGGCATTCCTGGGATGCCATTTCAGGGTGCAAAAGGGCAGCATTTCAGTGGAAATGGGGATGTTAAACTGAGAACCTATTCTCAGGGCACAAAGAACAGAACAACAGATGTCTCACCTTCGAGCATCAAAATTTACCTCTAAAACAAATTGACAGCAGATAAACATACTGCTTTTGCTTATTCAGATGTGTTTGCACTGTTCAGCTCCAGTACTACAGTGAATTATGGAAGTGCTTAGTTTTCTACATGTGCATGGTTCCCCTGAAATGAATGGTATTACTGGCAGGAAGTTACCTCATTTGAAATAACAGCACTACTCAGAATCCCTGAAGTTACTAGTTTATGCATGCTTTTGCAGGCTGGAAATCTACAGCAGCATTTTATCATTTGCTCTGAGCCAGTTAATACTCTTGAAATAAAAATGTTATGTATGTACATATACAGAAAGTGCAGCTGACTGTGAGAAACTGAGTCATGACAAAGCAGGAAAATTCAGGCTTATTCAATGTAATGTCCTACTATCACAACAATGTCCACTCATACTTTTGCTAGACAAATGAAATATGGAAGATTTTTACAGAAATATATAAGGCTTACTTGTATTTTGTCATCTTTAGATCATGGCAAAAATGGCTGAAAAACCTTGCGTAGAATAAGTGCATAACTGCATGCTCCTTTCCTCCGATGTACAAATCCACAGGCATCCAGTAGTCTGCTAGGTCCCTATTAAAGGGCCTGAAAAGACACAATTACAGAAAAATACAATGTGGAAAAGAAAAATCAACTCCACTAACGGAGCTCATCATACTTGACTAGACAACACTGTACCAAAACCAATATATGTGCGATAAAACTTTCATTTTGCTATCAGATCTTTGCAATTTTTTAAGAAGTGAAATGCTTATTATAGACAAAAACTTAATTTCCACTTAAATGCATATCCACAAAGATTATTTTCCTATATTTCAGGCAAACAACTAAGACCTCACATACATTACCCGAGAAAGTGATGAAAACATTTGCTTGCTCTTGAAACGATTTTTTAAATAAATACCCTGTGGCTAGCTTTAAATTTTTTAGCATTTATCAAGTTTTATATGCAAATAGATTAAAGTGAGAGACAAAGGATATGTCCACAGTTGTTTTTTTTCAATCGGAAGTTTGCATTGTTGCCATTAGGGGGCAATGACGCAGTTCAAGGATGCAGAACCTTCTGTAGAGTCAGATGGGTCACCGCACTCCAACTGAAGGAAACTCGGTGGAATGACAGTAAATTTGTCATTTACAGCATATTTCCTATGTCACTGGAGGTCACCTGCATGGTTTCCCAGCAGTGCTTACTCCTTCATTACATATTACCATGTCTCTTCTAATGGGCTTTTGCCTGCAAAATACGATTTGCATAGAAGTTCTTCTCTATGGCCCTGTTCTAACAAATCTACTTGTTTTGTCAGTCTGTCTAATTATTCCATTTGTAGTTTTTCTAATAGCACCACTTTTCTCCTCACAGATCAGCTCAGAAGGAAATAATAGATCTGGGATTCATGTCTTTAGTGGAACAAAGCAAAACTAACTTGTTCCTAGGGTTCCAAAATCAACAGTCATTCTCGTGAATTGTAGACCAGTGAAACATGGCTTATGGAAATGAAGGGTTTACATGTGCTAGCTTAGCTAAAAAGCTAACTAACTAACTAAAATACAGGTAGAAATTTATTGCAGAAGACCATATATTCTCATTTCAAGATAAAACAGATTTAGCTATGCTATGCTGTTACGTTGACAGCTGGGTGTTACACCTGACTGTTTCTTCTTCACCTTCTGGAAAAGTCCCTCTTGTCCATGCAAGAAAAAATATTTCAAACTATCACTGGAGAGGAAGCAATCTGCCTAACTCAGTAATAATAATACTAATATATTCATGCTATCCCCAGAAAATAATTAAAATTAGCATGAAATAAAAGTGTTTGCAGAAGATTTTTCTTCAGTTTAACTAAACTAGTGCTGCCAATATCAAGACCCATAATTGGCCAGCAATACTGAGTCACTGGGTATATGTAGTATGTTCCCAGACATTGCTCTGCACAGTAAGTAAATACCTGCCCAAACAGCCCTACTGTTTATCTTCCACAGACTACATAGTAGGGACATTGCACTAATTCCTCTTTGGAAAACAGCTAAACAACTAACTACATCTGCCTTCCCACACTCTCCATGCTGCAAGCCATGTGCACAGCACATGAAAAATCTCTTTTCATTAATTATGCAGTAGTGGAAGTGCTGACACAGCATGAGCTTGCTGTGATGCCATTTCACTTGAGGTCTGGTCAAAAGAAAGTAGGAAATGTCACCAGAATTTGCA